>OX393555.1:72890689-73448189 GCA_947650365.1 Chamaelirium japonicum
AAAAACATATTTGATGCCTCTAGAAGTTTTAGAATGAGCCGATTTTTTGCGGGGGGTCCTATCTAAGATAGGGTGATCATGCTCATAAAAATTCAGAACATTCTAAATATTCTAGGGTTACTAACTCACCATATGTCCATAGGGTACTCCCTATGACATGTCATAGGAACTCATTTCCCTATATATATATATATCTATATATATATATATATATATATATATATATATATATATATATATATATATATATATATATATATATATATATATATATATATATATATATATATATATATATATATATATATATATGGGTCGGGATTCAGAAACACGCTTACTGTGCCACAGAGTTTGACACACATCATCTCCATCATCCTAATCATAGATAGAGGTTTCATAATTTATTGATTTTTTGTAAGGATGATCATCTTCCCTTAGATAGCACATTCATAAAAATCAGAACATTCTAAACCCTTTAGTTGCAGCAAATCTAAAAAGCATTATTGACTGTTCATTTTAACTATTAAATTGAAGAGAACATTTGATTAGTATAAAGGGTTTAGAATGTGTTATTTTTTATGGATGTGCTATCTAAGGAAAGATGATCATCCTTACAAAAAATCAAATAAATTATGAAACCTCTATCTAACGATTTGGATGTGTGTGTCTAACTCTGTGGCAAAGTAGCGTGTTTCTGGATCCCGACCCAGTATATATATATATATATATATATATATATATATATATATATATATATATATATATATATATATAATATATATATAGGGCTGTTACGTTGAGTTGTTAGCTGCGGTAGGAGAATATGTGCTGCGGGTATTTTGGCCCCCCTAGAAGTTTTGGAATTTGATGAAATTTGGCGAGGGTGTTGTCTACAGTAAGATGATCATCCGCACCAATTTTCATCAAATTCCAAAACTTCTAGGGGGGTCAAATGGTCAGAAGCAAAATCTGAAGATTTTAACGGTGACTACGGACAGTAGATTTGCTTCGACCATTTGACCCCCCTAGAAGTTTTGAAATTTGATGAAAATTGGTGAGGATGATCATCTTACCCTAGACAACACCCTCACCAAATTTTATCAAATTCTAAAACTCCTATGGGGGTCAAAATACCCACAGCTTACTTTCTAAACCGGTAGCTCACAGTTCACTGTAACATTCCTCTCTCTCTCTCTCTCTCTCTCTCTATATATATATATATATATATATATATTTATATATATATATATATATATATATATATATATATTATAGAGAGAGAGAGAGAGAAGAGAGAGAAAAAACGGGGTATGGGCTGGCAGCTCATTGCAATTTGAGCTGCCAGCCAGCTTGTATTGTTTTAAGCCATTCAATATCCTAAGAAAAAAAAAACAAAAAACAAAAAAGGCTTAGCTGTAATTACCCCCCCCCCCCCCCCTCTCTCTCTCTCTCTCTCTCTCTCTCTCTCTCCCTCTCTCTCTCTCTCTCTCTCTCTCTCTCGATCGAACGACGGATCACATCTCCTTCCCCTCCGGCGGATTGCATCCCCTTCCCCTCTGGCGGATCGCAGTCCCTCCTTTCCTCCGGCGCAGATCGCAACCTCCTTCTTCTCCGGCGCCGATCGCAACCCCCCCCCCCCCCCCCCCCGATCTGTGATTGCACTCTTCCACCGACCTCTAGCCCCTCCGTTAGGCTACGCCCACCTCCGGCAACCTCAACCCCCCTCCGGCAAACCATGCCCCCCTCCGGCAACACTCTTCCCCTTCGGCGCCGATTGCAGTACTGCTGGCGGAGGGGGCAGATCGCAGCCCCCTTTCCCTCCTACGTGGATCGGAGCTGCCGTCCCCTCCGGCGCCGATCGTACTCCCCTCCAGCTGCCCCCCGACCAGTGGATCGCACTCCCCCTCCAGCGCAGCATCGCCCTCCGATACCCTCCGCTGCAGCCGGATCTCCCCGTTTGCTTGCCCTCCGACGCTAGCCTCGTCCTTGCCCTTCGCGGCAGCCCCCGACCGATTGATCGTATCCAGGCCCTCCGGCAGGCAACTACCCTGACCACCCTCATCACCTTCCCCTCCAGAGGGGAAGGGGTGCAAGTAGTATTCACCGGCGGGGGTAGAGGTTGGGGAGAGGGGCGCGATGTGGGAATGGGGAGGGTGTGTGTGATTCATTAGAGGTTTTCGATCGGATGAATGATAATTTTAAATCGGATAGCTAATAACCGGCAGCCCAATTTCGAAATAAGCTGACAGCCTATATCCCGTATCCCCTATATATATCTATATATATATATATATATATATATATATATATATATATATATATATATATATATATATATATATATATATATATATATATATATATATATATATATATATATATATATATATATATATATATATATATATATATATATATATATATATATAGGGCTGTTACAGTGAGCTGTGAGCTACCGGGGGGGAAAGTGAGCTGCGGGTATTTTGACCCCCCTAAGAAGTAATGGAATTTGATAAAATTTGGTGAGGTTGTTGCCTGGGATAAGATGATCATCCTCACCAATTTTTATCATTTTCCAAAACTTCTAGGGGGGGTCTAATGCTCAAAGCAATTTCTGCAGATTTTAACGATGACTGCGGACGGCAAGAAATTGATTTGACCATTTGACCACCATAGAAGTTTTGGAATTTGATAAAAATTGGTGAGGATGATCATCTTATCCTAGGCAACAACCTTACCAAATTTTATCAAATTCCATAGCTTTTTGGGGGGGCAAAACACCTGCAGCTCACTTTCCCGGGCGACAGCTCACAGCTCACTGTAACAGCCCTCTCTCTCTCTCGATATATATATATATATATATATATATATATATATATATATATATATATATATATATATATATATATATATATATAGTAGTGATACATTGCGGCCCGGGTAACGTGCGACTTAACATGGAAGGGGGTATTTTTGAATTTTTTTTTTTTGGGATTGATCAGCCACCCTTGGATAGCTCACACAAAAAATTTCAGCTCGATTCAAGACCTGTAGGCCGTCCAAATGTAATCGACTTTTATCGGTCGTTCATTTTTGTCGTCATTTTGATCAACACATTTGGACGGCCTATAGGTCTTGGATCGAACTGAAATTTTTTGTGTGTGCTATCCAAGGGTGGGTGATCAATCCCCAAAAACAAAATTCCAAAAATACCCCGGAAGGGGGTGCCGCACGTTACCGGCCGCAATGTATCACTACTATATATATATATATATATATATATATATATATATATATATATATATATATATATATATATATATATATATATATATATATATGGGATGGGGAGCCTGGACCTCAGGTGCAGCGTGAACGCTGCACCTGAGCCCTGGATGCATGACACGTGTTATTCCTCTCGAAATCCCGACCGCAAACAGCCCCTCCGAGACCAATCCGTTCGAGCCAAATCTCAGCCGTTCGATCGACTGAATCGAACGGATGGCATTCAGTTCGGCCTCGCTGTTACTGTGGCGGCCACAGTAACAGCCCGGGTGAATCCCGTCCGTTCGATTCGGTCGATCAAGCGGCTGAAAGTATTCTCGCAATTACTGTAGCCGCTGTAGTAATCGCGATTTTTTTTTTCAACCGCCCTATTCAATCGATCGGACGGTTGAAATCATTCTCGCGATTACTGTAGCTGCTACAGTAATCGTGAATTTTTTTTCAACCGCCCGATCGACTGAATCGAACAGACAGGATTCATCCGGGCTGTTACTGTGGCTGCCACAGTAACAGCGAGGCCGAACCGAATGTCATCCGTTCGATTCAATCGATCGGACGGCTGAGATTTGGCCCCGAACGAATTGGTCTCGGAGGGGCTGCTTGCGGTCGGGATTTCGGGAGGAATAACACGTGTCATGCATCCAGGGCTCAGGTGCAGCGTTCACACTGCACCTGAGGTCCAGGCTCCCTGTCCCCATATATATATATATATATATATATATATATATATATATATATATATATATATATATATATATATATATATATATATATATATATATATAGAGAGAGAGAGAGAGAGAGAGAGGAATGTTATAGTGAACTCTGAGCTGCCATTTCAGAAAGTGAGCTGCGGGTATTTTGACCCTCCTAGAAGTTTTGGAATTTGATAAAATTTGGTGAGGGTGTTGTCTAGGGTAAGATAATCATCCTCACCAATTTGCATCAAATTCCAAAACTTCTAGGGTCATCAAATGGTAGATGCAAAATCAGCCATCAGTAGTCACCGTTAAATCTGCAGATTTTGCTTCTACTATTTGATGACACTAGAAGTTTTAGAATTTGATAAAAATTGGTAAGGATGATCATCTTACCCTAGACAACATCTTCACAAAATTTCATCAAATTCCCAAACTTCTAGTGGGGTCAAATCAATCGCAGCTCATTTTCTTCCTCGGCAGCTCATAGTTCAACGTAATAGCTCTCAGAGGCAGAGCCAACTAAGGCCCAGTGGGGGCACCTGCCCCAACTAGGATTTGAAAGGTTAAAGGTCAATTTTTCTTTGCCCCCTCAAAGTTTAGCTCAAAAAACATTTACCCCCTTGTAGTTAATTTTTTTCCAAATCGCTTTCCAAAGTTTGAAATATTAGCACATTACCCCTTTTCTCAACTACTTAATTTCCTCATTTGGTAGCACTCATTTGGTACCACTCAAAAAAAAAAACCTCATTTGGTAATGTTTATCTGATCAAAAATTGAATTGAAGGGTGAAAAATGTACGTAGTTTTTTTTAACTATAAAGGGGTTAAGTTATTTTGACCTAAACTTTTGGGGGCAAAGTGTAATTTATCCAAATTTTATACCCCTTATAGGTACGTGTCAGTCCATCCCTATGGAACCCCCACCCCACTAAAATCTAAAACCAAGAATGGCCGCCAAATACAATTAGTGTATCTGAAGAAAAAAAAAACAATTCATCTCCAGCAACCAACCTCGACGACGACCTTGAAGTGTTTGTTGCTCACAAGTCGCAGCCTCATAGGGGTCACACCGGCGCACCACACGGCCTGCTACTTTGCTAGACTGATTCCTGAGCATTGATTCCCCCTGCTTGACTGCATCCAATGTCCCTTAAAACAATAGCTTGTTAAGTTATACCCAAGCTTGCAATATCATGAAAAGAGATAACTTGATTTTAAGGTTTTAAATTTTCTTGCCCCCACTAGTGTGAAATCCTGGCTCCGCCATTGACATCCCTCTCTCTCTCTCTCTCTCTCTCTCTCTCTCTCTCTCTCTCTCTCTCTCTCTCTCTCTCTCTCTCTCTCTCTCTATATATATATATATATATATATATATATATATATATATATATATATATATATATATATATATATATATATATATATATATATATATATATATATATATATATATATATATATATATATATATATATATTGTGTGTGTGCGTGTGTGCGCGCGTGTGTGAGAGGCAATAGCTTATAAAGGCGATAATTGGTCTGAGAGGATGATCAACCGCACTACGAATGAGCGCGCGCGCACAAGTGAGAATGGCCGATCTTTAATAACTGTTTTTTTTTAACTAAAAAAAGTGTATCTCCTCCACAAGTCTCCATTTTAATCTACCCAATTAAGGCAACACAGGTCTTTTGGATCCATTAATTCTTACCTATAAGTTTTCCTTCGGCAATTATCTAATCATCTAGGGTGTATTAATAGAAGGTTATGATGCTAACCACATTTTAACTTATTGGGATTGTGCCCTAAAGGTTAATCATTTCAGATATTTTGTAATCAATAAAATTTCAATTGTTAGTGTCTTTTGATCTATATATGGTGCATTATTTGTGATATGAATATTGTTCATAGTCGGTGATGATTTTTTTTTTTCATGTAAACTGTCATCTCTTCATAGTTTAACCATAACTTCTATTAGTCACTGAATACCAAGCCCAACGGGTTGTCCAAAGTTAGCGGAACTAGCAGACGGGTGTGTTGACCGAAATATTGAGCACAGACTAGGATTTTCATTAATCTTTACTGAGTTCATCGGTCCTCCTCAAAAAGGCTATAGCACGCTTGACTTCCATTTGTGATAGCTAGGATGATTTGTCTTTTTTATATTTTAGGATTTGCGGGTGCCCTGAAACCTTTCGAGCAATAGCCCACTTCAGTCTTGGACTAATTTCTCTAAGAATGAAGCCCAACCCATTCAGAATTTTCCAGTGCATTCCTAAGTAAAACATACAACCTCTTCACCCCAGCATCAGTTACTTGTTGACATTAGAAACTAACTGCAACCGAGTGAGTGAAGCCCTAAAGACCACCTTCTCTCTCTCTCTCTCTCTCTCTCTCTCTCTCTCTCTCTCTCTCTCTCTCTCTCTCTCTCTCTCTCTCTCTCTCCTTTCTAAATGGGCCCGCAAGATCCTACTTCTCAAGAGGCCAATCATGGGGCATTTGGAGGAATGTCTTTTGAGTCGTCAAGCCTTCATCCCTCTCCATTTGATGAAATGGAAGGTTTTGCAGATAGATTATGTGTTTCAACTAAAGAAACACCGTCGAGAGAAGGTGTCGGGGGACATATAATAAAGGAGTAATGAGCCTACAGCCCTTCTAACCAACCCAACATTCCTCTAATCAATCCAACATTAGGATAAATCCTTCCTACTTTTTTTTAATTCTGAGACCATCCTCACATGCTCTTCTTCTCTCTCGATCAGCAATGGCGGAAGTGGTAGGCTCGTGCAACGGATGCGGCAAACGGGCCGAGTAGCAGACGTGACCTCCTCCTCAATGGCAGCGACCTTGACCCCAATGACCTCCTCCTCCCATCCCACACGACATCGACCTTGACGGGGACGACCCCGACAACCGCCTTCTCAACAATGCGAGTTGCAGCTAGCTATTCATCGCTGCCGGGGCGGCAAGTAGCGGAAACGAGAGGTCGAAGGCAGTTTGGATGGGTTTGGATTAGATTTAGAATTCCTTCTATGGCTCATCCCATGGCCAATAGATCTTTGGTTAGGTTCGACGACAGCGGAGGGTTCGGTTAGGAGCAGCTTCGGCGGGCGGCGGGGGTTTGGTTTAGTTTTAGGATGAGTGACAGAAAATCATAAATTTGAAGTATGATGAGGGGTATTTTCGCCCACAAGGGTTTGAGCTCAAATGAAAAGGTTGTCAGAACTGCAGCTCAAAACAATCCCCTATGAAGGGCTTCTCACAAAGTCCCCCTTATAATAAAACATTGTCGAGTGGTGAAGGTGTCAGGGGGCATAAAATCCCCCTCCCATAATCACTCTGAGGCCTCCGTTGCACGGAATTTTTTTTTTGCTCCAACGGACTGTTTCTCCAGATGCTCGATCAATGATGCATCTAGATTGTTCACATAAGAGTAGAGAGCGATCTGATCTAAACTTTACACTCAGCCACAACCAGTGCATGTCATCCATACCCTTTTCACACACAATTTGATTGCTCCCTTTCTCTTTGCACACTATGGCCATGGGATGAATCCTAGGTAAATGTCACAAGTGTGGTCGGTGGCTGATGGTCGGTCGGTCAGTGGTGGGTGGCAAGGCGGTGGATGGAGGCCGATGACAGGTGGTCATTACCGGATGGTAGTGATAGGATTGCCGGTAGCAGTTGGTGGTTGCCAGGGTGGCGATCGCGAGCGGTGGTTGGTTATGGCGATTGCTCACCGGGCAATGGACGATGGCTGGCGGAGGGTGGTGGCGGGCAGGAAAAAGAATTTTTGCTACTATACATCCACGTCAAGCCAAACGCGGATCAGGAAAAAGAATTTTTGCTACTACTGATGGGATTCCATGCGATTCGGACGTCCGAGATTCCCGCATCAGCTTAAAATAACGAATGACGTCACGCCACGTGTAATTAGACGGAATGACTCATGAGTGACTCTCTTGATGACCAGTAGCCGGCCCACAAGGGCCGGGACAAGGCCTCCGGGCTTGGACCGGGCTACCTCTGAGCTGGATCCCCGAACGGGTCTATGCCGGCCAGAGTCAACCATAACGAACCGGTATTGACTACCGAGGGTTCTGAGCCTCTTAGCTGGTTAAGCCCAAAAGTGGGTCAGTGATGGTTCGGTGCTGTCCAGTCGTGGTCAACAATTTTAGTTTTTCAATCAACATTTTTCCTTTGGCAATAAAGATACTTTTATATAAAGGACCGATCCAGTAATAAACCCCTTATTTACGAAACCTTATGCGAAACCCCCCTAGAGCTTTTAGAATTTGATGAAACTTGGTAGGCATACTACCTAAACCATGTTGATCATCCTCACAAAATTTTATCAAATTCTAAAGCCTCTAGGGGCATCAAATGTTAGAAAATTTACTGACCGTTCATAAAAATCTTTAATTTGATTATCAAATTTGATGCCCCTAAAAGTTTTAGAATTTGATGAAATTTTGTGAGGATGATCAACATGGCATAGGTAGTATGCCTACCAAGTTTCATCAAATTCTAAAACCTCTAGGGGGGTTTCGCACAAGGTTTCGCAAATAAGGGGTTTCTCACTGGATCGGCCCTCCTTATATATATATATATATATATATATATATATATATATATATATATATATATATATATATATATATATATATATATATATATATATATATATATATATATATATATATATATATATATATATATATATATATATATATATATATATATATAGAGAGAGAGAGAGAGAGAGAGAGAGAAATGCTATAATGCGGCATGCGGTAAGTGCGGCACCTTACCGCAATCGTCTGATGCACGAGCTGCGTGCATCACATGCATGCAGCAGTGCATCAGACGGCTGCGGCACAGTGCCGTACTTACCGCATTATAGCATTTCTCTCTCTCTCTCTCTCTCTCTCTCTCTCTCTCTCTCTCTCTCTCTATATATATATATATATATATATATATATATATATATATATATATATATATATATTATGTTTCTAGTACTCTTACCGCTTGTTAGGCTCATTGAGTTCGAACACGAGAGTTCAGTAGGGCCACAACTACTACAGTTGGAACACGCAGCTTTTACGACATGTTTGGTTCACTGTAGTTGTAACTCACGTAGTCAACACTGCAGGCTATGGCCTGTAAAAACCTTGGCAGATTAATAAAATGGTTGTTTATTATTAGAATTGTTTTATAGTACGTATTATTATACGTGTTCTGTTTACAAGACTTAAATGAGCGAGCCGTGGCTATAGTAGTCAATTTGAGTGGGAGAGTCGGTGGATTGGTGAGCCTAAATCATTCAAAGTTCTGGTTAGGCTTGGTCAACCTATCAAGATAAGCTATCGGAAAGACAGAGCATGAGCATCTCTACCATGGTCATTACTAGACACAGTGTCTGTGGTCGAACGGATCCAAAACGGTGCACAAATCGATGAGCAGACATTGGTGCACATAGTCGTATTTATGCTTAGGGTAATCAGTCATAAACCCTGAGGAACTGTAACCGGTGGACTAACCAGTTGCGTGTAACTTAGGTTCATCAACGTATGAGGGATTTAACCACGACCCAATACCATGCGCTGTGTTACCGGGCTGGCGTTGCACCGGCGCACTACTCCTGCAGGCTATCCACATCCCTATCGGGAGGTGCGTTCCTTGGTATTACTGTGGGCACCGAAATTAGCCCCACGGGTCGAACCCGACTCGTACATGTAAAATAGGCCCGCACACAACGGCCCGCATGCGAACTCGGTCCGCACACAACGGCCCGCATGTGAAACCCGGCCCACACGCGATGGCCCGCATGCGAACTCGGCCCGCACACAACGGCCCGCATGCGAACTCAGTTCGCGCACAATGGCACGTTCATAAAAAGGGCCTGGCTCAAAGCGAACGGGTACCCAAACACAAAAAGGGGGGCCCACCGGCCCCCCTTCATGGAAAATCGTGCCCCCCTCCTTTTGGAGAGATGTGGCCGGCCATAAGGAGAGAAAAAAAAAAGAAAAAGAAAAGGAAAAAGAAAAGAAAATCCCAACCGCCTCGATGCGGGGGGAGATGGCGTGGACGTCTACACAACCGTAGATCCACGACGATCCCTCGATCCGACGGACAAGATGACGTCGTGTCGCCATGCGATCCGAAAGTGCAAAGATGATAACTCAATCTTCAAAGATCAAGTCACATCTTGCCCGTAACCACCCCAACTAAAAAGGAGGGGATCGAGTTTGTTTCCCCAAATAAGGGAACAATATCTTGATGGTTATGGGAGGAGATATTGGATGAAACAAAAAGATTTTCAGCCATATCTCTCCCAACCTCCCTCCTTTGCCTATAAATAGAGGGGGTGGGGGAAGGCATCAAGGGTCGGAAAAGCTGAAGACGAAAGGGCTCTGCAAGAGGGGCTCCAACGCTTGAAGACCGAAGGCTTCACGAGGCACGGCAAGCACGTCCTACGGGAATCCTTGGCCCTTCAAGTCCTCATCAACGTGAAGACCTTGCACTCGAAGATCAAAGCTTCGACTCCTTGCACAAAGAAGAAAGCTTGGAGAAGAAGACCCGGAGTCGTCGCCATCCCGACTTCTCCAACGATCTTCATCAACTCCGAAGACGCCATAAGCAAAGGCCGGAGAAGACGATCGAAGCCGACAACACCCGTCGTCTTCAACAAAGGCGTCGACTCCTCGCACGAAGAAGAAAGCTATGAGAAGAAGGCCTGAAGCCGATGCTACCTCTGTCGTCTTCGTCAACAAAAACCGACGCCACAACCGTCGCACGGAGATCGGTGCTACCCCCGCCGTCTTCATCAACAAAAGCCGACGCTACAATCGTCGCACGGAGATCGGTGCTACCCCCGCCGTCTCTAGCAACAAAAGCCGATGCTACAACCGTCGCACGAAGATCGGTGCTACCCCCGCCGAAAAGTCAAGCCGACGCCACAACCGTCGAGGAAGCCGGAAGAACAAAGAAGTCTTAAAGAAGTAGCCATCGCCGTTCGAGAAGAAGATCGAGTCAAAGCTAAAGCCAAAGCCAACGCAAGAAGCCAAAGCAAATGCACCGGTAAAGCCCGTGCCAAAGCAACGCACGTGCCAAAGCCAAGCAACTACGACGGTCACGAGCAAAGCACCGCACGTTCTAGCCGATACGACGCGAAGTCCGGAAGAACTAAAGCATCATAAGCCTCTGCCCGCCTACATTCAAGCGCAAGCACCAAAGCAAAGCCAGAGCCACGCCAAAGCAACACCAAAGCCGAAAGCCAAAGCCAAAGCCAACGCCAAAAACATGATCGACGCCGCGAACCGACGATCAAGGACGCCGAGGTCGAGCAAGGATCGAGGAAGACATGAAGACCAAGGAACGAAGCCTAAAACCTCCCTAGCCGAGAAAGCGCGAAGCACGGACGGGACAAAATCAACGGCCGATATTCCTTAGCCTCTCAGAAGACCCTCACCCTGTAAAGACCTCTGTCCTGAGCAACCCCTTCAGAGCTCTCGCACGAATACCACGTGGAGACGCAGATCAAAGGGACCCTCCAGAGGATCTCTTCCACAATCTCCTGATCAAATATTCGCCGCACCCGGACTCACCACACCCGAGCTCCCGGGTCCCGGCATCTGTAATCTTCGTGTGCTCGCAATAAAGACGACCCGTATCTTTTTCTGTGCATACAGATTTCTGGCACGCCCGGTGGGATCTCCTCTCCTTTCATCCGTACGTTTGAAAGAGTTGCTGCAAGTTCGCCATGGTTGGAACGAACGATGATACGTTTGCTCCAACAAGCCTCTCACCTATCGCCGAGTCTCCACTACTCCAACACGGTGATCCAGAAAACCCGAAGGATGACATTCCCCCGGTAGTACGCGTCTATACTCGGCGTACTCAAACTCTTGCGGACTTCTTCACACCAGAAACTGCTGCCGAAGATGCTCGCCAAAGCGCCAATGAGGCCTTGGTGTATGAAGAAACAAGCCTCGATCTTGGAATTCAAGTCCAGAAATTTGGGGAGGTCCAGCCCCAACCCCGAACCCGTTCGGGTTCTCCAGCGGGCCTTGCATCTCCTTTGCAGGGGGCAAATGTTCGTTATCAAGCAGAAGCAAGTCGGCACAACTACGTCTCCGACGAGGATGGCGACGATGCATGCATGCAACGTCGAGACATCCTGTGTCATCATCCTCCGTCTGCTCTCCAGCTCCAAGTCATGCAAATGGGTGAACATATGGTGCAAATCACCCGACTAATGGAGGAGAAGGATCGTCACATCAATACCTTGCTTCAAAGGCTAAGTACGAGGGATGCTACGGCATTCAGCCAACCTTCTGCTTCTCCAGTAGCTGCTCCAGCTCCGTCTCCAACTCTCGCTCCTGCAGAAGTTGTTGCGGCAATGCTAGCGGCTACTCCCGCACTCTCTTGGGCTCCCATGCCAGTCTCAGTGGCCGCGCAACCTTCGATAGCAGCAACAATGAATGCCCAGCAAATACAAGCGTTGGTGGCCGACATGATGCATTCCCACGGCGGTAGTCTACCTCCGATCATGGCGGCATACTCAAAGTTTTACACCACTAGGATCCAATAGCTGCGCTTCCCTACCGGGTTCCAACCGCCAAAGTTCCAGCACTTCGATGGGAAAGGCAATCCAAGGCAACACATTGCCCACTTTGTCGAAACTTGCAACAACGCCGGCACATACGGCGATGAGATGGTGAAGCAGTTCGTTCGTACCCTCAAAGGTAATACTTTTGACTGGTATGTTGATCTTCCTCCAGGATCCATTGATAGCTGGGATCAGATGGAGAGGGAATTTCTCAACCGCTTCTACAGCACTCGGTGCATCGTTAGCATGACCGAGCTTACTACCGTCAAGCAAAGGAAGGACGAATCAGTAATTGACTACATCGATCGATGGAGGAATCTCGCTCTAAATTCACGAGACCGTTTGTCTGAAGACTCGGCTATGGAGATGTGTACCCAAGGCATGCACTGGGGCTTACTCTATATCCTCAAGGGGATCAAGCCTCGGTCCTTCGAAGAACTCGCAACTCGAGCTCACGACATGGAGCTCAGCTTAGCAAATCGCGGAGACTCAAAGGCCAAAGACTTCTTGAAGGTGAAAAAGAAAGACAAACCACCGGCACCCAAATCAAAGCAAGTTAACGTCACAAACATCGCCCCGGCCTCCAAGCCACTCAAAATCAGTGGTAAGTCGGATCAAGAAAAAGGAACTGTCGTACCACCGCCTCCACCCCAAAGACAGTCGAGGATAACTCTTGAAGAGCTTGAGGCCAAAGAGTATCCCTTTCCAGACTCGGAAGTTGCCTCCATGTTCGATCAGTTGCTACAAGAAAAGATGATCGAGCTTCCTCCTTCAAAAAGGCCCGAACAGATGCATCGTGTCAACGATCCCCTCTTTTGCAAATACCATCGAGTGGTTAGCCATCCTATCGAGAAATGTTTCGTCTTCAAAGAAAAGATCATGGCACTCGCAAAGCAAGGGAAAATCGAGATCGACTCCGGTGACGTTGCAACAGCAAACATGACGTCCATCACCTTCGGTTCATTTCAACCAGTACTCATTGCTGCACACCAAAAAAGGCCCAAGTTGCGCATCAATCGCCAGAGACCAATTACGAAGTCAGCTCTACAACGGAAAGTCTCAAAGCGACGACGGCACGCTCCTACGCTTGCTGAGGAAGAAACTCCATTACCCAGGGGGCAACCATTGCCTACACCAGCATCTCGCCCAAACAAGGCCATGTCTCAACAAATTCTCCAAACAAGGCGAAGGCCATGGACGGCAAGGAGTCGCAAGCTAGATCGGATGACAAGAAAGCTTCCTGAATGAAGAACTTACAAAAAGAAAAGTAAAGCTCCAGAAAGGAAGACATTCAAAGTACCGCCAGCAGATCCACATGATCTCCTCCTACAAAACCCTCCAGAACCGCCAACGTTGCAAGAATTCTTCCCCGATTATTTCCTCCCAGCTGAACAACATCACAAAGCTTCTTGTTGCATGGTTGAAATCCACATGATACCAGAAGAAGGAGACAAGATCGAGTCTCCTAAAGAGAGCAACACTGACGACGAGGAGGATAATTTCGACAAAGATAATGCTGCTGCCCACGATGAGGCAATCTTGCACTTGCCACTCATAAAAGCACTACACCTCCCAAAGAAGGCTCGCCTAGCAATGGCCGAGGCTTTGTCAGATCCAGATAGCAACAAAAGAAAGAAGAAAAACATCAAGAAAGCCGAAACTATTGTCTCCTGCAATGTAGCGATAACTTTCTCGGACAAAGATCTGCAGCTCGGAACACGACTGCATAATCGACCTATCTATGTCTCAGGATACATCAACGAGAAGCCGGTAAATCAAATCTTGTTAGGTTGCGGTTCCGCCGTCAATATCATGCCCATCCAAACAATGCGGTAGCTCGGCATTACCACCGACCAGCTCTCACAAAGCCAGCTGGTCATTCAAGGGTTCAACCAAGGCGGACAGCCCACCGTAGGAATCATCCGTCTAAAACTCTCCATCAGCCAGCTTGACAAGACAGTTCTCTTCCATGTCATCGACTGTCAGACATCATAACGCCTTTTGCTAGAAAGACCGTGGCTACATGAAAACGGTGTCGTAGTCTCCACCTGGCACTAATACCTCAAGTACTATGAGGAAGATCTGGAGAAATGCATCATTGCAGATGACAAGCCATTCAATGAGGCCGAAGCACACCTCGCTGATGCTAAATTTTACCAAGCAAAGGACCTTGTTGCAGAAGTCCTTCCAGCTAAAGCTCCTCGAACTCAGAAAGCTAAAAGGATGGGACAGGATGAAACTCCGTCAACTCCAAATCCAGTGCAACCATCTAAGGCAATGCATGAAATCAGGGAAGTGCTACTGCCAAAATAAAGGATGTGCATCAGCTCCAAGACAAGATCCATACAGCATACTCTGTTACCCGTCCAAGCTACGATGATCTTGCGCCTCACGCCTCAGTGGCTCGCAAACATGAACGACCATCTTTTGCCTCGCCAAAAGAGATAGTCTAGCAACTATCAGAAGCTAATGTCATCACTCTGCAGGAGATGACACTGCTATTATCTAGTCTGATACAATCTTCAAGTCCGCCAAAACCATTTGGCTCCTTCAAATCCAGTCAACTCATGTTCAAACCAGAAGGAAGATGGGGGCAAAATGCCACCAAACTACTATTCAAAGCCGGCTACAACAAGGACAGTGCCGCACATATGAGTACACTCCCGCCAGCTCCAATACCACTCGGGATGACCAAGACTCAAGCCCATTTACTCCAAAGCGACGAGCAGATCCCACCAAATCGGCAAGGCATCGGCTCCCGTCAAACCCCGATGGTCATCAAGATCACAGGAGAGAAGACCTTCACCTCTAACTACATTGAGGTGAAGTTAGTAGATGAAGCAGAAGAGGGATCGTCAGCCTCCAACGCACGCTCCACCAATGTCGTTCATCCCAACACCAAGTTTGCCAAAAGAAGGCGATATCGAGCTTAGCGTTGGACCATACCCCAGAAGCAAAAGAAGAGCATCAAAAACCAGTCAAGTCAAAATCCTATATCAGTATTCAAACGACTTGGGCCAATCAGACAAGTAAAGCGAAGGTCAGTATTCGACCGTTTGGAAAAGCCACCCACTGAGGTGAGAAATAACATTCCCACCCTTCCACCCATATCATTCTTCAAAACTGACGACTACACCGATATCATTCTGGTATCTGTTAACTATATCACAATTTTTGACACTTCAATCGACGACACTTCTACTTTGGACGACGAGTTGCTAGACGCTCCACCCGTCCTCGAAGAAGGGGGGCAATCTACTGTCGACAATCTGAAGGAAATCAACTTGGGTACGCAGGAGGATCCTCGACCTACATTCGTAAGTGCACTCCTGACTCCCGAAGAGGAGGCTGCATACATCAAGCTACTCCAAGAATACAGAGATGTCTTCACATGGTCCTACAAGGAAATACCGGGACTTGACCCCAAGATTGCAGTACACCAGCTCGCTGTCAGACACGGAGCTAGCGCCATTAAGCAAGGACAAAGATGCTACCGGCCAGAACTAATACCGCAAATAGAAAGCGAAATCAACAAGCTCATTGAAGCTGGCTTTATCCGAGAAGTTAAATATCCAACGTGGATCTCCAGCGTAGTCCCAGTCAAGAAGAAGAACGGCCAAATCAGAGTATGCGTGGACTTCAGGGATTTGAACAATGCATGTCCCAAGGATGACTTCCTATTGCCAATCACAGAGTTGATGGTAGACGCGACAACAGGCCATGAAGCACTAACCTTCATGGATGGATCGTCAGGCTACAACCAGATCCGGATGGCACCCAAAGATGAAGAGCTTACGGTATTCCGTACGCCAAAAGTGATCTACTGCTACAAAGTCATGCCTTTCGGCTTGAAAAATGCAGGAGCTGCTTACCAACGAGCTATGCAAAACAATTTCGACGATATCCTTCATCAGAATATGGAATGCTACATTGACGATCTCGTGGTAAAATCAAGACAAAAGTCAGCGCATCTTCAAGACCTCGAGCTGATCTTCAAACAGCTTCGAAGGTACCAGCTCCGCATGAACCCGCTTAAATGCGCATTTGGAGTCTCCTCGGGTAAGTTTCTCGGCTTTGTCGTACGACATCGAGGCATCGAGATAGATCAATCCAAGATAGATGCTATTCTCAATATGCCAATCCCAAAAACAGTGCGAGACCTCAGAGGTCTCCAGGGCCATCTAGCATATATCAGGAGGTTTATCGCCAACTTAGTTAGAAAATGTAGACCCTTCAGTCGCCTCATGAAGAAAGGAGCACCATTCAAGTGGGATAAAGCTTGTCACGAAGCCCTCCAAAACATCAGGAACTACTTACTCAAGCCTCCAGTTCTGACAGCACCAGTTCAAGGAAAGCCATTGGTCCTTTACATCAGCGCCCAGGAGCAGTCCTTGGGGGCACTTCTGGCTCAAGACAACGAGCTAGGCAAGAAAACAACATGTTACTATTTGAGTCGCACTCTCATCGGCGCGGAGCTAAACTACTCCCCGATTGAGAAGGTCTGTTTTGCACTCATCTTCGCTACAAGAAAGCTGCGACACTACATGTTAGCTTACGCCATCAGACTTATCTCAAAAGTCGATCCACTCAAATACATCATGTCAAGACCAGTGCTCTCCGGACGTTTGGCCAAGTGGGCTTTACTCCTCCTCGAGTTCGACATCACATTCGTCCCTCAGAAAGCGGTCAAAGGTCAAGCTCTCGCGGACTTCCTGTCAGAATATCCCCTTCCAGCGGAATGTGAACTATCAGAAGAACTCCCGGACGAAGAAGTGTTCAGCATTGATATCGCCCCTTCTTGGAAAATGTTCTTCGACGACATGGCAAGGCAAGACGTGGCAGGAGCAGGAGTTATCTTTGTCACACCGAATAACGAAATACTCCCTTTCTCATTTCTACTATCAGAGCCATGCTCCAACAACAGGGCGGAATATCAAGCCTTGATTATTGGCCTCGAACTCGCCAATGATATGAAGCTTCAAGGGCTCGAAATTTTCGGTGACTCTCAACTTGTCATTCAGCAAATATTGGGAGCATACGAAGTTAACAAAGAAGACATCGTGCAGTTACATCTGCGAGCTCTGAAACTCCTTGGTACGCTCAAAACTACTTCAATCCACAATGTCCCCAGAAACCTTAATCAACAGGCTGATGCGCTCGCAAATTTAGCGGCTACACTTCCATTCCCAGAAGAAAGCCAACTCATCATCCCTATCTGCAAGAGGATGGTGATCACCGAGGAGGGCCTCCCTATGAGAATCCCAGACCAAGTCAATGCAGTACACGTTCTCGTGACCAACGAGCTAGATTGGAGACAATCATTCATAGACTTTCTTGTCCACGGGAAGCTCCCTGAAGATCCAAAGCGTAAGGTCGATATTCGTCGACGGTCTCTGAAATTCTTCCACTTCAACAACGAGTTGTACCGTCGAAGCTATGATGGTACACTCCTGAGGTGTCTTACAAAAGAAGAAGCAGAAACAGCACTAGAAGAAGTCCATGCCGGGATTTGAGGCTCACATTAGTCCGGTCCAAAGCTTCACTTCCGCATCAGGCGGATGGGATATTACTGGCCCACTATGATCAAGGACTCCCTCGAGTTTGCAAAAAGATGCCACGCTTGCCAGTTGCATGGCAACTACATCCATCAGTCTCCGGAACCTTTGCATCCAACCATCGCATCATGACCTTTCGATGGATGGGGACTCGACATTGTCGGTCCGCTACCCAAGTCATCCAAGTAGCATCTCTACATCCTGGCGGCAACAGACTACTTCTCTAAGTGGGCTGAGGCAGGACCATTGCGAGAAGTTACCAGACACTCTGTCATCAGCTTTATCCAGAACGACATCATCTTCCGGTACGGCGTCCCTCGCTATATCGTTATGGACAACGGGAAACAGTTCAAGAACGCCGCTGTCAGCCAATTTTGTGCCAAGTTCGATATCAAGCAAAGGTGTTCAACCATGTACAACGCATCGGCCAACAGTCTAGCAGAAGCTTTCAACAAAACACTCTGTAAGCTTTTGGAGAAAGTCGTCTCGAAGTCAAAGAAAGACTGGCACGAACGCATGGGTGAAGCGTTATGGGCATATCGCACCTCTTTTCGCATGCCAACACAAGCAACTCCGTACTCACTGGTATATGGAGTAGAAGCTGTCCTCCCGCTTGAGCTCCAGATCCCGTCACTCAGGATAGCCATCCAAGAAGGCCTCGTCAACGGTGACAACGCCCAACTTCGCCTAGCAGAATTGGAAGCACTGGATGAAAAGCGCCTCGAAGCCCAGCAACGCTTGGAATGCTACCAAGCCAGGTTAACGCGAGCCTTCAACAAAAGAATTCACCCTCGATCCTTCCAAATAGGAGAACTGGTGCTGACAGTCAAACGTCTTATCATTCTCTCACATCGAGGAGGAAAGAAGTTCGATGATAAGTGGGATGGACCGCACGCTGTCAAAGAGGTCTACTCCAATAGCGCATTTCTTCTCACCACGCCGGAAGGGCTTACACTCAGCCCTATCAATGGCAAGTACCTCAAAAGGTACTACGCCTAAAAGCAAGGCTACACTCCTTGCAAGAAAAAAAAAAGGGAAATAAATGAACTACGTGCGACTTGATCCCTCTCAGTAGGGTACGTAGGCATCCTGTAAAGGTTCAGTCCAAACAAAAAAAAACAAACAACCAGACACTGCCATTCCAGAAGACAAGTCCAAGAAATAGATGCATAATATTAAGTTATCATCAAACGAAGGAAAGCAAAACTACGAGTTTATCCAGCAGAAGTAACAAGAAAGAAAAAGAAAGGCAACACTGCTAGTAAAGCGAATTAAACTCCTTAAGACGTTGAAGCAGCTCGCCGCCCACAACCTCCATGCGCTGCAGCTCCGAAGATCGAGAAGTTGTCCGCTCCCGATGCGTCATCAACTTAATACGTTGCTTCGCAATGATCTTCTCCAAAAGATTTCTCAATCATTTCAGCTTTCTCAAAAGATATGCGAGCAGCCTCTAGCTTCTTTCATGCCCGAACAAGGCTCGCGGTGGCAAGTGTATGCTGCTCCTCCAGTCGACGCTCCTCGTCCTCAGCCTTTGCTAGTATCAAGGAAAGGTCATCTTCCATCGAAGCCCATTTCAAGCGATGAGCTTCACTGTCCACCAAGAAAGCACGCATGTGCTCCTCAAACAAAGAGCCATCTACTTGGAAAGCCACCAGACTCTCGCAAAACTCAGGTCCCTCGAGTACCCACCAGTCATTCAAAGCATCAAGACCATCCTCCTGAAAAGGTGCGAGCGTCGCCTGGATATACTTCCGACAACTCTCTAAAAGAAGCGCAGAAAGGAGGCCCCGCGAACTACACTTTCGCTTGTCAGCCCCCGAGTGCACAGACAAGGTAGGCTCCGGTCCTGAAGGCTCAAGTGCGGAAACCACCTCCTGAACCATCGTCGTGATAACAGTCAGCGGCGCCGCCGAAGCTGAAGGAGAAGCTACAGGCGAACTTTCCAACGGGACGACCGCAGGAGTAACCTCTGCCCGGCTACCAGGCCTAACTAGAGGAGTCTGTTCTCTCCCTACACTGGAGACCTCATCCTCCTCCCTAAAGCCCAATTGTTCCATATCAATATCATCCAGGTTGACAGCACTGCCAGCAAAATCTGCTCCACACGCTCCCAAAAGCTCCAAGTTATCCCAGGGTACATCCAGCCCGCCACTCTCGATCAACGTCGCTCTGATGGGAGAGCATTCACGCCTAACCTTATTGGGGACAAACTCACAGTCCAGTCCAGCAGAACCTACCAAAATGGGAGCTAAACAACTCATCCAAAGGGTCAAAAGACGGCGATCCTCTAACCCCACCAAAGGGTCAAAAGAAAAGTCAACTCGCTCGCTACTAGCAAGGACATCCAGTGGAAAGCTAGCCAGGAAGGGAAGCACTGACTCACTGACCCAACGGCGATACTCGGGAGTCGCAGCATCCTTTCCACCCGGCTTAATCCCCGGTGAGAAAATGCACCCAGTAAATCGGTCATAAAGTGCTCCCCAGAGGCGGTACGCTTCCTGGGGAGTATAACGTGACTGCATTCGCAAAGGAGTCCCCGGCAACTCCTGGCGAAAATCCTGCTGTCGAGCAAACCGGTGGGGAGAATACCGTGCCACTTCCACTGCATCCCCGCGATACCAAACGAAATAGCCGGGCTTGCAACTTACCATACTCCAGTACAAGTGCTCGGGCATGTCCGGCCCATCGCATACTGAGGATCTCGCGAAAGGTACAAGCACATTCTCCGATACGAAGTCGAAGTCGGAAGGGCCCATACGTCTCAACCACTCTGGAGCACTGGGCTTCGGACGCTCCCACGCATAATAGGCATTCATCACACCTCCCACACAAGGAAGGAAGGACACTGAGGTTGAAGGTCCACGCGCTGCAAAAATCCCCTTCGGAAAGTGGAGCCCAATCCAACCGTAAAGATAGTGCAGGGGGCAAAAGGAACTGGCTCGGCCCACTTCCCCTCTGGCATTATCCGCGCTCGATAAACTCCAGTAGGTTCCACTAAGCCCTTGGTACAACGAGCAGAGGATCGCCGGCGCCAGATTGAGAAGTTCTCCGTTCACCATCCGAGCAGCCGCAAGGAAGGTCACAGGGCATATCACATCCTCATTCCAGGGAAGGGCAAAGCGACAAAGAAGAAGTACCAACCCTGCTGACCAATAAACAGCCCGCCAAACGTCGCTACATTCCTCCAGTCCTAATACCTCCCAGGGACGCTGTGCTCCCGCCATGGAGCACCATTCTTTCCTCAGAGATTCAATTGGCCGCCGACAAGTGCCAGGTGCTGGTTTCTTCGACGATGTATACCTCCACATCGGGTGACTCGAAGGGGGAACGTGACGATACTCTCCTCGAAACCAAAAGTCCACCCAAGCTGAGTAAAGTACTCGGTCTGATTGCTCGCGCGCCGCTATAATAGCATATGCCTTAAAAAGCAAAAGGCAGAAGCTAGGAGACTCGTCCGGGTCCATCAAGACCTCCAAAGAAGGAACCTCCTCCTGATAGTAGCTCCGAACTTCTGGACATCTAGAGATAATATGCATGTCACGAAAGGTGATCCCGATTTTACCAGCTCCGGTCAAAAAAGTGTTGGTCTCAGGACACCACTGCTCACAAAGAGCCCGGTACATACCGTCCGGTCGGCTGTACTCCCAACAAGCCGGCTCCACGAACCTCGCCAGACGCTCCATCCCTGGCTCTGCCTCCAACGCGCCAGACAGCTCTCGCATCCAGTCCTGGAAACCTCCCATATATATGACACCTCCATGCGGTTGAATCTCCACACCCCATCGTGTACGATGGGAGCATATCTTCAAAGCAACAACTGGGACGGGGACCGATTCCTCGCCGGTATGATGGAATGGCAATCCCAAACTCGGTCGAACAATCTGCCGTGAAGATCCCTCATCGGTAAGAATGCGCTCGCCAAGCTTCAGCACACGACAAGAGCCGTCGGCCATGCCATCCTCACGAATTCGCTCGTGCGTCGAAAGCTGAAGTACCAATGGTCTGTCCTCCTGTCTCGAACACGGTGGTAGAAGACCTGCGCAAGAGGGAAACGAAGATGTGTACTCCCATGGGAGACCGCATCGACGACCCAGCCAGAACTCGGAAAGCTCTCGTAACGTCGAGGCCTGAAAAAAGGATGAAAGAGAAAGCACAAGTCAGATGACAAAAAAAGTACAAGTCGAATAGCGAGAAAAGCGCAAAAAAAAAGGGGGGGGCCTCGGCTAAAAAGCCACAGCCCCATATGCCAAGAGGAAAGAAACAAGAAGGGGCCACAGCAAAAGCCACAGCCCCCATATGCCAAAAGGAAGAAACAAGAGGGGGCCACAGTAAAAAGCCGCAGCCCCCATATGCCAAAAGGAAGAAACAAGAGGGGGCCACAGCAAAAAGCAGCAGACCCCATATGCCAAAAGGAAGAAACAAGAGGGGGCCACAACAAAAAGCCACAGCCCCCCTCTCTCCTGTTAAAACCCGCAGGGGGAAGGTGGGGGGTGCTGGCCTCTGCCAACCCGGCCACCACACGCCACCGGGCCCGCCTGCCGCACCCACTGCCGAGCTGGCCACCGCGCCCGCCAGCCGCACCGGCCACCCTGCCGCGCCACGCGCCACGTCGACCACCGGCCACCACGCCCGCCTGCCGTACCCCGCGTCGCGCCGGCCACCGGCCACCGCGCCCGCTTGCCGCGCCACGCATCGCGCCAGCCACCGGCCACCGCACCCGCCTGCCGTGCCCCGCGCGTGCCCACCCGCAGCGCCGGCCATCGCACCACGCCCTCCTGCCGCGCCGGCCACCGCAGCATCAGCCACCGTGCCCCGCATGCGCGCGCCCTGCCGCGCCGGCCACCGCGCCCCGCGCGCGCCGTGCCCTCCTGTCGCGCCGGCCACCACAGCCCCGGCCCACGCCGCCGCTGTTGCCGCTCCCGCAAACCAGAACCCGAAAAAGAAGAAGAAGACCACCTCGCCTACGACCCTCCGCCCTCCGCGATCCGGCGGTCTCCTCGCCTTCTCGAACTCCATGGAGTGACCATCTTCATCCTCCGCGTCATCGTCACAAAGCAAAAAACTCTAGCAAGATTCTTCGTCTCCAAGCCGCCGTGAACCTTCGACGATGAGGAGAAACGAAGAAACGAGGGTCCTTATAAAGACCTAATCCCACACGAATACGCGAGTCAAGTCCAAGTGCTACGCGTTTCCCACGGACGCACTCAAACTTGAGGGGGAATTTGTGGGCACCGAAATTAGCCCCACGGGTCGAACCCGACTCGTACACGTAAAATAGGCCCGCACACAACGGCCCGCATGCAAACTCGGCCCGCACACAATGGCCCGCATGTGAAACCCGGCCCACACGCGACGGCCCGTATGTGAACTCGGCCCGCACACAACGGCCCGCATGCGAACTCAGTTCGCGCACAATGGCCCGTTCATAAAAAGGGCCTGGCTCAAAGCGAACGGGTCCCACCGGACCCACTACCCAAACACAAAAAGGGGGGCCCACCGGCCCCCCCTTTTTGGAAAACCGTGCCCCCCTCCTTTTGGGGAGGTGTGGCCGGCCATAAGGAGAGAAAAAAAAAGAAAAAGAAAAGGAAAAAGAAAAGAAAATCCCAACTGCCTCGATGCGGGGGGAGGTGGCGTGGTCGTCTACACAACCGTAGATCCACGACGATCCCTCGATCCGACGGACAAGATGACGTCGTGTTGCCATGCGATCCGAAAGTGCAAAGATGACAACTCAATCATCAAAGATCAAGTCACATCTTGCCCGTAACCACCCCCAACTAAAAAGGAGGGGATCGAGTTTGTTTCCCAAAATAAGGGAACAATATCTTGATGGTTATGGGGGGAGATATTGGATGAAACAAAAAGAATTCAGCCATATCTCTCCCAACCTCCCTCCTTTGCCTATAAATAGAGGGGGTGGGGGAAGGCATCAAGGGTCGGAAAAACTGAAGACGAAAGGGCTCTGCAAGAGAGGCTCCAACGCTTGAAGACCGAAGGCTTCACGAGGCACGACAAGCACGTCCTACGGGAATCCTTGGCCCTTCAAGTCCTCATCAACGTGAAGACCTTGCACTCGAAGATCAAAGCTTCGACTCCTTGCACGAAGAAGAAAGCTTGGAGAAGAAGACCCGGAGTCGTCGCTATCCCGACTTCTCCAACGATCTTCATCAACTCCGAAGACACCATAAGCAAAGGCCGGAGAAGAAGATCGAAGCCGACAACACCCGTCGTCTTCAACAAAGGCGTCGACTCCTCGCACGAAGAAGAAAGCTAGGAGAAGAAGGCCTGAAGCCGGTGCTACCTCTGCCGTCTTCGTCAACAAAAACCGATGCCACAACCGTCGCACGGAGATCGGTGCTACCCCCGTCGTCTTCATCAATAAAAGCCGATGCTACAACCGTCGCACAAAGATCGGTGCTACCCCTACCGTCTCCATCAATAAAAGCTGACGCTACAATCGTCGCACGAAGATCGGTGCTACCTCCGCCGAAAAGTCAAGCCGACGCCACAACCGTCGAGGAAGCCGGAAGAACAAAGAAGTCTTGAAGAAGTAGCCATCGCCGTTCGAGAAGAAGATCGAGTCAAAGCTAAAGCCAAAGCCAACGCAAGAAGCCAAAGCAAACGAATCGGTAAAGCCCGCGCCAAAGCAACGCACGTGCCAAAGCCAAGCAACTACGACGATCACGAGCAAAGCACCGCACGTTCTAGCCGATACGATGCGAAGTCTGAAAGAACTAAAGCATCGCAAGCCTCTACCCGCTTACGTTCAAGCGCAAGCGCCAAAGCAAAGCAAAAGCCAGAGCCACGCCAAAGTAACGCCAAAGCCGAAAGCCAAAGCCAAAGCCGATGCCAAAAACACGATCGACGCCGCGAACCGACAATCAAGGACGCCGAGGTCGAGCAAGGATCGAGGAAGACACGAAGACCGAGGAACGAAGCCCAAAACCTCTCTAGCCAAGAAAGCACGAAGTACGGACGGGACAAAATCAATGGCCGATATTCCTTAGTCTCTCAGAAGACCCTCACCCTGTAAAGACCTCTATCCTGGGCAACCCCTTCAGAGCTCTCGCACGAATACCACGTGGAGACGCGGATCAAAGGGACCCTCCAGAGGATCTCTCCCACAATCTCCTGATCAAATATTCGCCGCACCCGGACTCGCCACACCCGAGCCCTCGGGTCCTGGCATCTGTAATCTTCGTGTGCTCGCAATAAAGATGACCCGTATCTTTTTCTGCGCATACAATGACAAACACCACACTAAACCCAGGCTTGGTGGTCATCAGTCGAGCTGTTGACCAGATCCAGCTGCTTTGGTCAAAGCAACCAGAGGTGCGTAGTGATGGTCAACCTGGAAGCTAGGAACCTAGTCAGATGGTCACTTGAGTCTGATGGTGCTCTTCACCGCTCGAGTAGACACATGACACTAAGTGGAGGGACATCACATTACCAATACTAAGTGGAGAGCAGAGTGTGCGAGAGAGCGTAGTAAGTATAGGGGGACTGGAGTGCAGCCTGCGTCACACTCTGGGTGGCCACGCAGGTTAACCAGGACCCAGAGAATTGACAAAGATACTTGTGTAGTGTATCGATCGAGCCCAGTTGGAAGTCATGAACCCTAGCCCCTGAAAGCTCCACTCTATCCATAATCATTTCAGACTTTTACTTTCTCCCAGTCTCACTATATAATAAGAGTTGAAGATAAGATGCCCTAACTACCCTGTGTTCCATGAGTGCATAGCACTAGAGTATGGTAAGTACGTAGAATTGAGTGTGTCCACTAAGGGGCAACCTCAGAGTAGTATAGATATGTACGACGTTGCCTTAATACCGTATCGGATCACTTTCACGTGTGTGAACCGCACTAGAACGTGATATGAGAATTAGGTGAATTTTACTATAGGCACCCCATGATTTACTGAGGGCACCCTAGTGAATAGTAAAATCACCATTCACTATCTCACGATGTGATGACTAAGTGTGGATAACGTGTCCTAATTGTTAGGGTGCATTATCGTGCATATAAAAATAGGCCATGCACGCTCCCGCATTAGGTGATCGGCTACTAGACACATAGGGGCCATTTTGGTCAAATCAAAATGTCCCGCATGCCCTAGTAAGCCTGCCACTCTATTAGGGATCGAGCATGGAGCCATCATCCTGATAATCAAGGGATGAAAGGATATTTGGATATTCAAAAATCCCTCCCCCTTGATTAGAGGATCTAGATAAGGTAGGAAATCCCGGGTGGTTATTAGGAGATAGGAGAGAGAAATCGATTAGAGAGAGGGAGATTAGCAAAAAAAAGGGGGGCACAGTTCTCAAGGCCCCCCCACTCGATTTTCCCGAGAAAGAGTCCTCCCCCCCCCCCCCCCCGCGCGCGCGCCCTTCTTTCTCTTCACTTCGCTTGTTCCTTTCTCTATGTGTGTCTCTCGGGTTAGCAGAGAAAACTCTCTCTCTTATCACTTCTTCTCTTATGAGTGTGTGAGATCTAGTGAAGGCGAGAGCATGCACTCTGAGGCACTTAAAGATCGGAGTGCAAGAGTCTGGGTCAGATTGCGAGATCAGGTATACCCGAAGAGCATCTTCTCTCAAGCACGTGGATACTTTCTTCGTCATCAACCTAGTAGATTGATATCATGATATTAAATCCCACACGAAGGTATAATATATTTTAAGCCCTCAATCTATCGTATTCCATGCATAATAGATATTATGTTAGATTCGGCAGGAGACTATAGGGGTTCGATTCCCATTTCGCTTCATCTATAGCATATATGAATAATTCGGATGAAAATTTTAAATGTATCACACACTGAATCGATCCTCAAGATCGACTCCACTTCCGCTGCACCTTCGATATCATCCCAACACATAATCCTCCTACATAACCCAAACCCACTCTTTAACTATGATAATATTTATTTGTGTGTTTTTTTCTTTCTTTGCAGGAAATCAAAGCAGTGGTAATGTGGATGTGTCCACTAAAAAGTCCGGGACCGGATGGGTACTCGGCACACTTCTATCAAAAATATTTTGGGACATCCTCCATCAAGATGTTGTCAACTTCATACAAGAACTTTTTCGCGAATGAAATCTTACCATGTGGGAGCAACCATACCCTTCATTGTTCTCATCCCAAAGACGAATCGAGAGGAGCCAAGTTGATCACTATCGGCCTCTCTCTCTTTGCAACATTTGCTTCAAGATCATTACCAAGATTATTGGTATTAGAATATGGCCTTGGTCGTTTAATCTTGCACTTTCAAAGCTAGCATCATTGTCCCAAAGAGGCTGATTTTAAATAATATAATCTTAGCCCAAGAACTCCTCCAGCCTATGAAGACCAAAAGGGGATTAAAGGGTTACTCTTTTTTTTTTAGTTCATCAAGGTGAGAGGTCACAATCGGACCCCCAAGAGGCGACACATGCCGGCTCTGTAGAGGAGACCGCCACCAGGCGGGAGAAGGCGTCACAGCTTGACATAAGCAAACAGGCCACTGCAGGGACAGACACTGGAGGGGAGACAAACAACCCTCAGCCAACCACAAACCATTGCCACACCAACGGTGAGGACAAGGAGGCATAACGCCCTGACTACAAACCACAACCACACACCGCACACATGTGGGATAAAAAAAAACGACCACCGCACGTAGGCTGGACAACCGCATGAAGGCGGAGAAAAACCAAGGGAACAAAAAGAAACCCTACCCCCACGACCACCGGTCACACCACCGGAAGGAAACGAAGATCACCTAACTGCGAGTCACCGGAGACCCCGACGAGTCCCTCCATAAACCTCCATGCCACACCGAGCCGGAGCCACCACCATCATCAAGACCAGCATCGTCGAAACGAGCAGGGGCAAGGTCGAAGACCCATACGAGGCTGCTACAACGAACGCACGAGCTGCCGCATCACGCTGGAGATGGAGACCGCCAGTCCACCATCGCTGGAGCTAGAGGGAACATCGCCAAAATTCCAAAAAGTGGAAAGGAAAAAAAGGGAACAGAGAACCCTATTTACAGGGGAATCGAAGGGGAGAAGCCCCGATTCGAACCTATGGGAGGATTACACTAAAGATCCTGGCTCCCCCGGAGCCACCGACGGCGGCAACCGAGGAGGCCAAGCGGAGATCAACGAAACCCTAACCAGAGGTCAGAGATGGGGAAAGGGAAAGACGCTCAGAGCCAAGCAGAGATCAAAGGGTTACTTTGCCCTAAAGCTAGATATGTCGAAGGTGTACGACCGGGTGGAGTGGACATTCGTCATAGATGTGCTTTGGTTTTTCAGATTCTCATCCAAGGTTTATTCACTGGTTTGGAAATGACTGTCCTATGCCTCATTCTCGATGCTTATTAGTGACAATATGGAATGATTCATTTTCCTTAGTATAGGTCTTCGACAAGGGTGTCCGTTGCCACCATTTTTGTTTATCTTTTGTATGGAGATGTTACCTAAATTCCTTTACAAACTGGAAGAAAAAGGAAACTTGTTGGGGATCCGAGTTCGACGTAATGCACTGTGTATTAATCATCTTCTATTTGCATATGAACGATCTCTTCGTTTTTGGAAAAGCGGATCCATTGGACGTGCACAATATTCATGATTGTCTCTCTACTTTTGGAAATTAATTGGTCGGGTCAAGTGGTGAACTTCGATAAATCATCCATCCACCTTAGCGACAATACCAATCAAGCAAATCGATATTCTATTATTTCAATCTTGGGTGTCAAGATAATAGCCAGTAATGAAAGATACCTTGGGGGTCCTCTCTTTTTTGAGCACAAAAGTCAAAAATCTTTTGCCTTCATAATCGATAATTTCAATTCCAAACTAAAAGGATGGAAAGAAAAACTCCTCTCGCATGTGGGCAGCTTAGTCCTTATCAAGTCTAGGCTAAGCTCTATCCCGGTCTATTTTATGTCGACTATGGTATTGCCAAAATCTATTTGCAAGGAAATTAATACAACAATGATGTATCTTCACCAACAGGCTCTTGGCCCAGTGGTACTACTTCCTCTATCCCATGTTGTATAGGTTCCATGTTCGACTCCGGATATGGGCATCGTGGAGTGAACTTTCCTTCATGGCCGTTGTGCCTTGTTTGCGCATGCGAATCTTGACCATTGATGTCAGGGGAACAAAGGGTTGATTTACTCGTTTACAAAGTTGGGGTTTTGGTTTGCAAAAGCCAAACCCAAAGCGTATTGGCAACAAGGAGTTCACCCAGGCCTCCGACAGTTTTCGCCCCTATGTGCAGGGTGCTGATAGAAGTTTTCCCGCGCAGAAATTTCGCCTGGGCACACGCTCGGTCGAATCTTGTTATAGGAAGAACTACTAGCTTTCAAGATTCTTGCCTGGGCGCCCATAATTTTACTCGGGTGAATTCGAGATGGAACACGGGTTTTGGCCTGTGAGATCGGGTTTTCAAACGCGTTTCGAAGGGCCATGTTTATCTCCATTGAACGTGATGAAGACCAAGTCAATACCCAGCCATATTTGGAACTCCTAAAACCATATATATGATTCCTCTATGATAAAATGAGAAGTGTGACAAAGGAAAACCCTATTGCTAATGTGTTGAGATCGTCTACGAGAGAAGATAAAGATGGAGATGGGGAAGAGTCTAGTCTAGGATTTCTTGTGGCGTAAGAGAGAAAAGAATGAAGTAAGAGAGAGAGAATATAAGAAGAAGGAAGGGAGAGTAGGAAGGAAAAAGGAAAAAGAGAAGAGTGAGGAGATGTTCGTCTCCGACAATTTTGCTTTGGTTATCCTCTGATCCTTTTTTCGGATTCCTCAGTGCATGTATCTCGGCTTCTGTTTCGACAAATTGCTTTTCATCTCTTGTTGATCTTCTGATATATCTCTGTATCTTTTCGGCGGGTGAATCTCTACTATGTGTGTGTGATGTTCTGAGAGAATCAACGAGAGGGTTTGTGGGGGTCCGACAAACGGTGGCCCACTGCTTGTGTAATCTCTTGATAATGATAATCCATATCCATAATTGTCGGTGACATTCCATTGATTGCACTATTGTGGGTGAATCAATTTGCATGTGCTTCATCATTGGGCATGATCTCCACGGGGTTCCGATCCTCCGAGCGACCATGGTGAGGTGGCTTCTGGCGCAACATACATAATCCAAGCCATGAGCGTAATCTTTTTAGCCCACCAAAATCTTTGTATTTCAACTGCACTCTGTTGTGAAATTTTATGAGGAAACCAAGAATGGATTAAAATAAATTGAGGCATGGCCACAATAACATATTTAATCAAAGTAATTTTGCTCGAAAAAGAAAGAACCAGAGTCCTCCAACTAGCAAACTTTGCAAGAATACCTTAGTGCATCTCAACCCTTACTAAAATTTTTACTCAAATCTGAGTAAAAATTTGAATAAAAACTCAATTTGATCCTAAATACTCCACTCCTTAAATTTGAGTAAAACCCAATCTGATACAAGCACTCCAACTCTTTGATTCAATTTTTTTTCTTAAATCTGAGCAAAACTCAAAATTAGATGGTACGTTTGTAAATAGAAAAGCCCTGGGAGATGTCCGTTAGAATTGGGTATGGGATTTGTGTCTCCCCCAATTTGGTGAAATTTTTGAGTAAAACTCAGTTTGGTATAAGTATGAGTAAAGAGCTGGAGCTGTTTTTTAGATGATTTTACTCGAATTCAAATATGGTAATGATTTTAAGTAAGGGCTGGAGATGCCCTATGTTGACAAATAGTCCCACATCGGTGAGGGAGGCACCCATCACCAGCTTAATATATCCCCTGTGGACCTCCTCTTACAACCCGGGTTTTGAGGTGTGAGGGTATCTAACATGGTATCAGAGCTAGCCCGTCTTCTGCTCCTGCTCCCGCTCCCGCTCCGGGTGCTACCCACCGATCATGCCTTGCCACGTGTGCGTAATCCGCGTGGGAGGATCCTTGCCACGCGTGCTCCGCGTGAGGGGGAGTGTTGACAAATAGTCCCACATCGGTGAGGGAGGCACCCATCACCAGCTTAATATATCCCCTGTGGACCTCCCCTTACAACCCGGGTTTTGAGGTGTGAGGGTATCTAACACCCTAAAACCCTTAAAAAATCAAAAGTTCTCCAACACGTACCACAAATAGAAACACGCAAATATTTGAGTGGTGCACGGCATTCAGATATTTCAAACTTGTATGGATCCACTATTCTCTTGTGTTTTCAAGAGTTTTATGAGTACCACCGCTGCTTTGGGCAGTCGGTAGTGGTACCGCTCCTTGTGAGCACTATCCTGGATTCGATACCCGATCTCAGCTCAATGTAGCGTTCGCGCTCATGTGTGCAGTGGAGATGATATCCTAGGGCCGTAGCGATGTTTGTGGGCCAGGTGGGGCCTTTCTCCAATGGCTATGTAGCCGAGCACCTGTGTGATGCCTCTAGAGACCAGCTAGGACCCCCAATATGTACAAAAAAAAAGATAATAGTTCATACATGAGTTCAAATTCAATACGATACCGAACCCAAATCTCATATTTCAGACATTGGCCCGAGACCAAACCCAACCCGAGGCAAGCCTTAACAATTGGCACAACCTAGGCATAAATCACCCCCTCCCAAAAAAAAAAGAGAAAACCACATTGGTCCTTGGGCTGGAATGAGGCCTAGGACAATGGTCCATGGGCTGGACTTGACACGATGCTTTAACCCACAAGCTTAGTAAATAGTATTAGAGTAAAACAGAAGCATCTGAGGTCAAGTGGTGCGACGTCCAGCCCACTTGAGAAAATATTAAAAGAAAAACAAGAGCGGAGTGGCCATGTCATTTCATCACCCAAAGCCAATTTCTCCAAGCAGAAGCTTGATCGTTAGTGGTTAGTCCAAAGACTCCAAACAAAAACTTATGGATTTGTGTGATTCACGACGCATAGGCGTGTAGCCGGGATATATATTTTCTTGGGTAGTTAGATCCTACTAGTAACTTTCTTGGGTACCACCCCCTCGGTCAAGGGTCGAGCCTCGTCGGTCTCATTAATTTTTTCCAACCAATTTGGCCACCCTTACTCAACGGTAGTGCTGTGGCCCACAAGATTCGAACAGAGGACCTGTGCCAAAAGGGCGAAACGTAACACCGACTGAAATTTTTTTTTTTTGTAGGAACTATTGGGGTTCTATTCATGATTCCCAGCCCAAGAAATGAAAATGTTAGTACAATTATTTAGTTATTTCTTCTCACTCGAGACTAAGGAAGAAATACAGTTGAGGGCAGGAAAAGAGACGAAAGAATCCCCCACCTGCAGGGCGTGTTTGGCCAAGGCGCCCGCATAGGCATTCTGATCCCTTCTGACATGAGAAAATTTGCAAGAGGTGAATCCATGAGAAAGAAACGTGTAGTCAGATATAATATTGTGTATTTGCCACGGTGGGGAGAGATCCCCGTTCGTTCCTTCAAAAAAAAAAGAGATCCATGTCCGACAGGAGGTGAATGAGGACCTGGTTGTCCCCCTCCGCTATGACAGATGTTGCGGCAACACTTTGGAGGGCCCGCAGCCCTTGAAGAACCGCCCTGGCCTCAATCACAATAACTTCACAGACAACGAAGGTAGTCCCCTCCGAGAAGACATGGGATTTAGAGTTATCCCTGACAATAGCACCGAATGCTGATAGCATTATGTTCATCGCCCCATCAATGCTGGCCTTGAGAGACCCCTGATCCGGAAGCAACCAATGAGAAGGGTGGGGCTCTGGTCCTCTATGATAGGCTGAGGTGAGGTCCTGGATAAAGCGTTAGAGGTAATCATGAAAGATTTCAGTCCGGGGGCGATATGTGGAAGACCCATCGGTTTCCGGTCCGGCTATCCATATGTTTCAAGAAATGATGGATCAGTAACTAAAAAGAGCTAGCAGTCCAGTACATAGCGACCGCCATCCACCTATATGATCCTTCTGTTTCAGTATTTGAAACTCGTTAGTCACGTAGGTTGTCTTCGAAGACATCCGATAAAATTGGGACGATACAGAGAAGATTAGCATGTCCCCCGATCAAGGATGGCACACACAAATCGAGAAATGGTCCAAATTTTTCTACCAAAAAAAAAAGAAAAAAAAAGTCACCACTTGCCCGTGTGAATCGTGATTCCCTTGGTGGAATCACAGGGCCGATTAGTCTATGGGGTCCACTTTCCCAGTTAAGTTTTTGAGCAGTGATTAAGGGTGTATTAAGGCATTTTAAATCCCGGTGGACGACAGCCCAGCGTGACAGCACGCACGCCGTTGGAAAACGGTAGCCGGCCGATGCCCACCACGTGGCACTTCCATCGACGCAGACGTCAGGCTGATTGCGATATACCTGCCATCGGGCCCCACCGTGAATCGCACTCAGCCCCGCCACGTGGCTGACGCGCTGTACCAGTAAAAGATTGGGAGCGCTGTGGACCCTCTTTCTAACCAACTGAAGAAAGACACGTCAGCACGACGGGTCACCCTATCGGCTTCATACCTAGCACCCCGCGGGCCCGTGGCATGTGTCGTGGGTCGGCCCACATGTATCAAGTTCTCTCTCCTGATACGATGAAATTTAGACACGTGTGCGGCCCACACGATTAATTACAGCCGCCCCCACCCAAAGAGAAAGAGATGGGGGTGGGGCCCACCGTCCTCAAAAGTGTGTCTAGGTTCCATTCACATCCTCTAGATATTAACCTGCATGCTGGGCCCATATCGATCCATGCAACAGATTCTGACCTAACCATGGTTTGTATTCTTCGAACATAGATAGTGATTTAACTAACCCCGAAGTTTGATAAATCCCTTTGTATTTTCAACATGCATTGTATAGTAAAATTTCAATAGTAGATTCAAAATGTTGTAGCTGTTTCAGTGATTTCATTATAGCTACTACAATAATTTTACTGTAGCAGCAATTACTCTGGAGTATAAATTTGGTTGTTAGAGTGATTTTACTGTAGCAAACGAATTGATACTTCATCATCCTGAATTAATATTCCATTCGAGCTGTTACAATGAAATCACTGTAGCGGTTATAGCACAGCTACAATGATTTGGGAGTAGTAGATTTTGGAGTATCAATTTAGGTTAGCAAAGTATAAATTCGTCCTGGTCTACAGAGGGGTAACGAAAGGGGCATTTTAGTCATTTGATAGGAGTTGAATAGGTCAATAAGGGTTTAATGTAAAGAGGAGGAATATGAGCTGCTAGTCTATGTCGGGGAACTGGGCAGCCACCCATCTGAAGCCCTTGGGAGTTTTAGAATGTGCTGATTTTTTGTGAACATAAACACCTTATCTTATATAGAACACTCACAAAAAATCAGCACATTCTAAAACTCCTGGGGGCATCAAATGTTAGAAGTTTTATCGAACGTCCGTTGTAATCGTTAATCTGAAATATAACATTTGATGCCCTTAAAAGTTTTAGAATGTGCTGATTTCTTGTAGGTGTGCTATCTAAGGTAAGGTGCTTATGCCCATATAAAATCAATACATTCTAAGATCTTAGAGGTGTCAAATGGGCGGCTGCCCATTTCGTCGAAATAGGCCACCAGCCTATACCCCGTATCCTCTTAATGTAAAAGTGTCTTTTTCGGATGAATTTGAGCTCAAACCAAAACATTGCCAAGATTGGAGCTTAAAAGCATCTTTTGACAAGGAATTTTCACTAAGTCACCCAAAAATAAAAGGAAAACGGGCACTAACTAAAAAGGAGAAGAAATGTATGGATTATGAAAAATACAATCTACCCCAGATGCTACACCGATTTCTTTAAACATAATGGTATGTCACAATCAAAATTGTCCGTTACATCTAGCACCAATCGATGAATCACACTCACCCCCGACCAATAGGCACAAGGAAGCCCTTATTGGATGCCACATCATCCTTTTTTAAATATTCGAGGTAATGCTGAGGATGAATAACATTGCTCATGGATTATGGGTTCTTAAAAACAAATTTTAAATTAGCTACACAAGTGCAAACATATTTGGCTAACTTTGGAGCGTATATTATGCTTAACTAATCCCAATCATCTCATCCAACTTCTTGTGCTTTACATAAATATCATTATCATCTCTTATCCTATAAATATCGGATTCTAATTATTAAGACAATTGATAATAATATGGGAATCTATAATTAATGAATGTTACCAAATCAAAAATTTATTTTTTGTTGTCAGATTGTTACTCTTTACCAAACTAAAGTTCAACCAAAGGACTTAATGCTAACCATAAACTTTATTTGTCCCTAACGTTTTATGATATTTTTTTAAGGACTAGAGCTTGATTATGTAGAACCCGCTCTGATACTACTTGTAGATACCCCCAAGTCCCAAAACCTATGTCAAGAGACAGAGCCCAAAGAGGTCGGCCAGCCACCAGCCGATGTGGGACTAAACCCAACAACTTTTCTTAATCTTTTTTGTCAGAAGTTGATTATCTTTGACTTTGATTAGTAGCAAAGATTAGTAGCAAAGACGGCCTTTTTATTTGAGCTCAAGCTTTCCTCTCTCTCTCTCTCTTTCCGGTTTCCATTAATGGATAAATAAAAATGTTGAACGCTGTAATGGGAGAGGGGGAAGGGTGTAGGGATCCCACCATGTGCAGCAGAGAACATTGTGGTGAGGAAGTCGCAGGGGGCCTCTCCTCTCTACTAGTCTTCCTCTCTTTTACATTGGCAGTGGAGGTGGTGGTTTTCAGAGGTACTAGATTTTGTTCCTCCTGATTCTGCTTTCAATAATGATTTCCATGTGGATCTCCATTACTTAATTTTGAAAAAAGAAATCTATATTCAGAGAGAGAGAGAGAGAGAGAGAGAGAGAGAGAGAGATGGTCTTCTTGGAGGTTTTTAGTCAATGGGTCTGTTAGATTTTGGGAGATTTTTGGCCTTCTTATATTGCTTGGTGGGTGCTGGGGCAGTGGGATCTTGAAACTTGGATTGAAGTTTTGATTTTGCATCTCAAGAGAGAGAGAGAGAGAGAGAGAGAGAGAAAGAGAGAGAGGATGGTCTTCTTGGAGGTTTTGAGTCAATGGGTCTATTAGATTTTGAGAGATTTTTGATCTTCTTATACTGTTTGGTGGGCGCTTGGGCAGTGAGATCTTGAAATTTGGATTCAACTTTTGATTTTGCATGTAGAGAGAGAGAGAGAGAGAGAGAGAGAGAGAGAGAGAGAGAGGATGGCCTTCTTGGAGGTTTTGAGTCAGTGGGTATGTTAGATTTTGTTGAAAGGGGCTTTCAGAAGTTTTGATTTTGCATGTTAAGGAATTTATTCAAGCCTCAATTTCTTTGTGGTTAAGCTGTTATTTTGGTATACATCTTTTGGCTTCTGCAAAGGATCTTGATGTTTCTAGGAATCCTAAATGGGTTTTGATTTTTTTTTTTTTACAATTTTTGGAGGATGGAATAGAGATCAAGGTTTAGGTTCTGATTTATTTATATATTTTTTAATTTTGGAGGATGGAATAGAGATCAAGGTTTAAGATCTAGGGTTCCATATCATGATCCCTGTCATTCAAATTCGATCAACAAAATTTTTTTTCCTAAAATTTCCTTTCTTCCTTCTATGATGGGCATTTGCTGTTGATTGAATATTAGGGCACTGAACGGTGTCTTGGAGGTTGGATTTTGTTTGGGAACCAATATACAGAAGGATTGAATGAAGCTCACTAATGCAAATATTAAGAGCATTGTGCTATGGTCTGTTGGCTTTCTCCATACTCCTCTCTGTATCCGCCACCGATATCGAATTCCCCCGCTGCAATTGTGACGGCGATGATCTCCTGAGCGTCGAGAGCATCCTCCAATGCCAGAAAGTGAGCGACTTCTTGATCGCCACCGCCTACTTCTCCATCCCCCTTGAGCTCCTATACTTCGCGACGTGCTCCAACGTCTTCCCCTTCAAATGGGTTGTCTTCCAGTTCGGTGCCTTCATCGTCCTCTGCGGACTGAGCCACTTGCTCACCGTGTTCACCTACGAGCCCCACTCTTTCTTCCTGATGCTCAGCCTCACTGTCTCCAAATTGCTCACCGCGCTCGTCTCCTTTGCGACCGCAATAACCCTCCTAACTTTGATCCCTCAGCTCCTGAGGGTGAAAGTGAGGGAGAATCTCTTGAGACTCAAGGCCTCTGAGCTCGATCGGGAGGTCGGGAAGATGAAGATTCAGGAGGAGACGAGCTGGCACGTGCGGATGCTGACTCAAGAGATCCGGAAATCGCTCGACAGGCACACCATATTGTACACCACACTGGTCGAGCTCTCGAAGACGCTAATGCTGCAAAACTGTGCAGTGTGGATGCCGAATGAGGCCAAGTCGGAGATGAACCTCACCCACGAGTTGAGGCATGAGACTTCTTCGGATGCATACACATCTTCGATTCTGATCACCGACCCAGATGTGATGGAGATCAAGAGAGCCGAGGGAGCGAAGATACTGAGGTCAGACTCCGTGCTTGGGTCTGCAAGTAGCGGAGGAGCACTCGAGTCGGGAGCTGTGGCCGCTATTAGGATGCCGATGCTGAAAGTTTCGGATTTCAAACGGGGAACGCCAGAAGTTATTCAAGCTTGCTACGCCATTCTGGTTTTGGTCCTCCCTAAAGATGATTCCAGGAATTGGAGCTGCCATGAACTAGAGATCGTCGAGGTAGTCGCTGATCAGGTGGCTGTTGCACTCTCACATGCTGCAGTTTTGGAGGAATCCCAGCTGATGAGAGACAAATTGGTGGAGCAGAACAGGGCTTTGTTACAGGCGAGGAAGAACGCGATGATGGCTAGCGAGGCGAGGAACTCGTTTCAAAGGGTCATGAGCCAAGGAATGAGGAGGCCAATCCACTCGATTCTGGGTTTATTGTCGATGATGCAACAAGAAAGTTTGGGTCCTGAACAAAGGGTCATCGCTAATACAATGTCGAAGACCAGTAGCGTCGTGTCGACATTGATCAACGATGTAATGGAATTCTCTACCATCAATAGAGATCGGTTTACTTTGGAGATGAGGCCATTTCGGTTGCACTCTATGATCAAGGAGGCTGCTAGCGTCGCGAGATGTCTTTGTGATTCCCGGGGTTTCGGTTTTGGAATTCAGGTCGAGAATGTCGTGCCTGATCGTGTCATTGGTGATGAGAAGCGGATTTTTCATGTCATATTGCATATGGTTAGTAATCTCTTAGATGGGTGCGAAGAAGGATGCTTGACTTTCCGGGTGCGCAGTGATAGTGGAGCGGAAGACGGCAACGGTCGGAAATGGATTTCGTGGGAATCAAACACGCCGAGAGAATTTGATTGTGTAATGTTTGAGATTGGTATTAAAAAATCACAAACTCATAGTTCGAGTTCGTCGCTTTCTCGGAGACATGATAACAAAGGATTTGATGTGGGCCTCAGCTTCAGCATCTGCAGAAAGCTTGTTCAGGTATCTTCATTAATGTATTCATGCCATATGTTCTGAAATAAAACAAAAATAGAAACCATGCTAATTTCAAGCACAAGGCAGTTTTTGGATCTGCTAGAGAATGCTTTGGTTTTTTTCCCAAATACTTGAGCCATTATAACATGTGAATGCTGTAATACTTGCCTATTTAAAGATGATTGTCAACATTTTATACCCGATTGTTCGGTGATGTTCCTCTTCAACTATCAAAATTGCTAGGGTTATGTTCATTTCCTGGGAATTGGAATTCGGTGGAAATGGGCCCATTACCATATTATTTTCATAACAACACTTGTACGTTTGCTTGTTCCCCAGGAAATGAAAGTCCATTTTTGTTTGGGATTTCATTTCACAGCCAAGACCTAAGATTTGTAAATTCCACTATACCTCCCCATCCTCATGGTGAAAGCATGTACCTGTATACAAAACTAGATGTGGGAAGATGTGTAAATCCATGGGTACCTGGGTTTTATGGAAAGAATATGGAAATGAGCTCATTTCCTAGAAATTCCAATTCCCAGGAAAAGAACACATCCTTGGTGACTTTGTGAATAATATTGGCCCTTTTTGATAGATGCATTTTTTGTAGAAAGAGAATAATTGTTTATTTCATGAGACAAATCATAAGAGAGATGAATGCATGTGTTATTTCAAGTATGAAAGAGTTCATAGGTTTAGCAAGATAATAACCATGACAATAACCACCAAGCCATGTCCCATATACTTGGGGTCGACTTTATGAATCTTTCTTCGCCCTTCATTTATATTCAAGGCTATCTGTTGTCAAAGAAAGTTTTTCTAATATTTTTTCTAACAACTTCCATCAATATCATTCTAGGTCTTTCCATCCTACGTGGACCTCCCACACTATTCTGGGATCGCCTCTGCTTTACGTTATACATACCCAAACCATCTTAATATGTTATCCATTATCTTGTCCTCAATTGATGCAACTACAACACGTTCTCTAATACAATTATTCCTCACTCTATCCCTCCTAGTTTTTTCGCACATCCACCTTAGCATCCTCATCTTTGCCATGCTCATACTATAAGCTTGAGCTTTCTTTAATGGTCAACATTCTGAACCATATAACATTACGGGTCTTATTTTAATCTTGTAAACTTTACCCTTAGGATCTGTTTGTATTCGGTCAACATATTAACTAGTAGAGTAAATTGGAGAAAGGTTTTACTTGCCTACTGTTTGAATCCAAAAAGATGTAGGAAAGTAAATGAGTGGAATTTAGTATTGGTTCACTAGTAGCCAAAATGTTTTACTTTAAAAAACTGATGTAAATAGATTGATTGCTAGTAGAATGAGCTGTTGACCGTGCCACATAGGTCGTTGGCACGAACGAGAGAACACCCGTGGCCGTGTAATTACTTCTGTTGCACGGTCATTTCTACTTTGATTCGTTTCTTCTGCCCAGAATACCCCAGCTCCCCCTTCTTCCGTTGAGAACACTCGTCGCCCGCTCGGGATCGGGATGTCACCGCTTGGGATCGGGTTGTCGTCAGGAGATCAGGATCCTCTAGTGAAAACCCTATTCCACTCGTGTTAGATACCCTCACACATCACACCCCAAAACCCGGGTCGTAAGGGGAGGTCTACAGAGGGTATATAAAACGGGTGTTAGGTGCCCCCTTTACCGATGAGGGACTAACCGGTGAACTTCCTCAACACCCCCCCCCCCCTCAAGTGGAGCACACGGAGTGAGGCACAATCGGAAGGGGCCGCACCCAAAGGGCGACAGTGAACCCAGCTCTGATACCATGTTAGATACCCTCGTACCCCAAAACCCGGGTCGTAAGGGGAGATCCATAGAGGGTATATAAAGCGGGTGTTAGGTGCCCCCTTTACCGATATGGGACTAACCGGTGAACTTTCTCAACAACCAGAATGAAGGATCAGGTTATTGCCGGGAGATCAGGATCCTCCAATGAAAACCCTATTCCACAGGAGTGTAGGATGGGGTTATTGCCGGGAGATCAATTTACTTTATAATTTACTTGACTGGTCAATATAAACAGTCATCCCAAAGTAAATGTAATTTTTGATTTACTTTACTGGTCATTACAAACATCACGTAGGAAATCTGATTTACTAGTCGATCTGGACGATTTACTTGTCTGCTTCTAATTTACTAGACTTTACTTTGAGGGTCTGGGAAACAACCAATAAGCCTTTACTTTGAGCTTGAGCTCTATTTAAGACCAACATTTTGAACCATATAACTTTGCAAATCTTATTGTAGTCTTGTAAAATTTACACTTAATTCTTGAAGGAACAATATGATTCATAAAACAAATAGTGGTACAGCTGGAATGGAAAACCTTTGGCTCAATGGTCTTCCTTCCATCATAGCCAATTAACCCATTACTGGGTTAATATGATCCTAAAGTCTACAAGTGTTCTAATAAAGAGACTCTAAAAGGAAGCATGACGATATTAGAAGCCGATGGATTCTCTTGTTTCTCACCTTCACTATCTTCACATCTAATTGCAGGTGATGCAGGGAAACATTTGGACTGTCCCAGATTCCCAAGGCCTTGTGCAAAGCATGACACTTGCTCTTCAATTCCAACAACTACCCCCTACCTCCGAAACGGGAGGATCCCTCGATCACCATCAACTACCTTCCGCATCTGTTTTCAATGGCCTCAGAGTTCTACAGGCCGACGACGACAGCGTCAACAGAACGGTCACCCAAAAGCTACTCGAAAGATTGGGTTGTTCCGTCTCCTCGGTTGCTTCTGGAATCCAATGCCTGAGCTCTCTCGGCACCTCCGCGACACCTTTCCAGCTCGTTGTTCTCGATCTACACATGCCCGGAATGAATGGGTTCGAAGTGGCTGTGAGAATCCGCAAGTTGAGGAGCAACGGGTGCTGGCCTCTGATCGTCGCTTTGACAGCGAGCGCGGAGGAGGATGTGTGGGGGCGATGCTTGCAGTCGGGGATGAACGGTCTGATTCGGAAGCCGGTTGTGCTGCAGACACTGAGAGAGGAGCTTTTCAGAGTTCTCCAAAATATGTAGTGGAAGAGTTTGAAACACTGAGCCATGTATACAGAAATCAGAGATTGTTGAACATTCAATAAGAGAACACTTCATACACTGAGGAATGGAGCTATTCTTCCATCTGGGTTCACTGGATTTTTGTAGCACTATTTGGTCACAGGTTGCAGTTGTGCACTGTACACAGAGATCAGAGATTGTTTAACATTTGAATAAGAGAACAATTCATTCAGCAACACTTAGGTTGTTCTTTAGAAGGAGGAAAAACATGATTTTTTTGAGTCTGAAGAATATTGAGATCAATATTTTAGATTGTCTCGAGGGTTGGTGTAATTGGAGGTCCTTGTGATGACCAAGAGTAAAGACTCGTGGTGCGGAAGGTCAAGATTGGCAAAATGAGGTGTCACAAGTCTATGAATTAGTCTCACATCGTCTGTGAAGATAAAATTATGGACTATATACATGACTTTTCTGTTAAAGTCTTGAGCTTTTGGGTAATGCGGACAATATATTGCGTATAGAGGCAACTAGTGAATTGCACCCTCACCCTACATGGGGTGAATGGGATTATGCTCTTTACTTCTTATCCGTGCATAGCACGAGTTCATCACAAGGATTAGTCTCCAACTGATAGCTCTGTTTGTAAGACATGCAACCCATGGCATTGGTCAAGGGTTCGAATAAGTGCTAGTCTATTTTCTCCCACTTTTTAGTGGCGGGCCTCCCTCTTGTCTTGGTTGCGAGCTTTTTAGCCAGTCAGGTTATTAGAAATCGGAGAATTTTCGTTTGCTCTTGTAGCGAGTTTCAATCCTCTTGTGTTTGCGCACTAATAGCCAACCTAGTGCCCACTTGATCCCTTCCAAAAAAAATCAAAATAAATAATCATCATCATCATAATCATCAAGTCTTATCATCACATATCAATCATCGATTCGTCATGTTTCAAATCTTATCACATTGAGATATGGGTGACTATTGAGTACAACGATATTTAAGAAATTCTTAAGCATCTCCAACGAGCTCCTAGGCTTGTCATCCTTCGTTACTGCAGCGAAACAAATAGAGTATGGGGTTAAAACGACACTACACCATGCTTAATAGTTGTTTTCTATCCAAACTTTCACTACTTTTTTCGCTAGGGATTGTTGAGGATGTTGGCTTGAAACAAGTCATCCATAATGTCCAAGGTTCGTGCGCAAAGGATAGTGGAAGACGGGGCGGCAAAGGAGCAAGGACGGAGTGCGAAAGGAGACTCGACGCGAAGGACCCGGGCACAGGTTGGCGCCTTGGTCGCCAACTGTGCGGCGCCCAGTCACTGGCGGGCACCAGGATTGGGGCCAGCCTCGGGTTGGTGCCCTGTGCGCCACTTTTAGCGCCCATGGCAAGGGTCTCGTGTCCGCTGAATTTTCGGCCTTCAGGTTATTGGCGCCCAGTGGCGCAGGTACAAAACATGCACGGGTTAGATTCGGTTTTGCATGGAATTCCAAGAGAACTTATAGGGATTTGATTCTATCTTTTATTTTAGGTCTTGCACGAACTTGGGGCTATAAAAAGGACCCCTATGGTGAACAAGAAAAACAAGGAAGGATTTAAAGGCTCTTTGTGAGAAGAAAGAGGGGGTAGCCATCATTAGGTTAGAGCAAGGGTTTATCTCGTTCTTGGGGTGAGAGGGCTGTAGTATCTATTCTTGTTCCTTGGGAGGTTATCTTTTTGTGGGTTGGGAGAGGAATTGGTTGGAGTGTAAACATACATGTGCTCATTGTATTCATTTTCTAAGTGCATCCATTGATCGTCGATTGCCGAATATCATCTTGTGTTCTTGTGTTTGGTGCTTTGGTGTGCATTGATCGTTCATTCTTCTCGTTGGTGGTATTTATCATCTTTCTATGGAGTTCTTTATGCCTTCAACATCTGTTCCGTTGCGCAGAGCATCGATGGTGGGATCTTTCCACCCCCCCCCCCCCCTCGTTTGAATAAAACAAATGTGTCATGCCTTCGTTAATTTCCCGAACAGCCCCCGTCGAAAGAGAAACAAATTGTTTTTTACTAGAAATATTTTTTTTTTAATAAAGGAGCAGTGAGAAACAACATGCTACTACAGTTGAACTGTTTTCTACTAGAAAGATAAAACCAATTGTTTTTCTATCTCAAAACCCACTTGTTTTGTATGGGGATTAGATGTCTAATGTGTGGGAATTGTGTTTGACTTCAGTTGCACGTGAGCTGATAATCATGATTCCAGCTTCTCCTCTTGCTTAGAGATCTTAATTGAGATTTTCGAGGCTTGCGATGGCCAATGAAGACTCAATCCCTCAACCTACCCTCTTTCCTATTCTCTTGTGATTTCTACAAGTGGGAATTCTTAAGTGAGCCATGTCCATATCACCATAGGGTGGAGACATCATTTCCTTTGCCTATTAAATCCCTTTTGATCTACCCTCTTATTTTATATGATGCAACTAGGCTCCATTAGTCCTCCAATGCATAACAAATGGCTGATTACATCACAGTCATCCGATAAAGAAGGTGCCACATAGGACATCCTCTCTCTCTCTCTCTCTCTCTCTCTCTCTCTCTCTCTCTCTCTCTCTCTCTCTCTCCATATATATTTGATTGGACAGAAGATCAATCGGTTGGCCGGGGATCGGGATGAAAGGAATTTTCTCTCTAAAAAGTATAGAGATTAGTACGGCAGGGCGGTTTTCATCGCTTCTCTATATTGTACAAGTAATCGGCGTGGATCCACCTCGAGATGATTGGAGTTGTCCCCCAATCATCTTGGAGATGATGTAAGGGCATGTGATCTAAAATAACAAATATAAAAGAAAAAGATTACCAAAGAGGAAAGCAAATGATTATTTGGGATACGAAACTTTGGAAGGTAGAATGTAACTTGAACTTTGGCTACAAATATTTAGGACTTGTTTAGTTGCTGTATTTTTGTCATGAACTCATATTGGAATTGTTCAGTCAAGGAGGTGTGACAGTGCAAATATACACCTACTAGATCAAATTTGTACAACTTTTATGTGAAAAAAGTGTACAAACAAATTTTCACCAACACCCATTGAAATTTTATTTGTATATGTGCAAACAGATGCACAAGCAACATTGCACATCATCCAAATGTGATGTTTTAGCATGCTAAGATGGATAGGGGCACCCAAAATACTCAAAAATCTTTTTATAGAGGCGCCCATGGATAAGAGCATCCCACATAAACTCTCTCCACCCCTCATCCCCGACTCCGACAGGGATACAAACCATATTCTTCGCCTCCTCGAGAGTAATTAGAGGCATCAAGATTAACGAACCAATTCCAATGGAAAACAAGTTGACATAGGATTGCACCACCCTAGAGAGTAGAGTTGCGGGTGGAGGAACCGCAAGGGTTGGCAATGGTTGTGTGGCCAATGATGAACAACCCCCCCCCAACAAAAAAAAAATATCCTTTGACGATAAACTCTCGCTTGTGTTCTATGCTGTAATAAGCAAAACCCTAGGATTTGTACACTTGATAAAACTTAATGATGGAAATGTGAATACCACAAACCAGGCACAGAATACAGCTATATACCCGTCATCTGTCATCACCATCGGCGGACAATCCACACGAGGACTGATACTTAACAAGTGAAACGTAATCGGCATTTCGGATCATATATCTTGACACTTCGGTTTGGATGGTTGATACAACACACGGTAAGGCTTCGCAGTCGGTGCTGCTACCTAGTCAAGTAATATATGAGCAAGAAGAGCGCCACGAACGATGCCACGAGAGTTGCCATTCTGCGACTTGATTTAGTCTCAAACACCTGATGTAGAAAGCTTCATGTGATCAACGCGTGTCGTAGAGAGAGAATCATGAAAAGAAAGAGTTTATGACTTTTACCGTCTTGAACCGGTCCATGGTTCCAGAAAGAACCCCTCTTGATGCATCCATATCGTTGCCCTGAATCCAACACGAATATTAGCGAGAGAGCGCGTGCGCACGTACGAGAGAGAGAGAGAGAGAGAGAGAGAGAGAGAGAGAGAGAGAGAGAGAGAGAGAGAGAGAGAGAGAGAGAGAGAGAGAGAGAGAGAGAGAGAGAGAGACCATTCGGTCCAGTACACGATTATGACTCTCAACCTCTTCATGAATATCACCTGTCAACTGTCAAAAAGAGCAAGCATTTCATGGAAGGTTTATTTGAAGTACAAAACCAGGGCTGATTACTGAAAAAAGAAAAGCACTAATATGAGGCTTAAAGAATATAATGTAGCTAGTCATGCTTTAGAAGCCGCACAAAAAAATATCGGACCATGCTGATTCACACAACAGAGATTAATTCTAGATTTTATGGTATAAGCCTGAAACATGGAGAGCATGGTTGAGGTACCGAGGAGCCGAAAACATGATTTCGAGGGAAGATTACTCTTATGAAAAAATTTAAAAATAAACGCAACAACAATAATTTTGGATCCGATGAAGAATATGGCTTTGGTTGTGTTAGAAGATGACGGATAGGGTTTGGAGAGAATGGAGTAGTTCTCCTTGAGGGACTAAAACCCAATATATAAGTACATGTATACACATAGAATCTGACCCAACTGTACATAGAACCCGACCCGGTATATACATTAACACTCCCCCTCAAACTCACGGTGGATCATGTACCGAGAGTTTGCTTATAAAATGACGAAATCTAGCAATCGTCAGGGGCTTGGTGAGAAAATCAGCAGTCTGCTCTGTCGAGGGAATGAACGGCAGGGAGATGATGTTGGCAAGAAACTCCTGCCGAACATAATGACAGTCGACCTCGATGTGTTTGGTCTGCTCATGAAAAACCGGATTGCTAGCAATTTGAATGGCACTCCGGTTGTCACAGAATAGAGGTGTAGCCCCAGAAATCCGGACTCCCAAGTCAAGTAGAAGACGTCGAAGCCAGACAATCTCTGCAGTGGTGGAAGCCATAGCTCGGTATTCGGCTTCGGTGCTGGAGCGTGCAACAAACTCCTGTTTCTTGCTGCGTCAAGAAATGAGGGAATCACCAAGGAACACGCAGTAGCCGGTGGTGGATCAACGAGTAGCAATATCTCTAGCCCAATCTGCATCGGAGTAAGCACGCAGAACCAATGGAGATGTGGAGGGAAACAACAGCGATCGAGTGATAGTACCACGGAGATACCGAATAATCCGAAGGACTGCTGCATAGTGAACCGAGCGAGGAGACTGAACGAACTGACTGACAATACCAACGGCATGGGCAATGTCAGGCCTCGTCATGGTGAGATAAACGAGCATCCCAACCACCCGCTGATAACGAGAGATATCCTGGAGAGGCTCACCATCGGTAGAGAGGAGCTTCAAGTTGAGCTCCATAGGCGTGTCAGCAATACAAGAATCAGTAAGAGCAGCCTCGGCAAAAATATCAGAGATGTACTTCTGCTGGGAGATCAACAATCCTCGAGCTGACCGGGCAATTTCAAGGCCAAGAAAGTACCGGAGAGGGCCTAGATCCTTCATCTCAAACTGGCTCTGAAGGTGACGCTGAAGGGAAGCTATGGTAGCACTGTCATCCCCGGTGATGATCATATCATCCACATACAGAAGTAGCACAACAATACCCTGACTGGAGGAGCGGGTGAACAGAGCGTAGTCAAAGTATCTCTCGACAAACCCAGCTGCCAGAACTGCACTGCGGAAACACTCAAACCATGCCCGAGGTGCTTGTTTGAGCCCGTAGATAGCACGGCGTAAACGACAAACGTGCCCTGGAGGAACTGAAATGCCCGGAGGAGGAGCCATATATACTTCCTCGGAGAGGTCACCGTGAAGGAACGCATTGGTGACATCCATCTGATGGAGAGGCCACCCTCGAGCAGCTGCCACAGCTAAGAGGGTGCGCACAGTAGTCATCCGAGCAACTGGAGCAAACGTCTCCTCATAATCAATCTCATACTCCTGGGAGAAGCCACGAGCAACGAGGCGGGCCTTGTGTCGCTCAATGGATCCGTCAGGGCGAGTCTTGACCTTGAAGATCCACTTGCAGCTAACAGGCACCACGCCTGAGGGACAAAGCACCAAATCCCATGTCTGGGTCTGCTGAAAAGCCTTAAGCTCTACTGACATGGCCTGCCGCCACTCTGGGTGTAAAGCTGCCTCACGGTACGACTGGGGCTTCCGGTGGGTGTGAAGTGCGGTAAGAAAAGCCTGATAAACTGGAGAATAGGAGGCAATGGCAGAGTAGCCAGAGGAGTCAGGAGAGTCAGAGGTAAAGGCAGAGTAGCCAAACCTGTCCGGAGAGTAGTCATATCTGTTAGGAGGGTGATGTTCGCGCGCCGGGTAGCGCCGAACAGGAGCAGGATCTACGACCGATGAGGAGGGAGCAACAACATCAGGCGAGGAGTACCAATGTGAACCGACTCTGAAGGAGGATCGGCAGACCGATGAACATAGACACGAGTAATAGGTGGTGGTGGTGGAGATGACGGGAAAGAGGGAGGTGGCGGGGGAGGTGGTGGAGACGAGGGAGGTGGAGGTGGAGGTGGTGGAGGTGGCTCAACCGGGAAGGTAGGTGTAGGAGCAGGATACAGAGGTAGGAAGGGGATGTTAAGAGGGGGTGACAATGTAGAAGATGACGTAAGTGGTGAGGGAAGATCCCGGGACTCAGTGGAAAAGTACGGGACATCCTCTACAAAGGAGACGTGGCGAGAGACACGGATCCGACGAGCCAAGGGATCGTAGCACCGATAGCCCTTGTGCTCCCGACTGAGTCCTAAATGAACACACCTAACAGACCTAGCAGAGAGTTTGGTGCGCTCATGGGGAGAGAGGAGGACGAAACACGTGCACTCAAAGGTACGAAGAAGAGAGTAGTCAGGAGATGTGGAGTAAAGCCGCTCGTACGGGGAAACACCAGAGAGGGATGAGGACGAAGTGATGTTGATGAGGTGAACAGCGGTCAAAACAGCTTCAGCCCAGTAGGAATGTGGAACAGAAGCAGACAGAAGTAAAGCTCGTGCTGTCTCGAGGACATGGCGATGTTTGCGCTCGGTGACTCCGTTTTGTTCATGGGTGTGGGGACACGACTGTTGGTGAAGAGTGCCATGAGTCTGAAGGATCTCGCGCATCTCAGAGGAGAGATACTCCTGGGCACAATCAGACCGAAAAGTCTTAATGCGCCGACCAAACTGGGTGTGAAGCATAGTAGTGAAGGTCCTGTAAATATGAGGAATCTCGGAGCAGCGACGCATGAGATAGACCCAGGTGCAGCGAGAGTAATCATCTATGAAGCTCACATAATACAAAAAACCAGTAAAAAAGGCAACTGGAGCAGGACCCCACACGTCAGAGTGCACGAGATCAAAAGGGGTGCTAGAACGGGAAACACTAGTAGAAAAAGGAAGAGCAAGGTGCTTTGCTAATCGACACCCAGTGCAGATAGAGATAGGGGAGAAGGACACCCGACCCAAAGCGCCAGAGCGAAAAACACTTTGGAGTCGATCACTGGATATGTGACCTAACCTTCTGTGCCATAAATCGGCATCAGAGGTAACAGACAGAACCGACGGAGTGGAAGTGGGAACCTGAATGTGATCCAACTGATATAGTCCCCCTGCTCGACGACCCAGCCCAACTCTCTGACCCGTCCGTGGATCCTGCACAGAACAAGAAGAAGTAAATGTAACGATCAGGCCCGAGTCACAAAGAGAACTAACAGATATTAAGTTAATGTTTAAGCGGGGAGCAAGGTGAACACGAGGTAAGGTTAGGCGACCAGTGGGATCGGAGGCAGGGGTGATGGATCCATACTGCGAAATGGGTAGACGAGTCCCGTCAGCAGTGTGGATCCCCATGTGGGTAGAAGCAGGGCTACAGTCCGTGAGGACAGAAGGATCGGAGGTAAGGTGGCAGGAGGCACCCGAGTCGAAGATCCATGGAGCAGTAGTACCCGGAGTGGCAAAGAGACTGTGAGTTGTCGAAGAGCTGGTGGAGGCGAGGTATCGAAACAGTAACTCCTCAAAGCGCTGGAGGCGGTCGGAGTAGGACCGAGACTGAGCAGAAGTACCCGGAGTGGCAGAGAGACTGTGATCTGTCGAAGAGCTGGTGGAGGCGAGGTATCGCAACAGTAACTCCTCAAAGCGCTGGAGGCGGTCGGAGTAAGACCGAGACGGAGCAGGAGTGGTGGCAGGCGGTGCTGGAGTAGGGAGATCAGCAGCAGCAACAGTCTCGCCATCATGGCGGAGGGGATCCTGATGACGTCCACAGTCGACTGACGTGGTGGAGGGACGTGGCCCGAGAATACCATCAAAACGAGGAGACGGAGGGACTCGACGAGCAGCGACTGTGTGCAGGCAGTATGGGAGCCGAGAGATATTGTAGGAAGCCATACCCCTGAAGTACGGGGGCGAGCCGGTACAAGGGAGGTCCCGGGCAGTCCGGTATAGAGGAGACGGACCGGAGGAGGAGGGCCAGGGGAGGAGCGGTGGGGCGATGGGGGGCAGCAGGGGATACAGGAGGGGGGCGGTGTGGGCTGCAGGAGGTGCAGAAGGGAGGCGGCGGGGCGTCAGGGGGTGCAGGAGGGGGGGCGGCGGGTGCTTCAGGGGATGGCGGGGGGGGTCGGAGGGGCTGCAGGGGGGTTCTGTTGGAAGAGGAGGGGCGCGGGGTGCTGCAGGAGATGCAGAAGGAGGGCGGCGAGGCTTCAGGAGGTGCAGGAGGGGGGTGGCGGGGGCTACAGGAGGTGCAGGAGGGGGCGGCGGGGGCTGCAGGAGGTGCAGGAGGGGGCGGCGAGAGCTTCCGGAGTGATGGAGGGGCTGCCGGAGGGGGGGAATCGGGTGTAGAAGGGTGTTGGAGGGGCTGCCGGAGGGGGAATCGGATGCAGGAGGGGGTTGGAGAGGCTGCCGGAGTGCTGGAGGGGCTGCCGGAGTGGGGAATCGGGTGCTGGAGGGGCGGCGGGGGCTACAGGAGGTGCAGGAGAGGGCGACGGGGGCTTCCGGAGTGCTGGAGGGGCTGCCGGAAAGGGGAATCGGGTACAGGAGGGTGCTGGAGGGGCTGCCGGAGGGGGTAATCGGGTGCTGGAGGGGCTGCCGAGTGCTGGAGGGGCTGCCGGAGGGGGGAATCGAGTGTAGAAGGTGCTGGAGGGGCTGCCGGAGGAGTCGCATTCACCGCGGAGAAACCCTAGAGCTCTGATACCATGTTAGGAGATGACGGATAGGGTTTGGAGAGAATGGAGTAGTTCTCCTTGAGGGACTAAAGTCCAATATATAAGTACATGTATACACATAGAATCCGACCCGACTGTACATAGAACCCGACCCAGTAAATACATTAACAGGTTGATCGATATACCCTTTCATCGAACTTCTCACATCGCTTGACGTTGATGACAGATTGACAGGCACACTGTATAAAAGGGTTCATATGTCTTAAATTCCTATTTCAGGCACTATCCTACAATCTAGATATCTGTAATGTTGAGCGAATAGTTCCACACCACCTAGGGTTGGAAGTTTCGAGCCTTCATATCCCCGTTGCCCCCTCCCCCTCACAACAGAGGGACGGGATTAGTGACATGGTATCAGAGTTAGGCCCCACCCCGTCTTTCCTCGATTGGGCCTCCACCCGCTAATGCCTCTTTCTCTGCGTGCTGGCAGGTACTCGTTGAAATGTGCTCTACGTGCGGGCGGGTGTTGAGCGAATAATCCCACATTACCTAGGGGTGGGAGTTCCAAGTCTTTATATACCCATTGCCCCCTCCCCCTCACAACCAGTTTTGTTGAGGAGGCACGGGATTAGTGACATGTAATTTAGTTTTTAAACGGTTTTGTGTCAATAACAATTAAATAGTACAAATTTCAAATACCCCCCCTTGAACTATACATATAATTTCACATTGATCCCTCAAGTAATTTTTTGAACTTGACCCCTTGAATTTTGCTCCTTCGTCTGTCTGCATGTTAACCCCCTCCGTCAACTTTCAACCATCAAACTAGGTAATATAGCAAAAATATCCTTGTCCTAGTTGGCATAATTAATATTTATTTATTTTTTACTCATTGGAAAGGGTATTTTCAGGATAAATTTAAGTTTGACACTTAAAAGTTGACGAACGGGGTGAACATGCACACGGGGCATAGTTCAGGGGGTCAAGTTGATAAAAAAATAAAAAAAATGGGAAACTTAATGATACAAAAAATCAACTAGCCTAAAGGATAGACAAATTGTCAGGACGAAAATACCCCTCACTGCACTTTAAGTTTATGCTTCATGCCACTCCTTTCTAAATCTAAACCCAACCCTAAACGCTAAGATCTATAGGCCCTTACACGAACCCTAAACCTAGAAATCCTAAACCTAATCCTAAATGAACCCCTCCGCCCCCCTGTGACTTCTCGTCTGCTGCTTACCGTCGCCGGGGCGGCGACGGCAAGCAGCTGCAACTCGAGGCTGTTGCCACCACCACCACCACCTCCGTTGCTCATGCCTGCCTCCGCCACCACTGTTCGCGCTCACTTCTACCACTAGTGCTCGATCGAAATAAGAGAAAGGGGAGTCTGATGGTGAGGGTAATTTTGGCTTTTGGCATCCATTTTCACCGAACCGATGCTTTGACCAGGGACCTTAGGCTAATCGCATCTTCTGCTCGTCCTTCTAAACGAACCGATCTCTTGTTAGGGACCTTAGCCACATTACCCCTAAAATAATACTTGAGGGATCAATGTAAAATTTTAGTTCAGGTGTGGTTTTTGTAATTTGCTCAATTAAATATTATTAAATGGACTTCATCTAGACAATAAGAGATCTAAAACACAAGCAGATTTTTCTTCCCCCGCTTTGGAATGCGGGTCATCTAAGTATCTCCCCACATTCAGCTGTGTTAGGAGATGACGGCTAGGGTTTGGAGAGGAATAGAATGCATTCCATTGAGGGACTCAAGCCCAATATATGTACATGTATCACTATACAATCCGACCCGACTATACAGTAAACCCGTGGTGGTGGAGGTGGCGAGGGAGACTGAGGAGGTGGTGGTGGTGGTGGAGGTGGTGGTGGTGAGGGAGACTGAGGAGGTGGTGGTGGTGGTGGTGGCGGGGAAGTTGGAGGTGGAGTAGGCGTGGGTGGGGCAACAGAAAACGGGGGTAGAACGGGGATGTGGAGAGGTGATGAAGGCGAGGAGGGTGACGCAGGAGGCAAGGAAATATCCCGAGACTCAGGGGAAAAGTACGGGACATCCTCAACAAAGGAAACGTGACGGGAGACACGGATCCGGCGAGCCAAGGGATCGTAACAACGATACCCCTTGTGCTCCCGACTGAGCCCCAAGTGAACACACCGAACAGATCTCGCAGAGAGTTTGGTGCGCTCATGGGGAGGAAGAAGAACGAAGCACGTGCAGCCAAACGTGCGAAGAAGGGAGTAGTCAGGTGGGCTGGAGTGAAGGCGCTCATATAGGGTGGCACCGGACAGAGCAGATGACGGAGTGATATTGATGAGGTGGACAGCCGTCATGACAGCTTCAGCCCAGTAAGAGTGAGGAACAGACGCAGAGAGGAGCAAGGCTCGTGCGGTCTCAAGGACATGACGATGCTTGCGTTCGGCAACGCCGTTCTGCTCATGGGTGTGGGGACAGGACTGCTGGTGAAGAGTGTCGTGAGACTGAAGAATCTCATGCATCTCGGAGGAGAGGTACTCCTTGGCACAATCAAACCGAAAGGTCTTAATGCGCCGACCAAACTGAGTGTGTATCATAGTGGTGAATCTCCTAAAGATGTGAGGGACTTCAGACCGATGACGCATAAGATAAACCCAGGTGCACCTAGAGTAGTCATCGATGAAACACACATAGTACATGTAACCCGAAATGGATGCAACAGGTGCAGGACCCCAAATGTCCGAATGTACTAAATCAAATAACGCATCAGATTGGGAAGCACTAGCAGAGAAGGGAAGAGCTATGTGCTTTGCTAATCTACAACCCGTACAAACAGAGAGAGGGGAGAAGGACGCTCGACCCAAAGCGCCCGAACGGAATACGCTTTTGAGTCGATCACTCGATATGTAACCTAACCTTCTATGCCACAGGTCGGCATCGGAGGTAACAGACATGACAGACGCAACAGGAACGGAAGACACATGGAGATGGTCCAGCTGGTAAAGTCCTCCTGCTCTACGGCCCAGTCCAATCCTCTGACCCGTCCGCGAATCCTGCACAACACAAACAGAAGGGGTGAAGGTGACAGTCAGACCAGAGTCGCAAAGAGAACTGATAGAGATCAGATTAATGTTAAGGCGGGGGGCATGATGGACATGGGGTAGGGTCAGGCGACCAGAAGGGTCAGAGGTAGTAGTGACGGATCCACATTGCGGAATAGGGACGAGAGTCCCATCCGCAGTGCGAACCTCCTGGTGGGAGGTAGTGGGAGAACAGTCAGTGAGGACAGTGGAGTCAAAGGTGAGGTGACAGGAGGCACCCGAGTCGAATATCCATGGAGCAGTAGTACCCGGAGTGGCAGAGAGACTGTGAGCTGTCGAAGAGCTGGTGGAGGCGAGGTACCGAAGCAGTAATTCCTCAAAGCGCTGGAGGCGGTCGGAGTAAGACCGAGACTGAGCAGAAGTACCCGGAGTGGCAGAGAGACCGTGATATGTCGAAGAGCTGGTGGAGGCGAGGTATCGCAACAGTAACTCCTCAAAGCGCTGGAGGCGGTCGGAGTAAGACCGAGACGGAGCAGGAGTGGTGGCAGGCGGTGCTGGAGTAGGGAGATCAGCAGCAGCAGCAGTCTCGCCATCATGGCGGAGGAGACCCTGACGACGTCCACAGTCAACTGATGTGGTAGAGGGACGTGGCCCGAGAATACCAGCAAAACGAGGAGACGGAGGGACTCGACGATCAGCGACGGTGTGCAGGCAATATGGGAGCCGAGAGATGCTGGAGGAAGCCATATCTCGAAAGTACGGGGGCGAACCGGCACAAGGAAGGTCTGAGGCAGTCCGTACAGAGGAGACGGGCAGTTCGGTACAGAGGAGAAGGTGGGGCGGTGGGGCAGCAGGGGGTGCAGGAGCTGGCGAGGTTGCAGGGGAGGGGGCGGGTGAGCTGTCGGGGCAGAGGAAGGGGGGGGTGGGGTGTCTAGGAGGTGTCGGGTGGGCTGCTGGAGCAAAGGAGGAGGCCGGAGGGGGGCGGAGGGGGCAGCCGGGTGGTGCGGAGGGGGCGGAGGGGGCTGCGGGTGGTGCGGAGGGGGGCTGTAGGGTGTTGGGAGGGGATCGGGGGGGGCTGTAGGGTGTCGGGGGGGCTGGAGGGGGGTGGGGGGGGGGGGGGGGCGGAGGGGGCTGTAGGAGGGTCGGGGGGGGTCGGGGGGGCTGTAGGGGGGTCGGCAGGGTGCTGTAGGGCGGAGGCGGGGCCGGGGGGGGCGGGTGGAGAAGGGGGGGCCGGCGGGATGCTGGAGGGCGGAGGAGGAGTGCCGGGGGTTGGGCGGGTGGAGAAGGGGGGCCGGCGGTGGCTGTAGGCCGAAAGGGGGGGGGGGGCGGTGATGTGATGTGGAATGCTTAAATTAATCCAAGTGCAGAATTTAAACAACTAAATTCAGATTTCAGCATAATAAAATCAGATTTCAACAAAGCCTATTATCATGGTTCATCATCCATTCAATCCCAATCAGATTTAAGTTAATGAAATCATAAAACTGACAAGAAGAACATTAATTTCAGATTATAAGGACTGAATTCCAGCAATGATAACAATCACTATCTCAAATAATATGCCAATGTATCAAAGAACAACCACGAACCTAAACGATAAATCCTAATGGATGAGACTCTCGGAAAACCAAGAATTTCGGAAACCCTAATATAATTTCAGCAATAAGGCCGGTTAGGGAACAAGAAGGATATCACATGAAAATTATCGAGGATCGATCTCACCGTGCTTTGGTCAATGATGACTGCTGACAGGTACTCCGTTGTTGCAGATGAAAAGGCGGAAGGGGAGGCGTGGTCCAGAAGACGGGGTGAAGAAGCCGAGACGATGGATCTTTGATGATGAGGAAACTCCGCGTCGATCTTACGCGAAGCCGTAGACGAGTAGCGAGGCGACGGGGTAGAAGCGTGCGAAGGAAGAACAGGATCAGAAGCAAGGAAGATTTGTCGGAAGGGATAACCGAACAAGCACACACGCTTCTTCAATCTAGGGTTTTCAATTTCAATTCATCTCCCCTTCTCAATTAGGGTTTTTAGTATTTATAGAGGATAAAACAATCAAAGAGAGCACAAGAAAAAGGAAAGAAAGAGAGAGACGCGCGGGAGGAGAGAGAGAAGACCGCGGAAGAGAGAGAGAGAGACGGGTGTCCGCGGGAGAGAGAGAGAGAGGGCCGGTCGGGTAGGGGGTTTTGGGATTTTGGCTTTTCTTGGAATCTCATCCATTGAGATTTAATCTCATTTAGGATCCTACGGCTAAGACTCTAACACGGAAATGAGTCAGTTCGGCATCTGTGGCTCGAACCGGATGCGAACATGGCTCGCACCTACCCAAACCAGAAATAAAAACTGAAATAACTAAAGATCCGTGGATCGGATCGAAACAAAATAAAAACCAAAGTGTTAGATCTCTGAATGAGCTTTCCACTGGTGCAGACGGATCGACGATCGGCTTCCTGGATCTCCGGGGAGGATGAAAATACACGATCAGCTGTAGAAAAACTGCACGTAGTAGGCTCGTCTGCATCAGCCGGCGGGGTGCTGGAGGCCGGAAGGGGGGCCGGGGGGGTGCTGGAGGCCGGAAGGGGGGGGCCGGCGGTGGCTGTAGGCCGGAAGGGGGGGCCGGCGGGGTGCTGGAGGCCGGAAGGGGGGGCCGGGGGGGTGCTGAAGGCCGGAAGGGGGGGTCGGGGGACTGCCGATCAGGTGAACGGAGGCCGGAGGAGATGACCGTCGTCGACGTCGCCACGAGGGAGAACCCTAGTGCTCTGATACCATGTTAGGAGATGACGGCTAGGGTTTGGAGAGGAATAGAATGCATTCCATTGAGGGTCTCAAGCCCAATATATGTACATGTATCACTATACAGTAAACCCGACCCATCTATATATACATTAACAAGCTGAAAACTACCACAAGGTCTAATTTTAGATGCAATCCAAGAGGTAAAGCAAACTTCAAAGGTATTTGACCTTGTTATCCCGCCTATTCTATTATTCGATTCGTCCCAATTCCCAAGATCTCACTGCAGATTTTTTTCTTAGTTTTGTTTACTGTATAGACTGCAATTTCATGCTTTCATCCATTCAATTAAACATCTATAAGCCGATAGATCAGAAAGCAACTGCTCTACTATAATCCCTTACCATTACATGGTAGTGATGGTAGATAGACACCCCCCCCTCCCCCCCCAAAAAAAAAAACTTGCTACATCTAGCAAAGCACCGAAATTTAGGGTGTGCATCGGTTCGAAACTGACCTATTTAGGCAAAACCCAAACCGATCCAACCTTGGTCGGTTTTGAGGATTTTCAATCCGATCCAAACCGAACTAAGATTGGAATCTAATCCAATTAAAGTCAGTTTGGATTGGATTGGATGGTCGGTTTAGACTTTGGACCATGTTCTTATTGGGCTCTCCCCCCTTCTATTAGGACCTAGTTCAAACTTAAAAAATAATAATTGTTATCAAATCATTAGGCCTAAATAAGATTTTAACTGATTTTGAGTCATCCTACAATATATTAATGGTTGTTGGTAGCAAGGGTATATGAGGACATATGGTATATTTAATAAAATATTATATGTATATACTTATGTCGGTTCAGTTCGGTTTAGGTCAGTTTTGAATTTACAAATCTGTCAACCGATCCAATCATGTGGGTTTTTTAAAAACCCAGTCCAATTCGATCCATTGAGTGTGTCGAAACTGATCAAAATTGATCGGTTTGGTTTGGTCGGTTTGGTTTGGATCCTGCACACCCCTACCGAAATTGAGGAAATAATAAATGAAAAAGTTCCCAGTTATGGGCCTAATCTTTATAGAAAATGAAAACACGGTACATATCAAGATATCAAGGATTTATAATACCTAAATTGTGAAACAAAAGTTGCTTTTGATTAGAATTCTTATAAATTTTAGGGTAAATTACATGAAACCCCCTAAACTAGTGTCCATTTCCCCTTACCCCCTGAAGTAAAAAACTGAACAAAATACCTCCTGAACTATCTAGGGGGGGTAAACCATTGAAAGAAAACATGACCGTTCACCATTTTCTAAACAAAAACCTGTACGGAGGGGTCTATGTAAAGATATTTCATAGTTTAGGGGGTATTTTGTTCGGTTTTTTATTTCAGTGGTGTAAGGTGAAAATGGGTAATAGTTCAGAGGGGTTTCCTGTAATTTACCCTAAATTTATTCAGTCTACTCGGTTCAAACAAACCATGCTAAACAAAGTCAAGATGCAGTCCTAGTCAAGATATGAATGCTTATGTGTCAAGTCAATTTAACTATAAAACAAAGAGATGGCATATGATGAGTGCATCTTGGGAGCTGATAAGATTTGGCCTAGCAAGTGCATTCAATGCATGTAGGTGTAGAAAGACTTGGTCAAGCGAGGTTAAAAGACATCAAGAAGAATTTTGTTTTGTAACCTTACAGCTTTCAATGTGAACGATATCTAGTGGAACCTTAAATTTTTGGCATAACAACAGTGGAACGTAACAAAAATAACACAGGGGCCTACTGCCATACCATCAACTTGTACACGAAACAGGCACGATAGCGAAGATCAATCCTTCTCAATCTACAAAAACCATTGTCTTATTTCCAATACTCAAGATAGGTAGAAGGATCTATGTCCATCACCAACTTCGTCATTTTTGCAAGACCCAACCCATGTATTCATCCCGACATTGAGTTGGATGAGCTTAGGAAGCACGTCCAACAACTTACTAAGCATCTAGAATGATATGAATCTCTTGATCGTGACGATTCAGTCACAATTTGGAGGTTGATTGCAACTCCTTCTACCTCTGACCAACATGGAGAGAGACGGGTGAAGGGTCATCACTCAATCAATTCCACTACGGTGCTCTCGACAATCATTTGTGATCCTCAAAGTTGTTTTGTATCCTTGTACCTTTCAATGCATGTAAGTGTGGAAATTAATTCATGATGAGATGACAATAGCGTGATCTGAATTATGACAATGATTTGGCTCGTGAACGAGATCTTCGTGAATCCTTAAATTTCTGGTGTTACAACAGTGGACCATAACAAAATAATATAGGGGTCTACTGCCGTAGCATCAGCTTGTACAAGGACGAGGCACCATAGTGAAGATCAATCAATCTCAATCGACAAAAACAAGGGCAAACCGATCTGAATCCAATTCAAGGCATATTTTGGCGTGTGTGTGTGTGTGGGGGGGGGGGGGGGGGGGGGGGTTGCTTGTTTCACTTCAGACCAAAATATGAAACGGTTCAGCAATTCAGTTCAGGTGCAGATGAATCTTGAACCATGTTACAAAGATGTCATGGATCAACCCACGGTCAAGCACAAGAATCACATTTATCTGGTGGGAACAACTCAAGATCAAATGGGAGAAAGAAGGAAAAACCAAGACAACTCTTAGAAGAAGATGAAAAGCAGCTACGATAGAAGATCTCAAGAGAATTATCTCCAAGCTGTGTTCGGTGTTCCTCGAAATTTGTCAACTTCATCCTAATAATGGCTTGGTTGAAGAATAAATGGAAGAATAAAAAACCTCATGGTTTGTTGTGACATCCTCGAGCCAGAGGAGCAAACCATTGTTTACTTGGGAGGGCTCACCAAGAGATCCAAGCTACGGTTCAAATTCAAACATATTGGTTATACAACGATGTGTACAAGCTTGCATTAATTTGGACCTCCGACAAAAGAAATGAAGCAATTGTTGGGCAACGATCACTTCCCTCTTCAGCCGCCTCGGCATGCATCACTATAACTATCTTCAACCCTTGAGGAAGTGACCTAATTCGTAATGCAAAATGCAAGGGAGTTATCACTAACAATGAATCAATGCTACAATCTAATGCAACCCACCACCCAAGGGCTAGCCATAAAAATCTAACTTGACCAAACCATTATTCATCAAGATTTGTCAACCTTTGTCAATTCCATGTCATGACCAGTGTGGCAATACAACTAAGTTGGTTGCTTACGGAGAATCATAAAAGAATGAAAACTTTATTTACAGACAAAAAATAGAAACACCCATAAAGTCAAAATCTGCACAAATGAAACAATTGTAGTGTGATAAAAAAGGCAGAAAATGTGGGATTCTCTCTCCAATCCAACAACTAGACCTTCAACCAAATTGTTTTTGTTCAGCACACTTGATTACATCGGTAGAATAAAACAACTACCCTCAAAAATCTAGAATAGAGATAAAACAATTTAAAGATAGAGGGATCATGTCAACCATACCATGCATCTCCAACAACTGTTGATATGAACACAAGAAGAAAATTCTTGCATTGTCTACAGAGGAGCAGATCATAGTAAGATGTAGTTACTTGCTAAATATAACTTACTCTCTTAAGGATATTGACTCTATCTTGCAGCCCATCAATGGCTCGACCATTGTCATGCTCATCGATTTCATGAGAGGTGTAGGATGAGGCTCTGATTCCACCATCCTCAATGCCATCAAAGAGAGCAACTCGACCATTACGATAGTCCCTGTGAACAACAAATCTCACAATCCATATACACAATAGATTTAACAATTCTCAGGGACAAAATTCTTGGTTAAAAACTCCGGTAATAATATACCAAACTATGTGTCATTCTAATAAAAAAGAACACAGTCAACCTAAGATGGCAGGTAGTTAAAATCATAAGAAATGAAGTTCAGAAAAAAATAAAAAAATAGAACTCTTACATGGCTATTACTGAACTCCAAATATACACAAATCGGTAATTTTGTTTACGATATCAATGCTCTTTAGATTCCAAATTCCAACACATGTTTATGCTACTCCCTACTGCTAATCAAAATTGAAGAAAAAAATAAACTAGAATCTGTTCCTCTCCCGACCTTCACTAGCTTACCAAAACAACTACTCTTTGCTGGGTTTTTATTCAGTCAGGCTAGTCAGCAATCATGACTATTTTGTACTTACCTACATTCTTAGTGATATGGAATTAGATTTTTGTACATCATCCATCATTAAGCCCATTAAAATTTGAAGATCTTGAATCTTCATCTACATAGATATAGGGTTTCTCCCAAATATATATATATATATATATATATATATATATATATATATATATATATATATATATATATATATATATATATATATATATATATATATATATATATATAGTACGGTTCAATTGCCCGATGCCGGGCATGCTTATCTTGCCCGACAAAAAAATTTGAGGGACCTAGAGGTTTTATAATTTGCTGATTTTTGGTGAGGATGATCATCTTGCCATAGATAGGACCTCCACCAAAAATCAGCAAATTATAAAACCTCTAGGTCCCTCAAATATGCTATTTAATTTAACGGTTAAAATAGATGGTCGATAATGAAGAACACTTTTGAGGGACCTAGAGATTTTGTAATTTGCTGATTTTTGGTGGAGGTCCTATCTATGGCATGATGATCATCCTCACCAAAAATCAGCAAATTATAAAACCTCTAGGTCCCTCAATTTTTTTTGTCGGGCAAGATAAACATGCCCGACGTCGGCAATTGAACCGTACTGATAATATATATATATATATATATATATATATATATATATATATATATATATAGAGAGAGAGAGAGAGAGAGAGAAGTGCTAGAATGAGGCATGCGGTGCGTGCGGCATCGCACCGCAGCCGTCTGATGCACTGCTGCGTGCATCGCATGCACGCAGCGCATGCATCAGACGGCTGCGGTGCGATACCGCACGCACCGCATGCCGCATTTTAGCATACCCCTATATATATATATATATATATATATATATATATATATATATATATATATATATATAATAGGTCCATGGATTTAATTGCACCACGAATGTTATCGTTAGATACCCTCACACCCCAAAACCCGGGTTGTAAGAGGAGGTCCACAACGGGTATATTCAGCGGGTGATGGGTGCCTCCCTCACCGATATGAGACTATCCGTTAACATTCCCCCTCATGCGGAGCACACGTGGCAAGGCACGATCGGTGGGGAGCACCCGGAGCGGGAGCAGGAGCAGGAGACTGGTTAGCTCTGATACCATGTTAGATACCTTCACACCCCAAAACCCGGAGGGGAGGTCCACAACGGGTATATTAAGCGAGTGATGGGTGCCTCCCTCACTGATGTGGGACTATTTGTTAACAGTTATGAAGACATCAAGTGGCAGAAAAATACTATGTTAAAAAAATTCATAGAAAAAAACTAATAATAGGCCCACATTGCTTCAAATTTGATGATTCGAATCTGGACCATAATTCTTAGACAGTTAGATATAAACAATATGTGATTTTCCCAACTCCCAGGGATAGTTTGGAGCTAGAAAAATACAAATCACTACAATACTCATCAAGATACCAACTACATATGAGCTCCTAGCTATTAACTACCATCTATTTTGGAACATGTCATTACATAATGAAGTGAAGAGGTTGGAACGGAATGATACCTAACTCATACCACTCTGTGGCCATACCACCTTTTCATCAAGTACTTATGTTTGGAAAATGATCTCATAAAATGATGAAACACATTACACCCTTCTTCCCAACTTCTTTTCTCCGAGTAATATGGTGTTAAAGATCTTCATTGGCCTTTGCAAAAGCTTCTGAAATGATATCCGGCGGTGCAGTATTTTATAAACCATTTCAACTATAAAATATAAGATGGGTTATTCTCTTTATATTAGTAGACTCACGAATCACATTAAGAAGGATTTCACATGAACCACATTGAGAAGTGTTACACAAATAAACACTAGGACTCGCAATTGGTGCCACACATGGGGACCTTCCGGCACAATTTGGATGTTGTTCGATCTCGTACTCGACGAACATGGCCGAAAGTGCAAGTGCAGATTTTCAATTTCAAAGGCTTGCATGGCTCGTTGGATAGAGATGTGGCTATCAGATAGGTTGATGAGCTAGGGTTTTGGCTTAGGGGGGTGCTAGGACAATTAGGAATATGTTTAGGATGGAATTTGGTGTTCAAATAAGGCCCATAAGGGGTTTAAAGGGAAAACTTCAATCTGGGTTGTGCAATCTATATTTTAGATTGGCTCAAATTGCCTAGGAATTCAGTGTTCAAGAATTAGGGCTTTTGATGCAGAAAGGTCTAGGGTGTGGTGGGGTGATGCAGACGAGCTCCGGCATGCAGATTTCTACAGTTGATAGCATATTTTGATCCCTTACGGAGATCCAGAAGGCCGATCGCCGACCAATCTACATCATTGGAAAGCTATTTCGGTTATCTACGACTTCGGTTTTTACTTTTTGTCGATTCGACTGATGGATCATAAGTTATTTATGTTTTTATTTCTGGTTTGGGTAGGTGCAAGCCATGTTCGCACCCGGTTCGAGCCATAAATGCCAAATTGACTCATTTCTGTGTTTGGTTTGTTATCGTAGGATCTTAAGTGAGATAAAATCTCAATGGATGAGATTTAAAGAGCCCAAAGGAAGCCCTAAACTGTCGCCCACTTCTGTTCTCTCTCTTCCCGCAGTAATACCCGTACGCATACCCCCCTCGAGATGCATGCTCGACTCACCTCTCCTCTCTCATCCCGCTGCTTCCTTTTCTCTCTCTTTCTTTTCCTTTTTCTTATTTCCCTCTTATAAAAGGCTTCACAAACCCTAATAGCCGTCAAAGATTGATGATGAATTGAAACCCTAGAACGGAGAAGTGGGTTCGCTTGTTCGGAGCCTCATACGAAATCATCTTGCTTCTAGTCTTCTTCTCACCGCAAGCTTCTTTTTCATCACCACACTCTCATCTACGACTTCACAGAAGATCGACGAGTCGAGTGGCCTATCACGCTCGACCTATGGTATATCAATCACGACATTGATGACGTACGACACTTTCCCTCCCCCTGTGACTAGACGACTAACCATCTTCGTTGATAAGAGTTGGATGAACTTGAATTGCATTAGTTATTCAACTTATTTGTCGTTATTTATTTCAGTTATTTCTTATTTTTTGTTATGGGGAGATATTTAGTTCCATATTGCTTGGAGGCACGTTGCTACTGTTGCTTTGGTTCTATACAAGGAACCGAGTATGTATATTGATATGCATCGAGAAATTTAAAAAAAAAGTTTCATTCATCCTAAGACTGGATGCCCTATGGCTATGAGTGTGACTCCTCAACCTCGTGGGATGCAAGCCCCCCCTGTCTCTGTGTATGTTGGAGAGCAAGCCGCCTCTGCCCCTCCCCCTCTGGTCAATGACCTCGAGCTTGCAACCTCCCTCCCCTCTCGATGTCCCAGCCTGCGACCTCTACCCAACACTGATGCACTACTCACGGCCCAGTCGGAACCGCCTACCACACGTGGCCACGTCCGCACCCCACACAGCCTCACCATGCGCCGCCAGCCCCACCTGGCCCGCATGAGCCTGTTTGGCCACTATGCCTCCTTGGTTCACCATCGAACGTGCTCAACAACCCTCCTCAGTGCGTGGATCATCGCTTGACACCTAGATCCATCTTTGGGTCTTGTCTGCAAACAATTTGTTATCCTTTTATGATCCATATTACTTCAACCTGCCCAATCATGCATTCCTACCATTATTATTATTTGATCGCCTCTAAGGTTACTGGATTGATCATATGATTCAATAATGCATGAGCCAATGTCCTTTGAAAATAAACCATTGAGCCTCTTTTAATTGTTTCAAATCCTTTTAAAAAATTTAGGTTTGTTTCATAGAACTTAGAACTTCGAAAACCCTAATCTATTCGGAAGTCCAATCTTTCCCGTCAAAGCCATGGGATGCAGCAACAAAAAATTAATTTGTTCCTATCAATTATTCCACGATATAAATCAAACCAAGTATGATTAACCATGGTATCAGACATTGACAACGGGACAAGGGCAGTAAACGCAACTGGGTTTGTAATGAAATGCCAATCATCAAGCAATCGATGCATAACATTGTGCTATGATATATAAAGAGAGAAAGATCGAAACAAACCTTTTTGAATTCATTGCCGCAGTTGGTGCCTCCTTGGATAAGAGAGAAGCGAACCCTTATTATCCCCGGATTCTACCATCGAGAGGCGGTTAGTACATCCAGCGTTAAAGCTGAACCATATCGACTTGATTAACATTAACTTCCAATGGACATTTTGCAAGAAATCACGAAATATTTCGCTTTTTTTCCATAAACCGAAATGACATTTTATTTCCAAATATTTTGGAGGGGTCGAAATCAAAATTTAGAACTGGATCATATCCGTCACCACTTAAAATATTCAGCTTTTTACCATCATTAAGATAAAATCAAGTTAATCAACTGCTCCAAACATCAAAAGGAAGAAAAAAAATAACTTTAAAAGGTTAGATTTCAAGTTCGCCTTTGAATCCACACCAAAATTCTCAAATCTCTATCAGATGGAGAACAAATAGTAGAATTTTTATAAAAAAAAATCTTAAAAACATCCCCAAATATCCAAATCCCTCACTCCGAATTCAGATCCTTCAATCCGTCACGAAATTAAAAGTAAATAAATAAATAAATTCTTCCTTCGGATCACGTACCGACGCTCTCGTTTGGGGTTTGGGGGCGCTAAGTTTGTCAGATCTCGCGGTAAAAACTGGATCGCCGTTGGCACCTGAGATTTCAACTCAAAATATCACGCGAAGATGACGTGGCATTCCCCAGGTGGCAGTTGCTGGATCTATGTTTTCAACGTCATACTTACAAGAGGTTTTTACCGAAATGGCCACCAACTCTCAACTATTGTTGAGAATGGACCCCGTCAAGAAATCTGAACGAAAATGGCCACCGGCACGTGGGAAACAGGTCGCACGGTGACACTAAACAGGTAAAAAGACATATTGACCCTTACCACTGTAAAAACCTATCGTGGCTGGGTAACTTGGTTTCTTACCCACTGTAAATGGACGGAAAAATGGACGAAAAATGGACGAAAAAATGGACGAAAAATGGACGAAAAACAGACGAAAAAAGCACGAAAAATGGAACGAAATTGATAAAATTAACAGCACATTTTAGGACGAAAAATGGACGAAAAAAGGACAAAAAAAGTAACGAAAAATGGACGAAAAATGGACGAAATAATGGACGAAAAATGGACGAAAAAATGGACGAAAAATGGACAAAAAACGGACGAAAAATGGACGAAAAAAGGAACGAAATTGATAAAATTAACAACACATTTTAGGACGAAAAGTGGACGAAAAATGGAACGAAATTGATAAAATTGGCTATTCATCATTATGGTTAGGACGAAAAAGGAACGAAATCAACAAAAAGTGGTTGATAGATTAACAGCACATTTTAGGATGAAAAATTGACGAAAAATGGACGAAATTGATAAAATCGGCGACGAAAACTAGATGAAATTTGTTATTTCGTCCGATTTTCGTCAAACAGACCATAGCCAGTCTCTGCCAGAACTGACTGTGATTTTTCGGCGACGAAAACTAGAGACGAAATTTGTTATTTCGTCTGATTTTCGTCTCACAGCCCAAGGCCAGTCCCGGGCAGAAATGACTGTGATTTTTTTTGTGACGAAAACTAGACGAAACTAAATTATATGAAAATATAGGGCTAAGATTTGGGTCTATAGAGCATACCTTGGCAAGGCAAGTTAAATCCGACGAAGCCTCAACGACGAAGCCTCAGCGACTGTTGAAGTTGATGCCGGTCCAACGAACCTCATCGGAAATGGACTGAGGGCCGAGAGCTGGGCCCGCGGGGAAGCCGGCCGGTGAACTCCCCATAATGATGAATAGCCAATTTTATCAATTTCGTTCCTTTTTTCGTCCATTTTTCGTTCCTTTTTTTGTCCTTTTTTCGTCCATTTTTCGTCCTAAAATGTGCTGTTAATTTTATCAATTTCGTTCCATTTTTTGTCCTTTTTTCGTCCGTTTTTCGTCCATTTTTCTTCCATTTTTCCGTCCATTTTTCGTCCATTTTTTGTTCCTTTTTTTGTCCTTTTTTCATCCATTTTTTGTCCATTTTTCGTCCTAAAATGTGCTGTTAATTTTATCAATTTCGTTCCATTTTTCGTCCTTTTTTCGTCCGTTTTTCGTCCATTTTTCGTCCATTTTTTCGTCCATTTTTCGTCCATTTTTCGTTCCTTTTTTTTGTCCATTTTTCGTCCATTTTTTTGTCCATTTTTCGTCCTAAAGTTGCAGTCGAAAGAGGTGGAGGAAGCTGCCTTCCAAATGAGGGTAGTTTGGTCCCAAAGAGTTTCAGTGGTCATTTTGGTAAAGCCAAAAGCAACCTGGCCCATTCTCAACAATAGTTGAGAGTTGGTGGCCATTTCGGTAAAAACCTCTACTTACAAGCCTCATCGGACGGCTGTGACTTGGAAATAGTAATAACATGGAAATAGTAATAACACCTGAACCTGTCTTGGCCCGACTAATTTTAGCATGTTGGTCTTGGGCCTCTTGGCACCTATACTAACCCCAAAATGACCTCCCTTTTTCTTTGAGCCTACCACCGCAATTGTTCATGTCCAGCAGTCTTCCTCCTCCCTCTTCCCTCCTCTTTCTTATATTTTCCTCATGCCGAAATCCTAAGCCCCTTATCCTCCTTCTCTTCCTTCTTGCTCCTCTTTCCTCTGTCTTCTTTGTGTCTGAATTGTAGCCATTGACCGATGTCGGTGGCATCTCGTCGATGCTATGTCAGTGGCTGGCCGCTGAAGCTGCCACGATGGATATATATCAAAATCATCATGTCGGTGCCAATCGTCCTTCTTCTTTTATCTTCCTCGTGCCTACCACTACATCAATCAATTGCTAGAGTTTAGGTGTGAGGAAGATAGAAGAAGGAGGACGAAAAATGAGAGAGGAGGGAGGAGGAAGAGGAGGCAGAGGGCGATGGAGACAACATTAATGGTGCCTAACTGGAGGCTGGGGATGAGGGCAAACAAGAAATAATATAATTTTTAAAAGATTCTGGTGCCATCACTATAATTCCATGGGTGCCAATACAACGGACCCCAAGCAAACGATCAAGACTCAAGAGTAGAGGTGGGACTTAGGCGGGTTGGAGGGTCTACCCATGCCCAACCCGACCTACACACACCTTAACCCATTTTGCCTGTGAAAACCAGGGAACTCGGGGAAGCTTAACTCGTGCTTGTCCATATCAGGTTGCTCAAGTTGCCCAATTTGCCAAAATATGATCAGGTTGGACGGATTTAATTTGATCATAATGAATAAAAATACTTGATCTCTTAAAACCAAAACAAGAAAAAAAAAAAAAAGGAGTAAATTATTCTATTAACTAACAATCACCACTAAAAAAAATAAAAACAACCAACACCTCTCTCTATATATAATTTTCTTAAAAATCCATCAAATGGTTGTGGTGATGAATCAACAACAGCAGGAGAACGATTTAGTTTCAACCTCTATAAAAGAGGTTGGAGCATTCCCCTCTCTCTCATTGGTCCATTTTGAGGGCTTTTGGTCATTTCACCATGATAATAGTGTGAAATGACATACATATCCTTGGAATGGACCAATGAGAAAGGGGAATGCTCAAACCACTTTTAAGGAGGTTGAAACAAAATAGTTCTCCAACAGCAGCCCTATAAGCATATATGCCATTGTACTTGTCTACTCGTATTCCTCGGGTTGGAAAAGATGATGCACAAATCCGATCAAATTAAAATCGGATTGATGTTTTTTGTTTACATCCGTCCAAGTTTTTAACCAACTTTGATTATGTTTGTCAATTATTCGGGTTGGGCGGTTCGGGTTCGAGTCAGACCCGCCCAAGTCCCACCCCTACTCAATAGAGGGAGACGGTGCCAAAAATCTTCACCCTTCGCGATCAATGGCGGATAACCTGTTTCAGGGGCTCCCTCCTCCTTCCTCAGCTCCACCAGCTTCAGAGCATCCCTCGGCCTCCATTAAGAGAGATCCTTCGCCGGATCCGGTCCCGGCGCCGGCTCGGTCTCCGGCTCCCGTACTCAAGAGCGCCCTCAAGCGGGACAAACCCCCCGAACCGCAGGATGAAGGTAAGATAATACCATTAGAAAGCTCTAGGGCATCGTTCTTTGTTTATGTTGCTGTATTCTCTCTCTTCGGGCAGGCTTTTCATCGATTTCTACGGTTTATTGAGGTTAAGGACATCTGACCAGTGAACTTAACAGCTGTGGTGTTTGAGATTTGATTGTTAGGGTTCCAAATTTCACATCTCAGTTCAAAACTTAAGCAAGTAAGTAATTCAAAAAAATGGAATCTTTTTTGTTTGGCACCCACGTTGGTAAAAAATATAAGGAAATATGATAGTAGGGAATAAAGGAAAGCACTGTGCTGATCAACATCAGTCTGCTCCCAATGGATAAGTTCTTCCCTTTTCATCTTGCTAATCTTAGTTCCATCTTCTCTATGATTCTAAACCAATCATCTTTTCTAGGTCGTTTATCACTCAAAGGTAGATTTAAACTGTCGAATTTGCAATTCAGTATTTTGGAGAGAGACGTACCCAGACTTGTATCGGACCCAATGTAGAAAAGGGAGGACTTATCAAAATTGATCTTCATCCCTGAGATTACCTCCAAGGCGTATAGAATAATCTTTAGAACTGCTATTTGCTCTTTCTTCGCTTTACAAAAGATAATGGTGTCATCTGCAAAGTGTCGGTTGGAAATTTTCCAATTTGATCCCCCGACTCTTGACACTAGGCCCTTAGCTCCTGCACTTCGAATTATTGCATCAAAAAAATTCATAGCTAAAATAAAGAGGAAGGGAAAAACGGGACAGCCTTGCTAGACTCCAATGCCCACCTTGAAGTGCTTGCTAGATCTGCCATTGAGGAGGGAAGAAAGTTTAGAAGTGGATAGGCAATTCAAAACCCAATTAAACAATTAATCCAGTCGGAGAATCCTTTTGCCTCCATAGCTTGTATCAGAAAACTCCAGCTAAGCCTATTAAACACTTTCTCAAAATCAATCTTGAAAATGATCCCTTCTTCCTTCTTCTATTCCATCCTTTTAGGTGGTAAATAAGCTTCTGGGCTATGGTAAAGCTATCCAAGATCAATTTCCCTTTGATAAAAGTTGTTTGATTTATGCTAACAATATCATTCATAACTCCTGCAATTCTGGTAGCCAAAATCTTTGTAATTATTTATAAAGGCAATTAGATAAACTGATCGGCATGTACAATGTAGAGCAGAGGCAACCCTTGTAATTGATGACAAAATGATGGACTTACAGTAATTGATGACAAAATGATGGAAAACAGATTTAGATGGTATAGGCATGCACAATGTAGAGTAGGGACTACCCTTGTAAGGAGAGTGTCTCGGATCACTGTGGAAATGTCAAGGCTGAGGGAAAGACCCAAAAGAACATTGCTGGAAGTTGTTAGAAAAGATTAGGAAAACTTTCTTTAACAACATAGATAGCGCTTATTGGTAATGATTGACAAAGAAGGATTTATAAAATGACCCAAATAAATGGACAAGCTAGTTTGGTTATGGTTACGGTCCTTATGGACACAAGTAAAAATATAATTCCTCTTAATATCTTCGAGGGAGAATACTCTATACTTCGATTCAGGATATCTCAACCTCCACCAAATGTGCAAGATCCAAAGTGATTTGCTATCGAAGACTAGGGAGAGAAAATCTTTACGCATGATAGTTTGCCAAGATTTTTGCCAATTTCCCCTTAGGAAACAACTAAATGTAAGTGGAGGGTGGCCTAGCTTCTACCTCAACCTCTACATCTACCCATAATGACACAATTCTCCAAATTTCTAAATATTAATGAATACTCACAAACATTATACAACAAATTTAGCGTTGACTTACTATATGATCAAGAACTATCTGAGTACTCACGGATTATTCATAAAATTCGACCATAACCATTACCATCAAGCCATGTTCCATCTACTTGGGCTTGGCTTTATGAATCATTCTTCGTCATTCATTTCTATTTAGGGCTATTTGTTGTCAATGAAAGTTTTCCATGTCTTTTATAACTACTTCCATCAATGTTATTCTAGGTCTTTCCCCCTCCTTGGACCTTCCACATTAATCTGGGACCCTCTCCTTATCGGGACCGCCTCTGCTTTATGTTGTACATGCTTATTGCCCAAACCATCTTAATATGTTATCCATTATCTTGTTCTCAATTGGTGCCACTCCAACACTTTCTCTAATACACTCATTCCTCATTCTATCCCTCTTAGTTTTTTCGCACATCCATCTCAACATCCTTATCTCTGCCACGCTCATCTTATGAGCTTGGGCGCTTTTTAAATGCCAACATTATGAACCAAATGTCATTACAGGTCTTATTGTTGTCTCATAAAATTTATCCTTAACTCTTAAAGGCATGCATCAATCACTAGCACTCCCGAGGCCCCTCTCCACTTCATCCAACCAGCGCTAATCCTAGTGGGGATATATATTAGAGCTGGTTGGATGAAGTGTTAAGGGGCCTCGAGAGTGCTATGTGATGGCGCATGCCTTTAAGACTTACGGGTAAATTTTACAAGACAACAATAATACTCACATTGTTATATGGTTCAAAATGTTCGCCCATAAACTTCAACCATTATTCCTAAATAATTGATAAATTTTGCTTATCATTATAGATATGAATATTTAGACATGTATTTACATAATATTGTTGAGTAAATGTAGCATATTCTACGTTCCAAACTTTTGTTGAACTTATGCCTAATTTTATGTTTCTTCAAACTCCGAACTTTGCCATGTCGCCAAATTGTTCTCGATTTCCGAACTTGTCACTATGCCTCTACCAGGATGTGGAGCTCTCTTGGTGCTTTCCCAGCTTAGGTCCCAATTGATGGGAAAGAGAAACATAGGTCTAATTGCTCTCAAACTCTGCTAACAAGGTTCAACACTGGAGATGATTTGTTGGTCTCTATCTTCGCATGTTTTTGGTTTCATGAGTTCTTGGCTTTGTTTGTAGAGTTTGATCTTTTTTGGGCTCTATTTTATACAAACTCTATTATGCACTGGAAATATGCACGTGCAATGCATGCATGCGAAGGGGCACACACACACACACACAGAGAGAGAGAGAGAGAGAGAGAGAGAGAGAGAGAGAGAGAGAGAGAGAGAGAGAGAGAGAGAGAGAGAGAGAGAGAGAGAGAGAGAGAGAGAGAGAGAGAGAGAGATAAAGCACGGACCCTTTCTCTCTCTCTCTCTTTCTCTCTCGCACGAACCCTTGGGTGGAAGTCGCATATGTAACAACTTCCACACCTGCAAGGCACATTCAAGTTTTAAAAGTTTGCTATGGATATATGGTACTATGTATCTTTGTATCAAGCTTGATTTCTCTCATCATATTTGAGTGGCAAACCACCCTCTCTTCTCAAGACTATTTGTTTCCATGTTGCCTTACCCTCTCTTGTTTCTTCTTCCAATTCTAGTCTCTCTTGTTATTAAAATATGTTTAGATAAGGGCCCATTATATCCTTGTTGACATAAAGCGCGGTTGTTAATAAATGGTCCAAGCATGGACCTCCTTTTGTTGGAGTGGCCAAACTTGGGCTTCATTCTTGTAATCATTCATAGGTTTGGGCCTCAAAAATAAACTCTGGAAGGTTGACCATGAGCGCGACCAAATTAAAACCACCATTTGAGCCATTAAACATCGCCCCACTTCTTAATGTGCTGCACGATTCATAATGATGGTGACTTGTATTTGGCGATGCTACATGTAGTGCGACATGCGAGACTGGTACCACTTCTGCAGAGCTATATGTGTCATAGTATGACATATAATGAAGGATTTTGATAATACCCGAAAATGAAATTGCACGGGGAGAGATATCTCGAACCATTAGGTGTATATACATTAGTTGGGTAGTAATTATAGTAATCTTTTACACCCATCACTCCTCCGAAGACCTGAGTCACCCAAAGCCCATACCCAAATCTCATTTCTCTGTTCTTAATGTTTTTAACACCTATAAATCTAATGTGGACATGTTCATAAGATTCATATACAAGTCATCATCACTCTCGAAGTCTTATCACATTAAGTTGGGTTAGCTATGTAGAAGATTGACAAGAATGTTGCATCGGTTGTCAATATGACGTCAACCCTCTAAGATTGGTGCCAAAAACCTGAACAAAGCAACTTGTAAATAGATGTGCATACCGATAAACCTAAAACCTATCTTGTTGGCTATGCAGCTTAGACTCGGGCAACCAGGGAGCAACCCTCCAAGGTTCTCTTACAATATGGTAGAGTCTAGACAAAGATGGTAAAGGTAGGTTTTGTATATGGAATTGCACTCATCTCTGGGCAGGAATTATACTCCAAAGAGTTGAAATCAAATAACATTCCCACAAGATGCATATGAAGTGCCATTAGAGAACTATGTAGCAATTCAACATACAATAAGCCAATAATTTGTTTTGCTACTTGTTCCTTGAGATAACTTTATTTGGATCTTAATTCCAATAAGTAAAAGTCCTGTTATATCATCCTTTTTATAAATTGTATTATTATGAATACTCGTTACAAGCAAGCATAATATGCAATATATTGGGCTAATGCCCACACATTTTATTTGCAAGATTTGTGCGGCCGTGCAATATTGTGGGATTTAGCTGCCTCATGGACCATCATCATAATCCAAGCTCATCCCATCAAGGCAGGGTTGACTGTAGGAGAGTTTGATGAGAATTTTCCAGATGACGATCAACTTGATGTCAACCCTCTATGGTTGGTGCTGAAATCTGTCTAGAGCAACTAGTCAAGAGGGCATGGCAAGACGCGTAGGGAGCCTATCTTGTTGGTTACTTAGTTTAAGCTCATGCAACCATGGAGCAACCCTCAATGTTGACTCATGGACCATTATGTTTAGTCTAAATATATCTTTAGCGTATATATGCATATGAAACTAAGTGTTGCACATATATTTTTAGGAGTTCCTAGCACTTCATATTTGTAAATGGATGCTTCTTCATTTCCACTCACTATTGACCCAGTCTTTGCTCTCACTTTGGCAATTATAGTTATAACTAGGCACCATGGTGACTTATGTCGAGTTAACTTCATGCAAGTGTTCCTCCATATATGAAAAATATCTTAACAATTTTCCCCACTCCCTTTTGTTAATTATTCAACATGGTTAAGAAACTCGGTCACTGTATCACAGTATTTTTGATCTAGTTATCACTTGGCACAAAATTGTTTTTTTAGATGCAATGTTGCTAGGGTAGCCCCCTTGTAGGTGACTATTTAGAGTTGCTTGAAATTAAAAATAAATCAGGATAGATGCTCTCTGAAGTCTGTAGTTTTGGCCTGCCCCTCAAAAGTTCAACCTTGTGATTGGATTAAGACATCAGCAGAAATGAACCTAGGCCGTTGCATATTTATCCGGTACAATCCCATCTACGTAGTGGATGCTTCCTTGTTGATTAGGTTGAGTTGTTGGTTGAGAGATTCTACCTTCTACACCAAGGTTAGGTGACTATTTTTCTTTTGGAACCTTCAGAATGTTCACCTTTTATGGTTTATATCGGGTCATTCGAATTTCATTCTTTCTATCATTGTCACAAATGATTTTGCTCTTTCGAATTTAACTTTTCTTTGGTATTCTTAGCAGCGGCACCTCAAAAGCGCCTGAGATTCAAAACCACCGTGGATGCATCGGAAAAACAAATTATTGAAGCAATGCAAAAGATATCATCACATATAAAAAATCCCTCTAAGTTCAGTAAGGCATCAAAGCTGGCCTTGCAGTTGATCCAGGCTGGAAGCATCAAGCCTGGAACTTGCGATCATTTCTTTGCTATACTTGAGGGTGCAATGTCTTCGGCTTCTTCTTGTACAGAGCCTTCATTAAGAGCGGATTATCAGGCTCTATTCTCTGCGGTTCTAGATGTTACAGAGGTAAGGTTTTGACATTAATTAATGTAGACGACTAGCAGAATGGCTAGACTGTCCAAATAGGGGATTTGCTAGTACCGACTATTTGTTGTGCAGATAAGATCAAACCACTTCTCGAAATGGACCACGTTGTATATGAAAGTGGTGTTTGATGTCATATTACATGCTATCTGCATGTCTAGATAGCTAACTGCTTCTGATAAATGCTCTTATTCATGATTACACCACGTTATCACATTATCATTTTGCAGGTTCTTTCCAAATCACATCGGTTGATTTATATTAATTTAGACTGTTATAAATACGCTTTTTATGGATGTTCTTTCCTTTGTAAGAAGGCATCCTGCCATGGAGATTGCTCATAACTTCTTTTCTTACTGTGCAGTGTTTCAATAAGCAGCAGAAAAATCAAGTGACAACATGGACTATAAGGGCAGTGGTGGCGAATGATCTGTATACTGATGACAGCTTTGTGGTATGAATTCTTCTTATTGTGCCTTGTGAAAATGTAGTGAAGCTTTGGGTCTAATTTATTGATAATAAAATAGGAAGTAAATCTTTGACATCAAACAAAATTTGATTGCTTATTATGGCTTAGATAATATATATGGTAACAGCATATAACATCCTAAATGATATTATATAGTAAAGTTACTCTACTGGTGTACTCGAACATGACCTTGACTTTTTTGCGTTAGCATGTTCATAGACTTAGTAGTAATGCAGCTTGCATTTTACTCTTCTTAAGGTGGTAGGAAATGAAGGTGCATATTGTTTCACGGGGCTCTTGTCTAGAGCATCTGATTCAGATACAATCAGTAGCTTCTCCTTGTTCTGTTTTATTCGTTATAATTCAATAATGCTGCTCAGAGTTTTCAAATTGTGCTAGATGACCATCTCGAACTCCTAAATTTTTGCATGCCAAGCTTTAATTATATGACAGACTTGTGCTTTATAGAATTGCGCTGGATTTTGCATCATACAGTTGCACAAAAGCAATTTTACAAGTTTGAAAGTTTGAAATTTACTTTTCTAGCGTGTTTCTTCTCAGTTCTTATTATGTAAATAATGTTATTAAGTTTTTTTTATACAATTTCTTCTTTTTTGATCAAATGTTATTTTCTCGGGTGGTCAAAATATCTTGCAGGTAACTTGTAGCATCTATGTAATTCATAGTATTACTTCATTGGAGGAAGCCTAGATATTGCCCCAATGGTGGTTAAGACAACCATTTTAGATCTTTAAATGGTATTATCATTTGAAATGAAATCCAAATGAGACCTTGGTCTTGTGCTTGAATTTATGAAAGGATTGGATAACTGCAAGGATTAAGGTATCATGTATTATATCCTTGCCGATTAGGGTCTAACGTATTACACATGCACCACGTTTTCTACTGACACTCAGACATGAACCAGCACAAAATGATATGCAACATTTTCGAAAGATACACTATTGGAAGACTAAAATCTGCTTAAAATCTCATTTATTTCTGCTCTAGCCAACTTTTAGATGTGTTAGAATGAGAAACATGCCTGAACACTTGTGATCTCGAAATTGTTTAAACAAAATATTGACCTTCAACGTTCAACTACATGGCCTTTGTTCGATCAATTTTGGAACAAACATATATCAAAAAATCCTTTGACCAAAAGAAAAGAAAAATACATGGAAACCCAACAATATGATCATGTGGTCCTCATCTATCAACACATTGGTTTCCTCGATCTCAAGTAGTGCTGATAGGCTGTCGGATCTTGATTCTTGATATAGTGATGAGGTGACTGATGAATCCTCGATTGTACGCATTGGCATGCTACACACTTGAAAATGAGGTTTTTATCGAAATGGCCACCAACTCTCAACTATTGTTGAGAATGGACCCCATCAAGAAATCTGAATGAAAATGGTCTTTAGCACGTGTGAAACAGCTAGCACGGTGACACTAAACAGGTAAAAAGACATTTTGATCCTTACCACTGTAAAAACCTATCGTGGCTGGGTTTCTTACCAGTTTCAGTGAAATCCAGCTTTTCGCCTTGTTTTCGTCACGATCAATCGTTGTCGAGGCTTCATCGGATCGCCTCCATTTCAACCGGCGTCCAAAATCCAGCTTTTCGTATTGTTTTCGTCACGATCAACCATCGTCGAGGCTTCGTCGGACCGCCTTCATTTCAACCGGCGTCCAAAACCCAGCTTTTCGCCTTGTTTTCGTCACGATCAACCGTCGTCGAGGCTTCATCGGACCGCCTCCATTTCAACCGGCGTCCATTTCAACCGTCGTTGAGGCTTCGTCAGTAATCACCCCATCCTATTTGTCGGAAACCACCTCCAGTTTAACCATCATTGAGGCTTCGTCGGAAACCATCCCATCTTATTTGTTGACGGAGAGTGGTCGCCGACGGTACACAGAAGGCTTGAAGTTCTTCGACGAATTAAGCTTGCCGAGGTATATTCTATAGACCAAAATCTTAGCCCTATATTTTCATATAATTTAGTTTTTCTAATTATCCCACATTGTGATATGGATATTTTTTTTAGAACTAAATTATGCCTTAATTTCTCGTAAGAGGTAGAACTCAGTTCTCATACTAAGAAACTTTCACTCCCTAAATTTTTATTAAGAGGTACAACTCAGTTCTCATATTAGTATTATTTTTGAACTGAATTCACCACTTCAAATAGTAGTGAATGTAAGACATAGTGTTTTGAATTGAATTCTCTCACTTCAAATAGTAGTAAATGTAAGGTATAGTGTTTTGAACAAATAGTAGTGAATTGAATCGAACTGAATGTAAGGTATAGTAGTGAATTGACTTGAATTGTAGTGAATTAAATTGAATTGAACTGAATGTATGGTATAGTAGTGAATTGAATTAAATGTAAGGTATAGTAGTCAATTGAATGTAAGGGATAGTGTTTTAAAGAAATAGTAGTGAATTGAATTGAACTGAATTCACTCACTTCAAACAACTGTTCTTGAATTTAGTAGTGAATCGAATGTAAGTTATAGTATTTTGAAATTTAGAGAATAACATTGCTAATTAAGTGGTGTTTAGTCTTCAATCTCATATGATCTTATACCTCATAAATTGTTTTGTCCATATTTCACTCCCCAAATAGGCCGTAATTTTTCTTAAATTTATAAAAATTCAAATCAATTGAATTCAGTAGTGAATTGAATTCAATAGTGAATTTTGTAGTGAATTCAGTAGTGAATATTTACTTTTCAACTTATTAGTTAAGAAGTAATAGAGTAATGTTCTTGAATTCAGAAGTGAATTGAATTGAATGTAAGGCATAGTGTTTTGAATTGAATTCACCACTTTAAGTAGTAGTGAATGTAAAACAGTGTTTTGAACTGAATTCCCTCACTTCAAATAGTAGTGAATGTAAGGTATAGTATAGTGAATTGAATCGAATTGAATATAAGCTATGAAGCACGGGTACTGGTACGGGTACGGGTACGGGTACGATACGGGTACGCTGATACGGCAAAACCTTAAAAAACTAGGGTACGGGTACAACGAGGTATAATTATATATATATATATATATATATATATTATATCACTTTTAGTATAATATTGTTATAAATATGAATCATTCTTAATGCAACAATAATTTTTTCATCATTAAATCTCTTAGCTCTAACTTCAAAGTTCCAAAACCATAAAAACAAGATTATTTAATACTAGCCATACGATGATACGGTACTATTAGGTCCATTACATTAGAACCAAACCAAACCAAACAAAGTAGCAATACAAAACAAAATGCATAGCAATTAGCAAAGTTCAATTCCATCATCGAAAAAGAAAGTCATCAAATTGCTAAGGATCTTCATTTCCATCATCATCTCCGAATAGCACGGCCTCCAGGTCGGGCTCATCAAGTGATAGATTTGCAATTTCAAGTAAACCGGCACCCTCCAAAGAATCAAATGAATCTCCACCAATGTCCCACAACTTGGTATCCCCTTGTGTGTATTGCGGACTTTTCCGTGAGAGGAGACGAATATTGTTGTGCACAAAGACCAAGTCTTCACAACGTTGTGGCGTAAGCTTGTTCCTTCTCATGGAGTGAATGAAAGAATAAGTGCTCCAGTTTCTTTCACAACAAGACGAGGAACATGGTTGACCGAGTAACTTGAATGCTAAAGCTTGAAGCATAGGAGCCGAAGAGCCATGAGCACACCACCAAAGCATTGGATCCACTACTCCTCTATCCGCTTTTGAGTCAAAATCCCCAAAGCTCTCCAAACAACCCGAGAACTTGGCAAACTTAATGGTAATAGATCGCCTCTCATCAGGATCAGGAAAGTACTTCTTAAGACACTTGGACCTCATGGTTGAAATTTCTTCATCCTTGTGAGGAGGAATACGATTCTGATTTTCATCAAGCCACCTTGCACTATAGTACCTATATTCATTCATTTACAATTTACAACAAATAAAAATAAATTATGCAAATATAGGAATCAAATCATTAATAGAAAAATAGAACTTACAAAATGCTAAAAAGTAGTTACTATGAATGAATTTGTTGTACCTTGGGTTCAAAGAATGTGCAAGGCAATGAAGAGGTGTGCTACTTTTGGTCCATCTCTCGACAAGTATTTGGTGGACCATGGAATAGAAAATTGACTCCTCATTATCAAGCTTCCCCTCGTGCCTATAGATAGCCGTTTTTACCTTTTCAATCATTGAATCCCATAATTCATAAACCAAATGTAGGCATGGCTTGTCCGTGTCACAATATCGAAGCATCTCATAAATTGGAAGTGTGAATGATAGTATGTACTCTATTTTGTCCCACCAAATATCATTCAACACTTTTTCCTTCACATGTGCTGCTTTCCCAACATCATCTTCTCTATAGGAAGACCACTTCTCACTTATGACCATTGCCTCCAATCCACGACGTATGAGTTTAAATCTTTTCAACATAACAATTGCCGATGCAAAACGAGTATCGGCAACCGAAAGCAACTTCAAAGTCACAAACTCATTAAACATTGCTAGTCTCATGGAATGAGTCATGATGAAATTGTTGATGAGTACCACTTCATCAACCACAAGAGTAATCCAATGACATTCATCAAAGGCATAAGCAGAATTTCCGGTTTCTTTTGCAGCACATATGTTCTTGAGAGCGAGATTAAGTGTATGGACTACACATGGTGTCCAAAAGACCTTTGGATAGTTGCCTTGAATGATTGATCCAGCTGCTGCACATACCGGAGCATTATCAGTGACCACTTGTATCACATTTTGGGGTCCTATTTCATCAATAACTTCGCCGATCAATCTAGCAATGTGATACTTATCTTTGAATTCACCTTCACAATTGACAGCTTTTAAGAACATAGCTCCTCCATCGGAAGCCGCCATAAAGTTAATAAGCGGCCTCCTTTGAGCATCCGTCCATCCATCACTAACAATGCTTAAGCCCTTCTCTTTCCACGAATTCTTAGTAGGTTCCAACAACCTTTCGATGTTCGCCCTTTCTTTCTGAAGTAATGTAGTCCTCAAAAGGTTATAACCTGGAGATACATACCCACTGATTTGATTCTCCGCAGTAAACTGAAACGCACTCACAAAATAAGGGTTCCTAGCCAAATGAAAAGGTAACCCTGCCGAAAATATCATGCGAGCAATCAAAGCATGCAAGTGTCCCTAGCACCTTGATTAAAGGACTTCTCCAAGGCACTACTTCCACTCCCAGCTACTGCCTTCCTCTTTCTTGGCTCAAATCTTTCTAATCTAAACCCTCCAGTGCTCGTAGTAGGACAAGTAGAGGGTGGTAAGGGAACGTTCTTTGGCTTGGCCATCTCCTTCCGCTTCTCGGCTTCTTCATTTGCCCTTTTCATTTCACAAAGAGCATCAACCTTCACTTTGTTACACAATCGGATTCTTTGGCCTTTAATTTGTAGTAGATGCGCTTTAACCCTCGAGTATGATCCTTGAAATTCCATAAAGCAATAGTTGCACTTGAACTTTGTATTCCCTTTTCCGCTGTCTACTCTTTCAACTAGTTTCGTGACATACTTCCAAAGAGGAGTATTTTCATCTTGGCCTTCATTAATGAAAGCATTGGAAGATGAGACACCAGCACTAGCAATAGCACTGGAAGAACCAGCACTGCTTGAGGAAGTCATTTATCCTGCAAGTTACAACAATTGCCACAATCTACAATCATTATTTATTAGTCAATTCATCAATAAACTAAAAAAAAAAACCCCAAACACTCACCCGAATACACAAATGACACAATGAAATATGAAATTATCTCAAAAAAAAAGATGGATGTATAGTATCAATATACAATTTGGAACAAAATAAACTCAGGCCGTCGGGTCGGGTCGGGTAGACACCCTGGAAAAAAAAAAAAAGCCAAAAGAGGTATTGTGCAAACATCTCAAACATTAGGGACCAATTTGGCAAAAAATAAGTTTTAGGGGGCTGGGTGTAATATAGACTTTATATTAAACTCAGTTACAATACTTACCCATGCCTTCTCTGTTAAAAAAAAAAAAAAAAAACCCAAAGGGGTAATGTGCAAACAATTCAAACATTAGGGGCATTGTGCAAACATCTCAAACATTACTACATTAGGGATTAATTTGGAAAACAATAAGTTTCAGGGGGCTGAGTGTAATATAGACTCTATATTACACTCAGTTACCCAGGCCTTCACTGTTAAAAAAAAAAAAAAATACAAAGGGGTAATATGTAAGTATTAGGGATTTATTTGGAATAACATAAACTGTAGGGGGCTGAGTGTAATATAGACCACTATATTACACTCAGCCGTTCGCCTCTCGGGTCGGCCCGACACCCTGTGAGAAAAAAAAAAAGAGGGAGAGGCGGAGAACTCGGCGATCTAGGGTTTGAGCCGGAGGGGAAAGGGGGGGGGGAAGGGAGGGGGGAGAGGAGGGGGAGGGGGGGATCTTACCTCCGAGGCTTCGAGGCGTCGACGGTGGCGCGGCGAGGCGACGACGGCGCTGCACCAGTGAGGCGACGACGACGGCGGGGCGGCGGCTACCGGAGGGGAGGAGGAAGAGGTGGGTAACCGGATCTCTCTCTCTTTTCCCGGATCCCTCTCTCTCTTCCCGGATCGCTCTCTCTCTTCCCGGATCCGGGATCCCTTTCTCTATCTTTCGGGTATCTCTCTCTCTTACCCGAAACGTATCCGGGTATCCTATTTATAGGTTTTTTTTTTTTAATTAGGTACCACAAACTTACCATATCCGTACCCGAGCCGTACCAGCTCCGACTGCTCGTACCCGATTCAAATTGGCGTACCCGGTACGGAAAATGCCGTACCCGTATTCGTACCCGCACCTGATACGTACCCGGTGCTGGTACGAGATCGGCTTCGAGTACCCGTGCTTCATAGAATATAAGGTATAGTAGTGAATTTAATTGAATTATAGTGAATTGAATTGAATTGAACTGAATGTAAGGTATTGTAGTGAATTGAATTAAATGTAAGGTATAGTAGTGAATTGAATTGAATGTAAGGTATAGTGTTTTAAACAAATAATAGTGAATTGAATTGAACTGAATTCACTCACTTCAAACAACTGTTCTTGAATTTAGTAGTGAATCGAATGTAAGTTATAGTATTTTCGAATTTGGAGAATAACATTGCTAATTGAATTCAATAGTGAATTTTGTAGTGAATTCAGTAATGATTATTTACTCCTCAACTTATTATTTAAGAAGTAATAGAGTAATGTTCTTGAATTCAGTAGTGAATTGAATTGAATGTAAGACATAGTGTTTTGAACTGAATTCATCACTTCAAATAGTAGTGAATGTAAGGCATAGTATTTTGAACTGAATTCACCACTTCAAATAGTAGTGAATGTCAGACATAGTGTTTTGAACTGAATGCCCTCACTTCAAATAGTAGTGAATGTAAGGTATAGTGTTTTGAACAAATAGTAGTGAATTGAATTGAACTGAATGTAAGGTATAGTAGTGAATTGAATTGAATTGAACTGAATGTATGGTATCGTAGTGAATTGAATTAAATGTAAGCTATAGTAGTGAATTGAATTGAATATAAGGTATAGTGTTTTAAACAAATAATAGTGAATTGAATTGAACTGAATTCACTCACTTCAAATAACTGTTCTTGAATTTAGTGGTGAATCGAATGCAAGTTATAGTATTTTGATATTTGGAGAATAACATTGCTATTGAATTCGATGTATTGTTTAGTACATATTTCATGTATTGTTTCGTCCATATTTCATCCAAATTTTTATCATATATTTATTTTATTGAGACCTCATATAATTTATTGTATCTTTGTTATTTTGTTTACAGATGGTTAAGAGAAACCGTGGTCGTGGGTGTGAACGTTCGCATTGACGTGGTGGTAGGGACCCTACTACTATAGAGGGTGACGTGTCCGGTATAATTATAGAAACTAATGTATCTGATGCGATGAAAACTACTGAATCTAATGCGAAGAATGAAACAAAGAAAAAGAAAAAAAAGATTAAAGAGGAAGAGAAAGTAGAATGACAAATTGAAATGCAAAAAGAAAAGAAAGTGCCCACGGAGCTACGTGATAGATTGAGCTATTTTGGTAAAACTTCTGCAAGGAACAGCATTAAGTACTTGAATGAAATTGAGAAGCACTTCAAGTCAATAGATACAAAAAATAATTCTACAGATATGATGGATATGATGAGAAGTAATTGTTTTGGTTTCTTATTCTATTGGAGACGCAATGCAAGAGCTATGATATCCCTAAGTGTCGTACATTATTTTTGGCAAAGACACTTGGGTGGTCTTAAGTTTAATTTGGATGACCAGATTATTTTGTTCTCGCTTTTGGAGTTTTGTTTAGTTTCTGGACTTCGGTATTGTCCTGGGCCTCCTTCTCCGATACTAGACATAGGGTCAGACAACTTGAGAAGTAGATACTTCCCACGCGGGGCTACTCAGGCCTCCTTAATGGCTGCAATTATAGCAACTAGAGTTCCAAATGATGCAGTGAAGCTTTCTTTGGTATTTATTTTGCAGTCATTCTTGGCAGCAATAAGAATGTGATCGTACCAGATAGATTTTTGAGATTGGTGGATGATTTAGAGAGTTTCAATAGTTACCCTTGGGGTAACCTATGTTATAGACATATCATATCTTGGCTTGAAGGTGCAGTGAATGTTGCAAAGTGGCCACCAAAATATAATATTTTTTGATACATGTATATGTTACATGTATTATTCTATAGATAAACAATTTATATTATATATTGTTTAATATTTGTATTAATTTTTCTATAATTATTTGCTACATGCATGAGCATTCGAATGGATTCCCCAACTGGGGAGTGTATGTGCCATGATACATGAGCAACCAAGGTGGTCGAGACTCCTCAATTGGTATGACATCAGAGCATCATCACACCAAAGAATAAAAGATGTAAATTCCAATAAAGTAAGTATACAAGTTTTTAATTGTTTAGATTAAAGTAATAGATGCATCGTATAATTATTGATTTTTTTATCTGAATATATTAATAGGGTCAGATTTTGAATGAGCTGACTCTCAGAGAAGAGGAGAAGACAATTAATATGCTGCAAGACTTATTTGGTGCTGAAGCTTCTCCCGTCCAAGGAAATGAGGGCAATTAGTTGTTTTTGGCTGCACCGGATAATAACGACAGATCCGATGAAGGTAAATTTCAGGAAAGATTCTCCTCACTTGAGGAGAAATTTCAAAAAAAATTCTCTCATTTAAAGAGAAATTTGAGAAAAAATTCTCCCCATTAGAGAAATATGCAAAGATGATCTCAATGGAGGAGAAATATAAGAGAAAGATCTCCTCAATTGAGGAAAGACATGCGAATGAGCTCTCTTTACTTAGAGAACAATACAATCAACACTGCATCAGTTTAGACAGTCAGGTAAACTAATAACGATTCGTATATTTAATTATTTATTTGTCTTTTGTATACATATTAATTAACTATATGTTTATCTTTAACGGTATGTGCAGAAGGAGAGTGAAAACATATTCTCTGAATTTGATAAGGATATGGGCGTCGAAAAGAACGAGGAAGAGAAGGAAGGCGAGGTAGAGGGAGATAGAACGGGAAAGAAAGGAGAAGAGAAGACAAAGGATAATGAAGAGGAGGGAGGCGAGGTGGAGGGAAGGGATCAGAAGGGAGATATGATTGATGTAGATATACGTTCGATCAGCAATCCATTGAAAGTTTTTACATCACAGCGGATGAAGAAACCGGGTCCGCTAATATGCTCTCCATATACCACCTACAAGAAGAAAAATCTCCGTAAGGAAATAGAAAAAGAGATCATTGGTGTGGATAAATGGATCAAAAGGCTATCGTCTAAAGAGCGAGAGTCAATGATAGCTTTTTTCGATAACAACAGAAATAAATTATAAGTATAGTCACTATATAATCTATTTTAGAAGGATAACATATTTTGCCTCTTAATAATTAATGGGATCGTTGTCACTATATGCATGATATTGTAATTAATGGGATCCTTGTAACCACTCAATTAATTAACAAACTATATGAGAGAACATCATGGGTGATGAGCGAGATGAGTGTATATCAATTATCATTTTTGATATCTCGATATGTCATATTCAATAGTATAAAACTCTATATTGTTGCAGCACATTGATGCTTATATGTACTTACTTGAGTAGGGCATATTAAGGAATCAGATCCCCAGTACATTCACCATTTCTATGGTTAGGACATATTCTTGGGTATATCTCTGATTTTTAATAGTATTTGTATAAAATTTTTTCTCAGAATTCAATAAATATTTATTATTTATTTTTGAATTGCAGATATTATATCAAATATGCTATAAGAGTTGGAAGGACTATGTACAAAGTCACGATGGAAACCCAAATGATAATGACCTTATGCATTTCTTCATCGCATCATATAGGTGACCGAAAGAATTCGGGAGTTATGTCAAAGATGAGAAATGAGATTTTATGCCGATATGGAAGTATTCATACATAATCATCATTATCAATGATGAAAACCTTCATTAATATCTTGCCATTCTCGGGCCCTTCCTGACTGTGAATTTGTGGAGACGAAACATCGACGAAATATGTTATTTCGTCCCACTTTCGTCTATATTTTTACAGGCCGAATCTGGCCAGTCTCGGGCAGGCCTGACTGTGATTTTGCGGAGACGAAATATCGACGAAATATGATATTTCGTCCCACTTTCGTCTTTATTTTCCTAAGCTGAATCGGCCAGTCTCGGGCAAGGCCTGACTGTGATTTTGCGGAGACGAAACATCGACGAAATTTGTTATTTCGTCCCACTTTCGTCTATATTTTCACAGGCCGAACAGAGCCAGTCTCGGGCAAGGCCTGACTGTGATTTTGCGGAGACAAAACATCGACGAAATATGATATTTCGTCCCACTTTCGTCTATATTTTTCCAGATGAATCTGGCCAGTCTCGGACAAGGCCTGGCTATGATTTTGCGGAGACGAAACATCGACGACATATGATATTTCATGCTACTTTCGTCTATATAACTGTACATAACTATATAACTCCACATAATTACATAACCACGAAACATCGACGAAACATGATTATAATTAGATAATTTCACATAATTATATAACTCCACATAAGAAGATTACTCAAATTTACATAACCACATAATTACATAACTATATAACTCTACATAATTACATAACCACGAAACATCGACGAAACAAGATCATAATTAGATAATTTTACATGACAATATTACAATATTATATAGCCAAGTCCATATAACATTACATTGTCAAGTCCATATAATTCCACATGACAATATTACAATATTACAATTTCCAAGTTCCAAATCGAGTCATTCAGTTATCATAACTCCATATGACAATATTACAACATTACATAGCCAAGTCCATATAACTCCAAATAATAACATTACATAACCTTTCAGTCATCATAGCCCTTCAGTCTTGTTAGCACTTCAGTCTACATATTGATGCAAGATTTGATACGCAATTCTCTTTCGAAAAGATGTCATATCAATCTACAAATATAAACAATTAGATTGCAAGTGTAATTATTGAAATATAATTACGTTGCAAACAACAAAATATTATACCTGACTGAAATCGACCTTCTGGTTGCTGTTGTAATAGTTAGCAAAAGTCATCAGAAAAACATCACAATCATACCTATATAACATATAAAATTGTTAGTTGTATAAAAGGATTAATAATTTTTCAACATTTAGTAATATAAACTTACCCATTGTTTTGCCTAGGATGGTCATCTTTACCATTCTTGGTTGTCCATTTTGCACCTAGCAATGTATTTTTATCTCTCAAATAATACAAAAGTATTGGTATGATTTCTAAAAATGGTTGTAGTTTTCTACTATACTTGGAAACAGGGTCATTGTAAAGAGTGTCTATCAAAACTAATTTTCTATTTTTCATATGGAGAATGCCAAGATACCAATGAAGGTTTTCATCATTGATAGAGATGATTATATATGAACACTTTCATATCGGCATGAAATCCCTTTTTTCATCTTTGACATGACTCCCGAATTCTTTCGGCACCTTGATGCGATAAAGGAATGCATAAGGTCATTATTATTTGGGTTTCCATTGTGACTTTGTACATTGTCCTTCTAACTTTTATAGCATATTTGACATAATATCTGCAATTCAAAAATGAATAATAAATATTTATTAAATTCTGAGAAAATTTTTTATACAAATACTATTAAGAATCAGAGATATACCCAAGAATATGTCCTAGCCATAGAAATGATGAATGTACTAGAGATCTGATTCCTTAATATGCGCTCTTCAAGCAAGTACATATAATCATCAATGTGCTGCAACAATATAGAGTTTTATACTATTGAATATGACATCGAGTTATCAAAAATGATAATTGATATACACTCACCTCAATCATCACCCATGATGTTCTCTCATATAGTTTGTTAATTAATTGAGGGGTTACAAGGATCCCATCAATTACAACATCAGGCCTATAGTGACAACGATCTTATTAATTCTTAAGAGGCAAAATATGTTATCCTTCTAAAATAGATTATATAGTGACTATCCTTACAATTTATTTCTGTTGTCATCGAAAAAAACTATCATTGACTCTCGCTCTTCAGACGATAGTCTTTTGATCCATTTATTCACTCCAATGACATCCTCTTTTTCTATTTCCTTACGAAGATTTTTCTTCTTGTAGATGGTATATGGAGAGCATATTAGCGGACCCGGTTTCTTCATCCGTTGTGATGTAAAAACTTTCAATGGATTGCTAATCGAATGTATATCTACATCAATCATACATTTCTTCTGATCCTTTCCCTCCACCTCGCCTCCCTCCTCTTCATTATCCTGTTTTTCATTCTCCTTCCTTTTCCGTTCTATCTCCCAATACCTCGCCTTCCTTCTCTTTCTCGTTCTTCTTCTCGATGCCCATATCCTTATCAAATTCAGAGAATATGTTTTCATTCTCCTTCTGCACATACCGTTAAAGATAAATATATAGTTAATTAATATGTATATAAAAAGCAAATAAATAATTAAATGTAGGAATTGTTACTGGTTTACCTGACTATCTAAACTGATGCAATGTTGATTGTATTGTTCTCTAAGTAAAGAGTGCTCTTTCGCATGTCTCTCCTCAATTGAGGAGATCTTCCTCTCATATTTCTCCTCCATTGAGGAGATCATCTTTGCATATTTCTCCTCAAATGTGGAGAATTTTTTCTTAAATTTCTCCTCAAGTGAAGATTTTTTTTGAAATTTCTCCTCAAGTGAGGAGAATCTTTTCTCAAATTTACCTTCATCGGATCTGTCGTTATTATCCGGTGCAGTCAAAAACAACTGATTGCCCTCATTTCCTTGGAAGGGAGAAGCTTCAGCACCAAATAAGTCTTGCAGCATATCAATTACTTTCTCATCTTCTCTGAGAGTCAGCTCATTCAAAATCTCACCCTATTAATACATTCAGATAAAAAAATCAATAATTATACAATGCATCTATTACTTTAATCTAAGCAATTAAAAACTTATATACTTACTTTCTTGGAATTTACATCTTTTATTCTTTGGTGTGATGATGCTCTGATGTCATACCAATTGAGGAGTCTTGGCCACCTTGGTTGCTCAAGCATCATGGCACATACACTCCCCAGTTGGGAAATCCGTTCGAATACCCATGCCTGTAGCAAATAATTATAGAAAAATTAATACAAATATTAAACAATATATAGTATGAATTGTTTATCTATAGAATAATACCTGTAATATGTACATGCATCCAAAAATATTATATTTTGGTGGCCACTTTGTAGCATTCACTGCATCTTCAAGCTCAAATATGATATGGCTATAATATAGGTTATCCCAAGGGTAACTTTTGAAACTCTCTAAATCATCCACCAATCTCAAAAATCTATCTGGTACGATCACATTCTTGTTGCTGCCAAGAATGACACTCTCCAAAATAAGTACTAAAGAAAGCTTCACTGCATCATCTGGAACTCCACTTGCTATAATTGCAGCTATTAAGGAGGCCTGAGTAGCCCCACGTGGGAAGTATCTACTTCTCAAGTTGTCTGACCCTATGTCTAGTATCGGAGGAGGAGGCATAGGACAATACCGAAGTCCAGAAACTAAACAAAACTCCAAAGGCGAGAACGAAATAATCTGGCCATGTAAATTAAACTTAAGACCACCCAAGTGTCTTTGCCAAAAATAATGTATGACACTTGGGGATATCATAGCTCTTGCACTGCATCTCCAATCGAATAAGAAACTAAAACAATTCCTTCTCATCCTATCCATCATATCTGTAGAATTATTTTTTGTATCTATTGACTTGAAGTGCTCCTTAATTTCATTTAAGTACTTAATGCTGTTCCTTGCAGAAGTTTTACCAAAATAGCTCAATCTATCACGTAGCTCCGTGGGCAGTTTCTTTTCTTTTTGCATTTCAATTTGGTCTTCTACTTTCTCTTCCTCTTCAATCTTTCTTTTCTTTTTCTTTGCTTCATTCTTCGCATTAGATTCAGTAGTTTTTTTCGCATTAGATTCATTAGTTTCTATAATCATACCGGACACGTCTCCCTCTATAGTAGCAGGGTCCCTATCACCACGTCCATACGAACGCCCATGACCACGATTTCTCTTAACCATCTGTAAACAAAATAACAAAAATACAATAAATTATATGAGGTCTTAATAAAATATATATATGATGAAAATTTGGATAAAATATGGACGAAACAATACATGAAATATGGACGAAACAATACATCGAATTCTATAGTAATTCAATAGCAATGTTATTATCTAAATTCCAAAATACTATAATTTACATTTGATTCACTACTAAATTCAAGAACAGTTGTTTGAAGTGAGTGAATTCAGTTCAATTCAATTCACTACTATTTGTTCAAAACACTATACCTTACATTCACTACTATTTGAAGTGAGGGCATTCAGTTCAAAACACTATGTCTGACATTTACTACTATTTGAAGTGGTGAATTCAGTTCAAAACACTATGCCTTACATTCAATTCACTACTAAATTCAAGAACAACATTACTCTATTACTTCTTAAATACTAAATTGGGGAGTAAATATTTACTACTGAATTCACTACAAAATTCATTATTGAATTCAATTAGCAATGTTATTCTCCAAATTCGAAAATACTATAACTTATATTTTATTCACTACTAAATTCAAAAACAGTTGTTTGAAGTGAGTGAATTCAGTTCAATTCAATTCACTACTATTTGTTTAAAACACTATACCTTACATTCAATTCAATTCAATTCACTACTATACCTTACATTTAATTCAATTCACTACTATACCTTACATTTAATTCAATTCAATTCACTACTATTTGTTTAAAACACTATACCTTACATTCAATTCAATTCAATTCACTACTATATCTTACATTTAATTTAATTCACTATTATACCTTACATTCAGTTCAATTCACTACAATTCAATTCAATTCACTACTATAACTTACATTCAGTTCGATTCAATTCACTACTATTTGTTCAAAACACTATACCTTACATTCACTACTATTTGAAGTGAGGGAATTCAGTTCAAAACACTATGTCTTACACTATGTCTTACATTCACTACTATTTGAAGTGGTGAATTCAGTTCAAAACACTATGTCTTACATTCAATTCAATTCACTTCTGAATTCAATAACGACATTACTCTATTACTTCTTAACTATTAAGTTGGGAAGTAAATATTCACTACTGAATTCACTACAAAATTCACTATTGAATTCAATTCACTATTGAATTCAATCGATCTGAATTTTTATAAATTTAAGAGAAATTACGACTTATTTGGGGAGTGAAATATGGACAAAACAATTTATAATGTATAAGATCATATGAGATTGAAGACTAAACACCACTTAATTAACAAATGTTATTTTCCAAATTCCAAAATACTATAACTTACATTAGATTCACTACTAAATTCAAGAACAGTTGTTTGAAGTGAGTGAATGTTCAATTCAATTCACTACTATTTTTTTAAAACACTATACCTTACATTCAATTCACTATTATACCTTACATTTAATTCAATTCACTACTATACCATACATTCAGTTCAATTCAATTCAATTCGCTACAATTCTAGTTAATTCACTTCTATACCTTACATTCAGTTCGATTTAATTCACTACTATTTGTTCAAAACACTATACCTTACATTCACTACTATTTGAAGTGAGGGAATTCAGTTCAAAACACTATGTCTTACATTCACTACTATTTGAAGTGGTCAATTCAGTTCAAAAATAATACTAGTATGAGAACTGAGTTGTACCTCTTAATAGAAATTTGGGGAGGAGTGAAAGTTTCTTAGTATGAGTACTGAGTTCTACCTCTTAAGAGAAATTAAGGCATAATTTAGTTCTAAAAAAATATCCATATCATAATGTGGGATAATTAGAAAAACTAAATTATATGAAAATATAGGGCTAAGATTTGGATCTATAGAATATACCTTAACAAGCTTAGTTCGTCGAAGAACTCAAAGCCTTCTGTGTACCGTCGGCGACCTCTCTCCGGCAACAAATAAGATGGGATGGTTTCCGACGAAGCCTCAATGATGGTTGAACTGGAGGCGGTTTCCGATAAATAGGATGGGGTGATTTCTGACGAAGCCTCAACTACGGTTGAAATGGACACCGGTTGAAATGGAGGCGGTCCGACGAAGCCTCGACGACGGTTGATCGTGACGAAAACAAGGCGAAAAGCTGGATTTTGGACGTCGGTTGAAATGGAGGCGGTCAGACGAAGCCTCGACGACGGTTGATCGTGACGAAAATGAGGCGAAAAGCTGGATTTCTCTGAAACTGGTAAGAAACCCAGCCACGATAGGTTTTTACAGTGGTAAGGATCAAAATGCCTTTTTTCCTATTTAGTGTCACCGTGTTAGCTGTTTCACACGCGCTAAAGGCCATTTTCGTTCAGATTTCTTGATAGGGTCCATTCTCAACATTAGTTGAGAGTTGGTGGCCATTTCGGTAAAAACCTCTTATTCTTTTGACAATTCAAATTGGTCTAGGGTGTGGGAAAAAATCTTCGTGCCGATCCAAGACTTCACCTCACCAGTCAATTGAAGTTATATCGAAGATCTTTGGTCGATCTGTTGATTGGAAGGTTGGTTTGAAGGGTGTTGCCTTGGTGACTTTGAATTTCCACTTATACTATGCAAACTGAGAGAAGATTGACGCGAGGTGTGATCTCGGAGTTCAGCCGAAGCCTACGTCTCCGTGCTATAGGGAGCAACCCGAATTTACTAACACTTCACTCGAAGTGACCTCGACAGGCCGAGTGTCACTGATCATTTTTTCAAGAAGGTCGAAGGAGATGGAATGTCGAAGTCAGAGATCTGGGTTTCTGAGGTTTTTCTCTCTGGATTCTGGTTTCAGAATTCGATCCTTTTACATTTGAAGGCTCTGCTATTTATAGGATTTTCTAGGAGGGAATCTGGGGCAAATGGCGGTTTTTGCCGTCATATTCGGAGGATCCTCCAGGCAGGGCTGGTGGGTCCCGCTGTCGTCTCTGGGGATTCCACAGGCGGGGCCGGTGCGTCTCGTTGTCGTCTCTGTGGACTCGCCAGGCAGGGCTGGTGGGTCCCACGGTAGTCTTCGTGGGACCGCCAGGCAGGGCTGGTGGGTTCCGCAGTGGTCTATGTGGACTCGCCAGGCAGGGCTGGTGGGTCTCGCGGTACCGTCTTCGTCTGTAGGCTTCTTGCCAAAATTTGCACCCACATAGGGAACGAGATCGAGGGATGTAGAGGGAGTGCAATTTGGTAACAAGCTTGGCACCATAATTTAGCAAATCTCAGATTCTAAGGCTAGCACACAACTTGATGTCCCCATAAAAACAAATTAGGTGACGCAAAAATGTGTTTTACCAAAAATGTTGGTAGATTGACGTAATGAATAGGTAAATCTTAGTCGAAGGACTTGCTCTATTCATGTACCACACATATGAGTAGGAGGCCCATTTATTGTATTTTTCACTTTCATTGTTTTTCTTAGATTGAAATTTGGGCATTTTTTTAAGGAACTTAGGTTTTTTCAAGCAAGTAGGGACTTTGTTTTCATTTTGGAAAAAAATCGGTCTTGATGGCAAAGATTGGGGGGTCTTAAATAAAAAAATTGCCAGACAATTATTAAAATGTATAATTGACTTCTTTTATTGAATTTTGGGACCTAGTCATTAATATTAGGAGGATAACAAGCTTCATAAATTAAGGGATAATAATCGGTACTTTTGCAGAGGTTATAAGAGGTTTGGACTCTTCTCTTGCGAGTAGAGGGAGTCCCAGACCTCCACCTGTGAACATTGTTTATGGTGAGAAATGTGACTCCTCTCCCCGGTGGGTAACAGGCCAGTTGTCCATCTCATGACGTTTAATAACTCAGTAGAGCTGGTTGGTTTGAGGAAAAGAAGGATAATCCCCCTCTCGTACAAGGTTTGACTTTTCCTTCTCTTTATGCCCTCTTGTTCTTCTTTCGCTGGAATTCTGCAACATATAAGCTCTGAATTTCTGCCAAATTGTACAAAAATTAAGAAAAGAAAGCATGTGGTTTCAATTTTAATATTTTTTGCATCTGGTTTTAGTATTCGAGTCCTAGAAGGGTTGTATGACTCATAGATTGAGCCACATAAGGATGAGCCTTCATCCATTAGAAAACAGCTTAGTGGTGAACTGTTTCAGGTTTCTACCTTTTCTGAATTTCACCTAGAACAGAGCCCCATTTTGCCTTTCTAGTCCTCTTCTACTCTTTCTCATGTGTTATTGATGATTGTATGTCAATTCCGCACATGCCCACATGGTGTCTTGTCTAGTCAGCAGACAAGGCATTTTTGTCATTTAAAATAAGGGATTTTTTACCAAATGGGAAATAATACAGTAATTAATTTGCAAATAGTACTATGGATGTTTTTTTTTTTCCTGCAAATACAAGGGAATGTAGGCCATTACATGATATGCAAAAATCCCTTTGTAGTTAGGCCAATGTTGTCAAGGCGGTCAGGCCAACCTAGGCGAGGCGTGGCCTAGGCGGCGCACCTAGGCGAGGTCTAGGCGACATTTTTTTTAACTATTAAAGTATATATATATATGGGATAATATTCGTATTTGAACAAATAATAAGCATAATACCATAAAACACTTCATATGAAATTAATCAACCAACCGTATTCTTATCTAAAAAGAATATCCATGTCATCATTGTCATGCTAAATCACTGAAATATGAATATGTAAAATCATGTATGTCATGCATCATCAACATGTAGCAATCACTGAATTAAATTATGTTACTATTAAGAAATTATAACATTAAAACCCTAGATCCTTAACATTCATTACGAAGCAAATCAAGCATAATAAACAAATTCTAAATATTTAGCACAACCCTAAAATTAGAGAAATAGAAGCATTAGAGAGGATAAATCACATGTATATAGAAAGCTAATTCAAAGAGAAAAAAATTCTATAAGCAAACAATAACATTAACCTTAACCTTAGTAAAAAGAACATGAAATAAACTCTAACTTAGGATATATAGATAAATTGCTAAGAAAAAAGACATATAAAATGGTATTTAAGTATATAGGTCATACGTACATTGGAAAAGGAAAAAAAAGAAAAGTGAAAAAAAAAAAAAAACCCTTTTTTCGCCTAGGTTGTGGCCTAGGCGACCGGGCCCGAAAAGGCCTAGGCGGTCGCCTAGGCGACACCTTGACTACACTGAGTTAGGCAAGAGCTATCTTCGTGTTTGAATGAAGAGGATATTCATTGTGTTGTCAAATTCTAAAAACCAAGTTCTCATTATGCAATCAACATTAAAGTTGAGTAATCTATAGTGCTCTAATCCTCGGTCTTTTTCTTCTCAATAGATGTGCAATGGAATATCAAGCTGAGGGAAGTCTGTAGTGCCTTGAGCTCAAATACGGTGGTAGGATCCATTAGTATTCCTCACAGTGGGAGCGGGCTTGGTCAAACGTGGGAAGGGACCAAACTGAAATGATATTGTCCACACGACTAGATTGTTGAAAGAATGGTGTTTTCAACGAGTTGGGATTATAATCTTCGTATTCAGGATTATTAATAGTCTACAATACGAGAATACCTTAGCAACTCATCTTCCTTGGTTCTTTAGCCTTGTAAAACCAAGTGCTTGAGTAGGAGCTTAGAGAAGGAACCGAACACCTTCTGGTGGGATTATCTCCATGTCAAAATCTGATACATCAAATGTCCTTCCAAGGCCTTTATAGAAGTCACTTTCATCCTTTAGAAGAACTTCATTAGTTATAGTTTGCTTTTGGATTTTCGAGTATAATGGTTAAAGTTTCGTCCGAACCCGAACTGAGATGCCTGAAACAGTTTGGGTTTTAGCCTGAATCAGTTTGTGTTTCAAATCTCAAACCCTGTGAAGTATTTCATCCCCAACCAATAGGGACACATGCTCCGGAATGCTCATTTCATCCGTTTCTCGAATATAATTGATTATTGTATGCTTACAAATAATTGAATGGAGAATTGATCTCGGTTCTCACTTGTCTCGACAGATAACCGAACTAGGTTTCAGTGCCCTGTTATGGTTTGGAATACTTCTGTATTGCACTATTCAGAAAACCAACCCAACGCATGATGTATGATTACTAACAGATCACACATGGACAAGCATTACGAGTCCAGTCAGAAATAGGAATGGTGACCATAGTGATAAATGACTCATTGCACAAAGGTCAATTACCTCCCTCATGTTAGACTAGTAACTTGCACATAGAACATGCGCTGACTTGCATGTGCACTATGGTGTTCATCCAGTTAAAAGTCCGAACAGAAACCTGCACATAGTATGCAAATAATGCAGTAATAACCTAAGCACACCTAAATGGTAGTATCCAATGTCAGTCATTACAACATCATTTATTTTGCCTTCTTAATACAAATTTTGTACCTTTTTTGTAAATTATATAGATATTTAAGTTGTAAAAATTTAAAATCAATTCATTTGGTTACAAAATTGTTTCAGTTTAATTGCAAAAAAAAAAAAAATGTTCCAGTTTAACCTGATACGCATCCTTTTGCTCTGTGATGGCCGTAACATTTACAAAAACTAAAATATCAAACCTCAGTGATGACATTTATAGTAGTTCCGTTATCACTCAAAACTTTAGAAAATCATAATTCATAGGCAAAATTATAATGCAATGTCCTTTTTGGTAATCCTACACCTGTCGTATTCGCTGTTTGGAAGCCATTTTTGTAACCACTTTATTTCCTTATTATTTTTGTCTAAATGTTTTAGGTGATGTGTTGTTGTGGAAGCCCAGCAACCACATTATTTCATCATTATTTTTATTGTTGTGGTAACAACATTATGTGAGGCATTATTATTGTTGTTGTGTTCGTCGCTTTTGCTGAAACTATTCAATGGAAATGTTACTGTTTTGGCTGAAACACTTCAATTTAGTATTTATCAGAACATGAAATTTAAATTATTGGTTGGGCTTGGATGTTCTTCTGTCACCATGACGCCGGACAGCACGTCGTCGCCGTTGTTGAAAGGAAAGAGGAGAGGGGAGAGTTCGGTTTCACCACCGAAAAGAGAGAAGAGATGAGGGAGAGGTGCTTCACGCACAGACGAAGGGAGGGAGAAGTTGAGTGTCTCTCACGCAGATGAACAAAGGGGGAGAAGGGCAAGGGATTCCCATCACAGGAAACAACAAATTTTCATTCATCAATCCATCACATTACAATTGTACACATGGCTTTTTATAAGCCTTTGAAACAACCCACTTCACATAACTAAATAACCACATAACTATCCACTAACACATAACTACATAACCACATAACTACTCACTAACTAAATAACCACATAACTACTTCACATAACTACATAACCACATAACTACCCACTAACAACACATGTGCAGAATTTAAATAAATAATTAATCCGAAAATACAAATTAATTATAGATAATTCGGATGGGCCTTCAAATTTTAAATGGGCCAAGTGGGCCTGATCCAAAGGGACATCGGATGCGTCATCCTCCTCCGTCGAAGTCCGTGCATGCATGTGATGCCCCCATCAATTCTCCCCGGGTAAGGAGAACTCGACCCTGTCGAGTATAGATTACGCGAGCTTCGACAAGGGGGGATGATGGGCGGCAGCGGCAAGGGAACAAGGAGCGGGCGACGGTGATGCAAGGACCGCTCGACGAGATAGAACTCGCCGAAATCTTGCTCTGATACCAAGTTGACGCCGGACAGCACGTCGTCGCTGTTGTTGAAAGGAAAGAGGAGAGGGGAGAGTTCGGTTTCACCACCGAAAAGAGAGAAGAGATGAGGGAGAGATGCTTCACGCACAGACGAAGGGAGGGAGAAGTTGAGCGTCTCTCACGCAGATGAACAAAGGGGGAGAAGGGCAAGGGATTCCCATCACAGGAAACAACAAATTTTCATTCATCCATCCATCACATTACAATTGTACACATGGCTTTTTATAAGCCTTTGAAACAACCCACTTCACATAACTAAATAACCACATAACTACCCACTAACACATAACTACATAACCACCCATAACTACATAACCACATAACTACCCACTAACTAAATAGCCACATAACTACTTCACATAACTACATAACCACATAACTACCCACTAACAACACATGTGCAGAATTTAAATAAATAATTAATCCGAAAATACAAATTAATTATAGATAATTCGGATGGGCCTTCAAATTTTAAATGGGCCAAGTGGGCCTGATCCAAAGGGACATCGGATGCGTCATCCTCCTCCGTCGAAGTCCGTGCATGCATGTGATGCCCCCATCACACCAAATCACTATTGAAGACTTGTACTTTGGAACCCTATAATGTAAGACCTTTTGGTAACCTGGTCTTCAGGATTTGTGGTTGTTGGCGACCGCATAGAGGTATTTCATGTTGGTTTCTGAGCATTTGGGCGATTACCTTTAACAACGCAAAAGTAAAAACTAAAAAGCCCTCGTAGACTTTCTGGTTGTCACGAGTCTTATTTTTTGCTGCCAATGGATATTAGGGTTTGATATTCTGAAAAATTCTTTCTATGGATGCAGCATACATGCACTCCCTTTCTGAGTACTGGTGATTGAGTCAATTATAGTTCACCGATAAATATCTAATTATGTTAGGAATGATGACATACCCTTCACTATTAGCAGTAGCTTTTTTATATACATTTGCATCTTAAGCTTAGACTAGTACTAATCTCGTGCAATGCACAGATGGTTGCGATGCTGCTCGGTCAGATCGCACATCCAACACCGAATCCCATGCAATGCATAGATGGTTGCAATGGGGAGGCTGCCACCCGGCACCAAATTCCTCCATTTTATAAGTATTTTATACATATTAACAATAGTATGCAACGTTTCGGCGGATTACCCCTATCTACCTTGATTCAGCAAATAGTTGCTATGACCAGCGTCCTAGGTAAAATGCAATTAATTTCTATAACAGTCATTATAAGGAATTTCCTGATTAAGAAAGTAGTTGACTTCTTACAGACCGGAAGCATGTAGTTCTTTAGGAGACATCTTTGAATTAATTTCTTGTTCCTCAAAATTTCCCAATATTTTATTATTTTTTGTTTTTTTTAGTATGCCAAAGCAGCAGGAAAGATCAAAGAAGCTATATCTAGTCTACCGTCGGCCACTGCAGACGATGACAAAGAAGAAGCGGCAAGTCTAGCAAAAGCTGGGAATGAAGCATTTGCTGCAGAGAATTGTGATCAAGATTCTACTTCATCAGCCATTCCACCTGAATCGAATGGAGAAGCTTCCGACCCTTTCGGATTAGATGCTTTGCTTCCAAATACATCCAAGAAAGATGAAAGAGCAAGAGGAAAGGGGTTAGATGCTTTAAATAAAAAGTCCGAAGAGGAAGAATCGAAGAGATTTATCAAATCACAGAGAGAGGCTTTACTTTTATGTTTGGAGACTGCAGCACGACGCTATAGAATACCATGGTGAGATTTAGCACACTGATTGCTTCCCTTTTAGATAGAATAATATTTGGTTCTTATTCATTGCTATATTAGGATCTTTCTGTTCCTTCGATGCATGAGCTTAACTTACCTAACCACCACGGTAGGTATTTCTACCTGCCAGTTGGCCTTTTCGGTTTCTTGGCATATTACTTTTTAGATAAGGTTTTTTTTTTTTGAAAAGGTACTTTTATGCTAAGTCACCTTGTCAGGTTTTCGGCACCAATCGTAGATGAGTTATGGCAGTTGACAACCCTAAACCCATGTTGCCAAGGTGGGTGTTTTTTTTTGAAAAAAAAAAATGTGTTCTAAACGTGACTAATTGTTGTGATGTTACTACACGACTTTCCTGATTTTTTTTCAAGTCATTTTTTTTCTGAAAAAATCATGTTTTTTGTGTGTTAATCCTGATTAATTGCGTTTTAATATGATCATATACTACTCAAAAAATGTGTTGGAACATCTTTATATATTGAATCCCCCCCCCCCCCCCCCGGCCACTCTTTTCCGAATTTTTTTCTGATTTTTCAGACTTCTTCCCTAATCGATTTTTTCTCGACTTGACTGAGGTAACTTCGTTGGCAATAGCTCAGAAGTTCTTGTCAATCTTACTTAGAGTCGGTTCGACTTCATTTTGATGGGATAAAAACTTGGACGATGATGATGATATACTACTAGCTAGGATCTCTTCGGTTATAATACTAATCGATGCGATGATGTTTCTTTTCTTCTTTCAGGGCCCAAACGGTGATAGATATCTTGGTTCAGCATGCTTCCGAACACATTGACCGGTTCACATCTTGTCAGAGAGACGCAATTGAGAAGCTCTGGGCTTCCGTGAAAGAGCAGCAGATCAGAAGGAAGCAAGGGAAGTCCGTGGCCGGGAAGCTCGACATGAATGCCTTCGAATGGCTTCAGGAGAAATACTCCAGCGAGAAGATCAGCATCCGGCGTGCGGTTGGGGGTGGAGGCGAACGCCGTGCCGAACAATGGCTTGGCTAAATATAGTTCTGTCACGTCGTCGAGGTTCATGTTGAGACCAAAGCTCAAACTGAGCTTCCATGTGTTTGTAAATCAAAAATTTTCTCTTGTACATCTACATTGCTTTAGTTGAAGAGTTTTTGATGTTGACTAGTGTTGGGTGGCAGTACAAGTATCCATACCCGAAATTTCTGGGTGGATTTGGATCATTTTTTTCAGGCTCCATTGTCATACTAAAGTACTTATCAATAAGTAATAAATATATTCCACATTGGTGTTTTTTTTTGGGGGTTATGTGCCTAAGATCCCTAGCAAGAGATCAGTTTAGTGATAAGGACTGACAGCAAGATGATTTTGCACCAGGATCTTTGTTTGAAAAATATCCATTTTACCCTTAGCATGTTTTAAAAATAACTATTTTACTCTAAAATACAGTTTGTACAAGGAAATCACATGAAGAGTAGCATATCAGTAAAATAGAGTAACATTTGCTACAGTGATTTCACTGTAGTAATTTTTTTAAAACAAGATTTGATAGGAAAATTATTACAATAAAATCACTGTAGCAATTGTTATTTTTTATTACCGAATTGAGCAATAATTGTTATAGTGATTTCACTTTAGCAAAAACAAAAATTATCGAGATTTCTAAAAAAATTGCTACAGTGAAATCACTGTAGCAATTGTTATTCAATTTAGTAATAAAGAGTAACAATTGCATATTGTTATTCTTTTGCTACAATGCATAGTAACATTTGTGATTTTAATGTTAGGGGCAGTTTTTTCATTTAAAGAAAAGTAAAGTCAATGGATGGACTTGCTCTAAAAGCATTTTTTCAGGAGGTACCTAGTGCAAAACCATCTTATTATCTATTTATATAACATGGCACGGCAGTTTATATGCTGACTAAACAAAATGGAACGCTGACTAGACAAAAACACATGTTTACTAGACAAAAATAATAATCTAACTAGACAAAAATGACAAAATATATCCATAAATACAACCTTTTTTTTTCTCTCTCGTCCATTACAACCGGCATGCATGCGCCTATGACATCCGCACCCCCTCTATCTCTCTAACTTGCCCGAGATTTCTTACTTTCCCTTTCTAGATTTTCTTCCATATATCTCTATCATTTTCTCTCAAATCTCCCTCTCTAAATCTCTTTAAATCCCTTCCTTATCTAATCAAATCCCAACTAAAATCCCCTCTTAAAATTTTCCCGGATTCCATCTCAATCCCACCATGCATGCTCTCATAGTCTCACATCCTTTTCAACCAAACCAATCCCAACCCCAAGTATCCTGAGACCCAGTTGAACCCATCCCATTCCCACCCTTGCACCCATCACAACCTTCCCTCTCATCCCTTGAACCAGCTGATCAAAATATAAATAAAAAAAAAAGAAAAAGAAAAGACCCATGCAAACCCCCCTCTCATGCACGACAAGTACATACCCCTTCGACTACCCATGCCTCACCCTCTTAGTGTTCTCGCTTGAGATCCCCCCTCCTTTTCCGAACAAACCCAAGCCTCACGTGACCCTTGCACTAAACACAACCGTCCCTTCTAGAGACAAGCTGACTAGACTATAATAACAAGCTGACTATACAAAACAAACAAGCTGACTAAACAAAAATGCTTTGACGCACCCCCCCCCCCCTTGAGCCACCCCGATCGAGCCCACCCAATTCGAAAAATATCCGATCCCCTCCCACTTCTTTGATCCGTCGAGATTGCATCTCCCCTCTTCGAGCTCCGACCTCTGATTTACTCAAAATTGTGTTGATAACTCCCCTTATAACCCGCAACACCATCTCTCTCTCTCTCTCTCTCTCTCTCTCTCTCTCTCTCTCTCTCTCTCAAGATTGCTGCATGTCGTCCAGGTACCATCTTTGAAGGTTCGGCTCTGCTTTCCTTTGGGTTCCTTACTCTGGGAATCAGTTTTCTGGTTATGTATACATTGTTTTATTTGTTGCTGAATTATTCGGTTAAATTTATTTTTTATTTCACGTTATATAGATGAATTTTGTATTTGATTTTTTTTTAAAGAATGATTGATAAACAATTTTTTGTTTTGGTAGGATTTATTTTTGTTTTATTTGTTCTAATTTTTTGGTTAAATTTTTATCTATTTTTCGGTTAAATTTTTATCTATTTTTCCTTCGTATTTAAAGATGGGAGATAGCTTGAAAGATAGAAGGGAGCAAGGCTGCTACGATTTTCACGGCCACGGGTAAGATATCTTCTCTCTCTCCTACCTTTGTGCTTGTACCTTGGTGGTCACTAAGTATTGATACACATCAAAGTTCCAATTTTTTTGGTTCACTGATTTTTTGGTTCATTGCTTTTGCCACAGAGAAAGAGAGTAGGGAGTGAGAAGGCGGCCACCCTCGTGGTCGCTTAGGTGACAGCGAATGTCCCAACAGTGGCCGCTGGTGGTGGTGTTAGGGTTGTCAGTCCGTCGGAGGCCGGTGTTGCAGCCGAAAGTGACCGAAGGCGACCAGGTGTGTTGCCGCCAAAGACGGCGGTAGGGGTGCTGATGCCTGGGGGTGTCTTGTCACCGAAGACGGCCCTCTGCAATGCCAACAAGTATATATGTTGCCATCGAACGTGGTCTGATTGTGTTTTGCCACCGAAGGCGACCCGCTGCAGTACCGACAGGTGTGTTGCCGTCGAAGACGATCCGACTGTGTTTTACCGCCGAAGGTGGCCCACTGCAGTGCCGACAAGCACGAGCATTCACTAATCTTTTACAATAAACGGATCTATTGTTAAGAAAAATTCCCCTCTTATTAGATTGGATTCGGGTTGTCTGAATTCAACCCGAATTGAGGTTGGGTTGTGGTTTTTCCAAACCCAAAGTTGGAGTGGGCCTTGCTTGGGGGTTAGGCAGACCCCGACATGTAGCCCAAAAAATAGGCACTCAATAGGATTTAGTACCGGAGAATACAAAAGAAATATAAAAATACACGATATAAACCTCTGACATGGTCACCAACGGGCTCTTTTCCAGGTGGCACACCCTCTCTCCCATGCTGGAAAGGTTCTCTTTTCGACTCCCAGTATAGACAACGTGGAGTGAACGTTCCCTAAAGGCTGTTGTGTCTTGGTTGCGCGTGCGAATCCCAGCCAATGATGTCATGTTCATGCCATTGTGGAATTTATAAATAGCAGTTGCAGCGTCCACTTGGTTTCGATCTTTGGACCTCTTTGAGCCCTTGCTCTAGCACCATGTCATGACATGTGAATCCCACGTAAGATAACAAGAGCACGCAAACTAAAGCTCTCTAAACTATGTGAGCTCAAGTTTTCTAAGTTCAAGAGCTCTAATTTTGGCTCGTAGAGCTGCCCTAGCTTCGATCCTTACAGTCCCTAGATTAGACAAACATGGATCTAACCGCCCAAATATCAACATAATGTTCTACAGCACAACATAAATATATTGCCAACGGGCTCTTGGCATGATGGTACTTCCTATCTCGTATGGACACCGTGGAGCAAACTTTTCCTCAAGACCGTTGTGTCTTGTTTGCGTGTGCTAAATCCTAGCCATTGATGTCATGTTCGAGGGATTATGAAATTAATAAATTACAGCTGTTAATTCAAGTTTCGATCTCAGCCCTTGCTCTAGCGCGTCCTCTGACCGCCTGACCGGTCTAGCCAGAAAAAAAAAATATTATTATTATTTAATTAATGTTTAGTTTGTTTGTAAAATAATTTAGGGTTATTTTGACTTTGCCCCCCAAATTTTGCCTTGAATTAGACTTTACCCCCCATATTTTAATTAATTAGACTTTACCCCCAAAACGAACTATTCCGTCAGCTTACCATGTAAGAGAAAGGGTGAGCTGACGGAAAAGAAATAAAGTTTTGGGGGTGAGCTGACGGAACAGTTAGTTTTGGGGGGTAAAGTTTAATAAATGAAAAATGGGGGGTAAAGTCTAATTCAAGGCAAAATTTTGGGGGTAAAGTCAAAATAACCCAATAATTTAAGCGCAACCAACGGCATAGATTGGTTGGGGTGCGATGCGATGCCTCCAACGGGAAGCTCTGTTCCCGCCATCACTACACCAACCTCCAAATATTTGAATTCCATCTTCCCCCTCTGCAAAACCCTGCGCCTCCTCCAGCAGCTCCACGGTCAAATCCTACTTCACGGCCTCCACCTCTCCGCCTTCTTCGGTTCCAGGCTCGCCCACTCCTACTTCGAATCCGGCTCCCCGCGAAACGCCCGACAAGCGTTCGATCAAATCCCCAGCAAAACCCCCCATTCATGGAACACCATGCTCGCCGGCTACTCCAAAGCCCAAAACCCCTCCGAGACCCTCCAACTCTACAAGATCTCGCGGACCGAGGATCGTCGGCCTGACAGCTTCAGTCTGGTTTTTGCGATTCGGGCGTCCGCCCGGTTGTCTCTTCTTGAAGATGGAAGGTCGATGCACTCCGAAGCCATCCGGTCGGGCCTCGATTCGCATGACCATGTCGCCCCTGCGCTTATCAATATGTACATCGAATCAGGTTCTTTGGAAGATGCTGAAAGAGTCTTTGATCGGGTTCAGGTTACTAACCCGGCTGCCTGGGGTCTTATGATGAAAGGGTATTTGAAGGCATCGATGGATATCCAGATTTTCGAGTTATTTGAGCGGATGAGAGAACTCGGTCTCGAATTAGACCCATTCTGTGCAGTATCTCTTGCTCGGGCCTGCGGGAACGTTTGCGCTGCAAAAGAGGGAAGTGTGATGCACGGGTTCTGCCTGAAAAAGAACTTTTTCGATTCCAATGTCTACTTGCAGACCTCCCTCGTCCATATGTATGGGAAGTGTGGTTTTGTTGATTTAGCGTTGAGGCTGTTCGACGAAATGCCATGCAAGGATGTTGTATCATGGAGTGCCATCATTGCGGGTCTTGCCCAAAGTGGGAGAGCATATCAGTCACTTCGGCTATTCCGAAACAACTTGGAAGAGTGGATAACGCCAAATGAGGTCACACTTGGCAGTGTTCTACTGGCTTGCTCGCACTTGGGAGCCTTGCAGCAAGGCAAGAGCGTTCATGGGTATATCGTCAGAAACGAGATTAGACTGGATGTAGTAAATTATACTACTCTCATCGATATGTATGCAAAATTCGGGTCCATTGGTCTGTCGTACAAGGTGTTCAATGCTATGCCTGAGAGGAATGTATTTTCTTGGAGTGCAATGATTGGAGGGTTTGGTATGCATGGGATGTGTTCGAAAGCACTTACTCTTTTTGAGCATATGAGGGCTGAGAACATTGTGCCGAATTCTGTAACATTCGTTTCAGTGCTGTCTGCCTGCAGCCATGCAGGTAAGGTCCAAGAAGGGCGTTGGTATTTTGAATCCATGAGTAAAGACTACAAAATAGCTCCGACGAATGAGCACTACTCATGTATGGTTGATCTTCTAGGCCGGGCAGGGCTAATTGACGAAGCTGAATCTCTGATCAAAAAAATTCCGCTGGAGCCTAGTGCTAGTGTGTGGGGAGCCCTGTTGGGTGCTTGCAGAATCCACAAACGGGTCAAATTGGCAGAGCGGGTGGCTAATGAGCTCTTTGTTTTGGAGCCTGATAAGCCCGATACACATGTATTGCTTTCAAATATTTATGCTGCAGCTGGAATGTGGGAGATGGCGAAGAAGACGAGAGAAGGGATCAATGTGAGTGGATTACAGAAAAGTGCTGGTTTCAGCTCGATTGAAGTTGATAAAAGGATTTACATATTTAATGCAATTTACAACTTGGAATGTCAGAGCACAAGAATTATGGAGCTTTGGCGTGTGCTAAGTAATCAGATGAAAGAATTTGGTTATAGACCGGACCATGCCATCCGCAGCGGAACCCTACGATAGCATCTTGGTCAAGAGAATGATTCCTTTGGTAACTGAAAGCTTATTTTTGAAGTACAGAGATAAAAGATAAGGACTTAAGGAGGCAACCATCATGAATCTGATACGAAAAGCATTCCGCAAGGAAGTCTAGGATAACCAATTTAGATTCGTTGTTAGATCCAAAAGGAAGAGGACGACATGGTACCACCTCGTTAAACGAAGTTGAAGAGGACGTGGGAAGTCATTCGAGTTGAAAAGAGAAGAATGCTACAACCATGAGCCATGTAGACTGACGAAGCTTAAGCTCAAGGGGAGCAGAGCTGTTCGGTGGTTCATTGCTCGAACAATTTCTTAGGTGAAATATGTGAGTAGCTTCTAGGATTGGTGGACATACATTTGTAGCGCTACACAAGGTCAGTCAAACCATCATCCCACAATCTTTAGCAACTTCTGAGTAATTTAGTTTTACTTACTTTCATTATGGATTCAAATATTCAATGATCTTTGTCTTGAGATAGTTTCCACCTCATGCACATCATCTCTGCAATCCTTCCCTAAAGATACAACATTAATGGTGCAGTCCTTTCCGTTGGTTCTTTTGTTGTTCACCTATTTATTTTATATATCATGAGTTTTTACTTCTATAATAGGACTCGTAGATCTTCGTTACATGTGGGGAGAAATCAATTAAGCTTTGCACTATAAAAGGTTGATGATCACCCTTCTTGTCTCAACTTTACACCGAACTACCGCTGCCAAGCACAGTTGGTAGTGGTACTGCCCCTCCTGAGCTCTCACCCGGGTTTGATTCCGGCTCCTGGTCTTTCCTCTCCCGTCGTGTGGCGCTTCCCTGCTCGGTGCGCGGCTCTTCAACTCGTGTGGCGTGTTCCCCTCTCGGTGTGCCTTCACACTCTGTGTGGCGCTTCTTGTAGGCCTTGGACCAATGAGCCCTCTCTATGTAACCAAGAAAAAAAACTTACACCAAAATCATAACATGAAAGGTCATACTCCACTTCAAATATCTTCTCAAAGATACATATAGGTAGGACAGGGGCTGTATATGTTTCTCTTTTGTCTAATAAAATTCCTCTTCAACCTTTGTTTGTTCAAACGTACCCATTTTCCACACAACCTGTCACAGGCCCCACCAAATACAAAAACTGCGGTCTTTTCCCGGGAATTGTGATTCCCAGGAAAGGGGCTCATCCCAATGTTTTTTTTTCCAGCACAGGGATTGTATGTAAGCTTTTTTCCTAGGAAATGAAAGCCCATTTTTTGTGGGATTTCATTGCTTCTAAGTTCTACCTGGTGTTTTTATGGAATGAATATGGGAGTTGCCCATTTCCTTGAAATTCTCAGGAAAAGAACACAGCTTAAAAGAACTGGTAAACCTATGTATGAACATACAGTGGAGACTGTGAACATCACTAAAACAAGAAGTGGTCAACTTGAATTGTGTCGACCTTACTCTCTTCAGAACTCAACCGACAATACTGGCTAATCTGTCACAAAGTGGCACTTTGTCAAGTTCCACGTAGAACTGTTTTTTCAAAGCTCAAAGTCCATTGGAGATGCTAGATGCATCTTTCAACTAGAACTGTTAGTGAGGATATGGCTGAAGTTGGATTATGTTTCTCGAAGATAGGTTTCAGTACATGATTTATCAACGCATAGAAGCACTATGAGCATGTCGTAAATTATATGGCATTATCATTCATTCAGTTCCTCCTTCGTGAAGAGGACGACCGGTACATATATTGCCTCGGGACCGTTATTTGCCTTATTTTCTCCCTTATGCCATACTTTGAGTCAATAAATTAGTTTTTAATATGTCAATGCATTAACTTTAAGAGTTAAGACTATAGGGTATCTCTTCAAGTTGGATAACTTGATGGTCGCACCACGTCGATGATAATCTTTTGAAAGGAAAAAGTAGATTAGCATCAACTTGATTCGTTTCTTTTAATCAAGTTAGCTAACCCTCTCTTTCGGAAAAGCCCAACTAAGCACAAATGTCATATGGGTGCCATTGTAGAAGTAAAAGAATCATAAAAAAAGGAGCCATCAACTGGTATTGATTTGTACGTACCGGTCAAGGACCGACCGATTCCGCGACTGATACAGTGTTTGAACCTTGCTAAAACATACCATCAAATGCTCATTTGCCACATACCATCCTTTTAGGTTTCAAGAAAGTAGTACTGCCCAATTCGTGGTTTTACATTTTGAGTAACAATATACACCTCTTATGCTCCAAAAATAATTTGGAAGGGTTTAACTTGTATCATTCTTTTTTTATTGAGAAATCCCTCTTTATGTTGAGGGGGGTTACGCCTAGACCCCTGCTAGTTTATTGATAACGGGTAAAACATTACAGAAGAAAGAAAAGGAAACTTGTATTACTCTATTACTGCTTAAATTTAGGGTATACTTCCTACATCATGGGGAAATGATTGTTTCAACGGGATATATTGAAGACTCCATGGTGGATGTTCGTTTTTTTTTTCTTTTCGAGTAGCCATCAGTGTCGCATCTGAGGGGGGGTTAGGCAGGGACCTCTACCAGTTAACTACTAGATGGAAGCAGGATTTGAACCTAGGTCTCTGGTACCAACCCCCCGAGACTTTCTCAACTAGCTGGCACTTCCCGGTGGACGGTGTTCTTTTGAAATTGTAACAGCCACCCCACTAATAAATAGCAAGTTTCCATTTCTATATCATCATGAATCTTATTGGCTGTAGTTACCAATACAAAAGTGGATTTCACAATGCCATATTAGATTTTCTTCACCTTTCTTCTACTTCGAATTCTGTGAGGTATTGGACATCTCTCCTTCAAACAGAGATGAACACCATCTCTCATGACACGAAGTTCTTGCTGTTCTTTCCGGAGGTTGTCACTTACATTAATAGTTTCTTGTGCACTGTGCATTACCGGTAATCTACTGATATGCTGTTCCGCTAATTTCTTTGGTGTGAAAGTTGTAGAGCGAGTAATGAGACTAGTGTGGTCTTAGTTCTCTCTAGCGTAATTGTTCTTATTGAGCTCTTTGTCCTCATGATCTGCATCAGTGAATTTCCTCGCATCTTCCCTATCACGATGCTTCTCCTTCAGTATCAGTATTAGTACTTCTCTATCAAGTGCATAAGATGATCCTTTTTTTTGTGAGATCGGTGGGTGTCCCAAAACCCTTTGGACAATGGACCCACTTCTGGAACGGACTAATCCCTCCGGGAGTGCGCATCGACCCACTCAGAAGTTTCCCTACGCACTCTTGGGTAACTCGAGGGGGGGAAGGAATCGAACCCACAACTCCTCACCCAAGCATCAGTTGCTTTGCCAACTCCCCTATCCCCTGGTGGGTACACATATGATGATCCTTATTTACAATGCAAATCGATAAGATGCTGGATGCTTGAGGTTGAAGTAGGGAGCGGACAAGTGCCTCGTTCATGATCACATCCTCGAGTAAGTAGATTTTTGAGTGGCTCACTTGCAGTTCAATTTTTGTAGTTTGTCAAACAATACTTATAACAGTCCAGAAGTTTGTAGCGTTGTTGATAATCATATACCAGAACTTGATTCCTTACAGATAACCAACTCGAGATGCCAAGATGGATGAGGTGAGGTGAGGTGTGCAAGACCATGAGTTAATCCCACATCGCGTGGAGAGTAGGAGATCCTGAGCTACTTATATAATTTTCCCTCCTAAACATAGGAGACGCGTTTTAAAACCGTGCGCCGCTACGGATTTCGTAAGAACTCCGTAGTTAAGCGTGCTCGGGTGAGAGCAGTACTAGGATGGGTGACCTTCCTGGAAAGTTCTCGTGCGGGCACGGGCAAAGTGGACAAAATCTTGTGTGTTTGTGGCGGATGTTACATTTTCCGTCACACCTCACTGAATAGCACAAAAATATTACACGCCATCAGAACCGAAACCAACCTATATATAGTCTCCTAAATAACATGTTGGAAAAATCTGAACCCGTGTGTAGTTTACCAAAAACATGTGTGCGATGAGAAACTGCTTAAAAACCGGTGACAACTAAATCGCGCGCACGATTTTCCCACTGTGCGCACAAAATTCTGCTTGCCTAGAAGCGTGCACATAATGGGTAAAACATGCGTATGAGCTATTTGATCTTGGTTTTGATGTCAATCCTATGCTCCCAGAATCGTGTGCACGATGACCCCATCATGCGCACAGCCTACCTGGTCTTCATGGATATGGAAACCCAAAAATCTCCCCCTTTAGACCCATGAAGGGGAGACCTCCTGTAACTGATCACTCCATCCCGATGAGCTATCGACAGAGCTCATACTCCTGCTTGCGGATCATCTTCGTCATCATGTCCGCTGGATTCATGGTCGTGTGCACCTTCATAAGATGTAATCACTCCTTCTCCATCTCAGGATGGATCCAATAATAGCGTACGTCAATATGCTTGTTGCATCCGTGATAAGTCGGATTCTTGCTCAGTTCAATCGCACTCTAGTTATCGCAAAACAATGGAAACTGCTTCTATTTCACACCCAATATTTGAAAGAACCACTTCATCTTCTTTCTTGAATCAGTCATAGCAATGTACTCGACTTCAGTCGTCGATAACGCTACATACTTTTAGATCTTTTACTGCCAAGACACAGCTACCCCAGCTAGTGTAAACACTTGCCCTGAAGTCGATCGTTTGTTGTCCAGATCTTCCATCATTTATGAGTTTGTATACCCTTCCAGAACTAGTTTCTCACCTCCAAAACACAGGAAGTACCCTTCAAATACCTTAAAATCCACTTGACAGTCTTCTAATATTGTTTGCTAGTACACCCCAGATGCTTGCTCACCGTACCAATCACATGAGCAATATCTGGCCTTTACAAACCATTGCATACATCAAACTTCCTACTGGTAACGCATTGGGAATCGTCGACATCTTCCTTTTCTCTCTTTAGTAGTTAGCAAACTCCTCGAGCTTAGCCTAAAATGACTAGACAGTAGAGTGCTAACCATCTTCGCATCCTGCAGGAGGGGTCTCACTATTGTGGGATCTTTATTCATAAAGCAGATTATGAGAGGAGTCCAAGTGATACAAGGACTCCTCCCCACTTATGTTAGCCTACACATGAAGGCCCACTCTAGTTGATAAGGTCGACTATATCTTGGGGGTGTATAATTATTTGTCAAAGGGGTGACTGTAACACCCACATGTGTAAGGTAAAAATTTAAATAATACAATAGCTAGAAGGGATCCCAATATTTTGAAATGCTTATTCATGTAGTAGATTATGAGAAAAGTTAAAGTGAAACAAGGATTCGTCTTCACTTATGTTGGCCTACGCATAGGGGCCACTCATTTTGATAAGGCAGATTATATTATGGCGGGAGTATATCTATGTGTCAAAGGGATGACTTTAATACTCGTATATGTGTGACCTAAATATAAAGAGTCGCATAGCTACGAGGGGTCCAACTATTGTGGGATCCTTATTTATGCAGCAGATTATGAGATGAGTCCAAGTGATATAAGAACCCTTCCTCACTTATATTGGCTTGCACATGAGGGCCCACTCTAGTTGATAAAGTCAACCACATCATGGGGGGGGTACATCTAAGTGTCAAAGGGGTGACTTTAACACCCTCATATTATGAGAGGAGTCATGATATAAGGACTCTACCCCACTTATATTGACCTGCACAAGGGGTCCACTCTAGTCGATAAGGCCGATTACATCATGGGGGTAAATCTATATGTCAAAATGGGTGACTTTAAAACTCGTACGTGTGGTAAAAATATAAAGCATCTCATAGCTATTGTTCAATCACACAGTTAGTCTAACTCTCATGTGATAACTAAATCTTCCGAGCTTTTCTTTCATGTCTGATCTTCATGCCTAAAATCTGTTATGTTAGCCCTAAGTACTTTATATCAAAAAGACTTAAACAAATTAGTCTTTAGCTTGTTGATCATGTTTACATCCTGTCCCACAATCAACATGTTGTCCACATACAATAACAAGATTATTTGGCTGATATTCGTGAAGTGTTTGACATATACGCAATGGTCAACGAGCGTACGTGTATAGCCTTGATTCATAATAAATGAATTAAACTTTTTATACCATTGTCTTGGGGTTTGCTTAAGCCCATAGAGAATCTTTTTTAGCCTGCAAACCATATGATCTTTGCTTTTCGTCATGAAACCTTCCAGCCATAGTTGTCAAGATGTCAAGGCGAGGCTAGGTGCTCAGAGGGAGCCTAGGCGTGGCCTTATGTGCATAGGTGTGATCCTATGTGCATATGCATCCTCCAGGCACGAGTATATATGTATAGTCTATACTTGCAGGTATATATGTAATAGGCAGTAATATAACACCTTACTAATATGAAATTCAGCATATTCTAGTCAAATGCATGCAACACAATAACACATACATAGTGTAAACAAGTAAACAATAAAAGAAACAATGGCGAATTATAAAAATCTCCCCTAAACTACACCTCAATTCATATTGGTCCCTCAACTTTTTTTTTTGAACAATTTGATCCCTAAACTATACTCCGTCTGCATTTAGCCCCCTCTATTAACTTTTATTCCGAAAATACCCTTGTCCTAATAAGCATAAATTAAATATTTTAAAACAATTTTGAGTCTTGTTGAAAATTGATAAGGGTATTTTGGAATAAAAAGTTAATGGAAGGGGGCTAAATGCATACGGAGAATAGTTTAAGGATCAAATTGATTAAAAAAATAGTTGAGGGACCAATATGAAATGATGTGTAGAGTTTAGGGGAAGTTTTTGTAAGTTGTCCAAGGAACAAATAGAATACAAACACTTGCTAATATAAAATTGAGCATATTCTAATCAAATGCATGTAACACAATGAATACATAGTATGAACAAGTATACAACAACAAAATAAACAAAGAAGATAGGAGCGGGTTGGGTTTAACTTAAAAATAAAAATCAATGCCTAAAACTAGGCGTGTGCTTAGACCGCCGCTTAGTGATGTTCACCTAGGCGCACTGGGGCCTAGCTGTCTCCGGGCGCCTAGTGCGCCTAGACGCGTGCTTTGACAACAATGCCTCCGGCTACATCATGTAGATTTCCTCATCGAGGTCTTCATGAAGAAACATTGTTTTAACGTCCAACTACTCAATCTCCAAGTCAAGACACGCTGCCAAACTTAGCACTACTGAAATGGATGTCAGCTTTACCACAAGAGAATAAATCTCCATGAAATAAATGCCCTTTCTTTGCTCGAATCCCTTCACAACTAGAATCTTGCCATCCAATGGAGCCGAGGAAAATCAATTGATCAAGCAGCATGCAGTCGGAGCAGCTTCTCCTCAGCAGGACTTGGGCAACTTCAACCTCGATAACATGCACCTTGCCTTCTCCATAATAGTTGGGTTCATCCTTTCGATCACTCCTTTTGCTGTGGGGTGTCGGGAACTATCTTCTAATGTCGTATTTCCTTCTAACTGCAATAGCCTTCAAAGGATTTAGAAATATATTCACCTCTATTCTCACTACGGAGGCATTTAAACAGCTTCCCCGTTTTTCTTTCAACTTTGGCATGGAAGTAAAAAAAACAATCAAATACTTGATCTTTAGTATGAAGAAAATAGATTCATACCTTCTTGAAAGCATCATCGATGAAAATAAGATAATATGAAATATCATTTCCCGTCAAGTGTCTCCACATCTATGGGACTGCATACCTCAGTGTGGACTAGATCAGGTACCTCGGTCTTTGTTTTCTCCAATTGTTTCTGGAAATATACTTTATGATACTTTCCGTACACACGGTCTTCACATGAGCTGAAGGACAATGAGTTTCCACTGGAGAAAATTAACTTCAGAACCAGTATAGCTTCTACATCTATCCGGATGCACACATCACCCACATCCTGGATCTTCGAGAAACTATTGGTTCCAATCTTCCCATTTTCATAATCTCATGTTTTGTAAGTCGTAAAGATGTCCCTCCTTGGTGTAGCCTGATATGCCACCGTCATGTCGATCACCCATTCAATCTCGTGATTGGACACATTAGACACTCCTCATCAAACAAGATTATCGTTTGGTCTCCACGCTGCACAATAGTGGTAGTACCTTCCTTATGCTCTTCGTCCTTGCTATCTTTCTGTTGTTTCTTGAGCTTCCAACAATTTTGTTTCATGTGACCCTCCACACCACAATAATAGCATGCGAATTTTCATTTGGACTTCGACCTTGATCTACCTCGCTCGTCCATGTGACTTTTCGCCCCTTACTTCGCCCCCTGGATTTATAGATCGATGTCTGTTGTTGATCAGTGCCTGCAGCCTTCCTCCTTGTCTCTTCATTGAGTAAACTGATTGTCACCAAATTCATGATGAGTTTTTCATTGGGAGCCGAACTACTCATAGACACCACCAAAGTTTTCTAGCTATCCGGCAGAGAGCTAAGAATCAACAACATTCCGCTACATCAGCAACGTTTCAGGAGACTATGGCATGACAAATGAGGGGACCGGCACAGCCTTTAGGAAAGTACTTCGCTTACGACATTGCATCCTTTCCCAATCTACTATAAAAACAGCCTTAAAGGCACCAGGTATGGTTTCAAACTCCAGTTTTTGCATTCGTCCCTTATCCGCGCCAACACTAACTCGAGCGTCAGAGGGCTTCAGTCCTTGGACATTTTGCAGACCAGAGACATGTCGACGATCTAGTTTTCCTCTCCGTCGTCCACATTAGCCGGCCCAGAACATTAGAAGAGAAGATGGAGCCCAAAAACCCCCGACATGTGTTTATCACGCAAGCTCCATTCAAATCCATCGGTGCTCGAGCTGCCCTGTAACGATTTCAAGTTTAAGGCTCCTACGTGGCGGTCCCGATAGGCACGGACATTTCTAGTTCCAAATAAGATAGAAACCCTAAAGTCAAAAGACTCCATCATTCGTCGGATAGCGAAGGGATGACCGGCAGGTGTCGGTGGCCCACACCCGAAAGCTATAAAGAAAAGCAACGCACACGCACATACGGACAGTCCCAAAGTGCGGCGGCGTTCGGCGGAGTAATCCATACTCTATGAAGAGAAGGGGAGCGATGCAGAGTTCAACAAACTAACCCTCCTTTTTAAAAAATACCCGCCCTGGACTGGCCATCAAAACCACGCCTCAAAGACCTCCAAAGAGATTTCAAAGAAGCCACCATTAACTCCATTGCTCCCTTCGAACCCTACACCCTTTACCCCCCATGTCCCCCCACCCCCCTCAGCCCCCCTATAAAACCCCACCACCACCCCCAAACCCCCCCACCCATCTTGTGATTTCCAATCCCCAACTTGTGGTTAATTTGTTGTTGGGGAGTTGGGTTGCGTGACTTGTACCTCTTTTCTCTTCGGACATGGCGGCCTCAGGGACCGGATCGCCGTGCGGGGCGTGCAAGTTCCTGCGCCGCAAGTGCGCGTCCGACTGCATCTTCGCGCCCTACTTCTCGTCCGAGCACGGGGCCGCGCGCTTCGCGGCCATCCACAAGGTCTTCGGCGCCAGCAACGTGTCGAAGCTCCTGCTGTGCGTGCCCCTCCACGACCGCTGCGAGGCCGTCGTCACCATCGCCTACGAGGCCCAGGCCCGGATCCGGGACCCCGTCTACGGCTGCGTCGCCCACATCTTCGCCCTCCAGCAGCAGGTTAATGAATCATAGTTTGAATGTTTTCGAAATTTAATGAATCATAATTTGGGCTTTGCCTCATCATCATAATCTCATCTTTTGGTGTTGATAGGTGGCAATCCTGCAAGCGCAGTTGATGCAGGCGAGGGCGCAGTTGGCTCACGGCGTGGAGGGCTCGCAACCGTCGGAGGACCAATGGGAAGGGAACATGGTCGGCAATCTTCACCGGTCTCAGTCGAGCGTGCATTCTATGTCTCCGGTGAGCTCCCTCGAGTGCATGGATTATAGCTCCGGCGTGCCGGGGATGCAAGGGATGTGCACCAGGAGGAGGGCACCCCACAATGAGTTGGGGGAGCTCCAAGCTTTGGCTCTGAGGATGATGAGGGAGTAATCAGTACCCTATTAATTACTTGATATCCAAATACATAGTGCTAGCTAGAGATGGTGCCTTGAGAGTTGAGAGAACTCAAATGGGTAATTACCTCTTTGTCCTTGGAGTTCGCTATAATCTTGCATCCCCAAAAAGGGTAGAGCTTGAATTCAAGTGTATGGTTGATGCACCCTTTTTTTTATTTTTTATATATTCGTGACGTGGCCATTACATTATGACTTGAAGGTCCTCCCACACGAGGCCCGCCAAAACATCCGAGAAATCTGATTGTCAATACCATTCACAACTATAAAGTCAAGCTTCCCTGCCGAGCCCGATTCGACGCCCGATTAGCCGAGCAGGGCACTGGACTGTGACTCCCGACGAGCCATTCAAAACTTGCATGCAAGAGATAATGAGCGGGCAGACATCACAGACTCCCACATTGCTAAGCACCAAGGCATCTCGAGCTTATTTTGCATCAGTCAACACCATCACATTCCCATATTGTTGCCCGCACATCCCCGTTCTGGGAAGCCAAAGCCTAGGCGCCACTCGCAATCTCCTCCGCTGATCGGAATGATCCGTCCACACATAGCTCGTATTCAACCTCTGGTCCCCCTAGCTACCTCCCTCGCTCTAGCCGACAACCTATGGATGAACTTGGCATACATCTCCAGACTTCTATGAACCACCTCGTTTATAGAAAAGCCTCCTTGTTGAAAGATTTTGGCACATCTTGCTTTCCATAAATGCCACATAGCCACCGGAAAAACCGCCCCAGGTATCGGTGTAGCCCTCCTCCTATCCACCAGGGCAGACTGGAGTTTCACCCGCTGCCAGTACTCCCCAACCGTTGGGCAATCCTAAAATACATACTCAATGTCTTTATTTGGCTCCCCGCACCAAGGGCAACAACAAAAACCCATATACACACACTGTCTAAGCAAAACTGCCGTTGATAAGGCAGTATGTAAGAGTTTCTATAGAAAAATATGAACCTACGGTGGGATCCGTAATCGTCAAAGGTGCTCCCCATGCCAGGTGGTAACCGCTCCCTGTTCTTCCTCCCCCGTCCCTCTCAGAGAATGAAAGATACGTCGAAACTACGGCCTTAAGCCTCTAACAACCGACCCCACCCGCCGGATGGTCGCAGTCAGCCAACTCGAACTCCCCTTGCTCGGCCATTGTTGCCGATTGGCAATTGCCCCTGGTGTTGATTCCGATCGAATCCACCAAACCCCGGCAGGATGGCTAGTCAGAAGTTGGTTGATGCACTCAACTCCATGTCATGGTTCAGGCCCTTTTGGTTGGCTAGCTTAAGAAGGGTGGGTCATGGTCGATTAAACATGATGATTAGCTTTTTTTTTTTTTTTTTTTGGGGGGAGGGGGGGGGGGGGGGGGGGGGGGGGGAGAGCGGGGGGGGAGATTATGTTGAAAGTGATCTAAAGCTAAGTTCAAAGTGGTCAATGTAGCAATTACCACCAAAGCATGCATTTGATGACCAATAAGTGCACATACCTTTGCACCATTACTTGATTGATTGCACCATTAAGAACTCAAGGTTTGTCGGTAATCATAGTTAAGGTGGGCCCTTACATAACACCATTTGTGAGGCTCCAATCCTCTTGAGGTTGGTGGGGCCTTGGTTTGTTCAACCATCCCCTAATAGCCAAGGTTGTGAGCACTTGACATAATGAGGTTGTGGGGGTTTAACAATGGGAAGTGAACCTACCTTGCCCCCCCCCCTGATGCCACTTCTTAGGTAAGAGGCCATAACATACTAGAGGGGGGTAGTGTTGTTTATAGTAACAATATTCTCCAAAATTCTTGAAAACATCATGAATAATTTGCGAACTTAAAGGTAAATGAATTGTTCGATCTCTGAATTATTCTATGCCCTAATGCTTGTCTAGATAATCTCTGAATTTTTTACAAATTATTCACGAACTTTACTGGAATGATTCACGAATTTGATTATTTTTGTATGATATTTATTTTATTTTAATTATAAATATATGTTTTGATATCTATTTATGCAAAATATCTACTGTAATATATGATTTATTATGATTTATATTTTTGAATTTTTGCCGACCTCATTTTGAACTTTTCGGAATTTTTTAAACTTCAAATTTTACCCCCTTGCCGAATTATTCATGAACGATCAATATTTTACATTTTTGACACATGGCACTTGATTAGTCGATTGATGAATTACAATAGTCACCACATAGAGCATAAAAAGACCCAGCGGGCCGCCACACCAATAGAAACTCATCACACCTGAATGGGGAAGAGTCCCACACCGAGCAGGAGCGCACCATGCAGAGCAGAAGAAGGGACCCACCTTTATGCATTGAGTGTATATACCTAACAGATTTATATAGTATAAGCATCAATTTCGCCACATAATGACACTAGTATGCCAATAACATAGGTGACATTAAACCTTGCCTTAACATAATCCTAGTAGGCACAAAGGAGACAACATGTCCCCTTGATTGAAAGCACATGATAATATATTTGCACTAGCTTAAGACCCACTCCTTTTCTTTTATATTCAGGACCTTGTGAAACACTTGCTACAATTCCTAGTCACGAGGCTAAGTTTAAATTCTCTCTCTCTCTCTCTCTCTCTCTCTCTCTCTCTCTCTCTCTCTCTCTCTCTCTCTCTCTCTCTCTCTCTCTCTCTCTCTCTCCTTTTGTGTGTGTAAATAGTAATTATAAGTCAAAGATCTCTCTCCATCTCTTCACAATTTCACCACAATTCCAATGTGAATCTCTCTCTCTCTCTCTCTCTCTCTCTCACTCAAAAGTCAACGAGATCTGTCATTTTGTCAAGAAGCCTCAACAATAAGTTAGCATGCACATGGCCAATGAGCTCTAAACACAATGAGTTTGCTAAACACAAGGGTTTGGCTAAGGAAATGAGATAGAGGAAGTGAGCTCATTAAGCTTAAATCAAATCATAACAACTTCTCTCTTAGTTTGAAGGCAATGCAACTGGACAACTGCAGATTAAATAAAAGAATAGTATGTTGGTGTTTACTTCCATATCGGCTAGGAGCTTGGCCCCTTTAGTGGACCTTATCTTATGACCCTGGTTTTGGAATGTAAGGGTATCTATATGCAAATGTTATCAGAATTAGGTTCCACCAACCATTTACCTGTTTCACCAGAGATAGAGAGGAGGGGGCGTCAGAGTCTGTTCAGCCCTTCTGAGGACTTTCAGAGTCTGTCCAGCCCATACCGCTGTGGCGTTTAGCACAAGAGGGGGGATTGTTGGAGTTCGTCAGTGGTGTGGGGGCGTCGGCAAGCGCTGGTGCAAATACCGATACACTGATTACTTAAGGGTAATACTTGTTTATGAATGATGAGTGTAATTATCATATAATTGAGGGAGTGAATCCAAAGTTTGAATGCTTGGGAGTCACAAACTTGGACTTTAGGAGTTGGTGGACAGACTCTTTGTCCGGCAACATAGGTTCCATTATTGGTGTTGCTTGGTGGAGAGAGAACATGGAAACTTTGACTTTTACTCCAAGAAAATAGTGATATTTGTTATGAGGACCTCATAATTGAACCTCAGGGATCACTCTTTTTTTCCCCCGAGAATTTAGGAATAACTCTTTATGATAATACAAAATTAAATGCAAGCCAAGATGCAGAAGCACATGAGTAAAGCAATTGGAAAAGTTAAAGGGGTAATCAAGTGTGGGTCCACTGTAATAGTGTTGGTTTAAATTTAGTCCACAAAATACTACCCCTTTACATCAAGTCCATGAAAAGGATTTAGATTAAGAACCAATCATGTACACCTGATTATCCGCATAGGAGGTTCCCTTTCAACCGTTTTTTTTTTTAATTTGATTTTTCAAAATGCCGAAACTGTCCATGAGGCACACTCTCATCTAATAATCACCAGACTTATTATACCCGCATTGTTGCTACAGTGATTTCAATGTAGCTGCTATAGTGAAATCACTATAACAACTACAATGAATTGGGTTAGGTTTATGTTTAGAGTTAGGGTTCCCTATTAGGGGTAAAGAATTAGGGTTAGGGTTCACTATTTAGGGCTATTGAAGTAGGGTTAGGGTTAGGGTTAGGTTCACTATTTTTGGTAAAGAATTAGGGCAAAGGTTAGGGTTAGGTTTAGGGTTCACTATTTAGAGTATATATTTAGAGTATAGAAGTAGTGTTAGGGTTAGGGTTACACAACAACACAAAAAAAAAATCTAGAATTCTAAGACCTTTTTGTCGTGTTGTGAAACCGATTTTACTAGATGATTAATGGAATGACATAAGTTATTTTATCAGTTGCTAGATCTTTTGCAATTAAACTTTGAACTGTAGATCACTCTTAATAGGAAAATTTGTTTATCCTTAATGTAAATGGAAGTTCATTAAAATGATGCATAACGAAGTCCCCCAGAGTTAATTATAGACTCGAACAATATAAGTGGCTCACCTAAAACCTCATTACGTCCATGAGAGAGAGATCTTCCACTACTTCAATAATAAAAAAATTTATTAGACTTCAAATTTTAACCAATAATAAAAAAAATCGACGTAATTGCACCTTTTTAAGGCATGACCAAACTCCTAAATAAAACTTCTATCAAAACTTTGTGCAAGAGAAGTTGCCACGCAAGAGAAAAATCTAAAGCAAACTGGCATACCCAAGATGGGAGAACCTCTCTCTCTCTCTCTCTCTCTCTCTCTCTCTCTCTCTCTCTCTCTCTCTCTCTCTCTCTCTCTCTCTCATTTTATATCTACTTCTATTTCCTCTTTTTCTCTCTCCCATTTCTTTCTTTTCTCGACTTTGGCCTTGAAAAAACACAACAAACATAAACTGGTTGGGGTCAAAGCCGAACCCCCCCTCATTCACCAAGAGGGATTCTCAAGAAAAAAAATGCAACAAACATAAAGATATATTGGGTTTTCTTCTCAGTTGAGTTATATCCACAGTGCATAAGTATTCTACCAGTAGATTATGCTATCAGAGGTAACAACGGATACATGAATACCACCAATCCTCAAATAAAGGTAAATCTCCAAAAAGGATCTAAAACCATAATATGTTACCTGATAGCTTCGACTTTCCTGCCATTTGTCATTGCTCTGCACTGTGCATCAAGGGCGGAGCTAGGATTTTCTTACAGAGGAGCAAGGTGCAAAATCAAAGTACAACCGATGACTGACTAATGATAAAAATGTTTTTCTCTTCTTTCTTTTATATATTACAAATGATTAAAAAAATGATTTCCCCAAATCAAAGTATGTTATCTCGCCACCATGAAAAAAAAAAGGTTTTACTAAAATTTAAAAAAATCCTGATTTGGTAGAGGGCCGAGGAGTTTGCCTTCTCTAACTAATCAATATGCCTCAGTGCCACTCTTTTCAAGGGATCAGATCTGAGATCTATATATACTACAAGTAAGCGAGGTGGAGCAGAAGGTGACTCACCTGAGTGCAACTGCACGGTATAGAAAAGAAAAAAAACTAAGTATCAATATCTGGGCTCCTCGTAGTCGTATGCACCTTCTTTTGGGGGGGTGGCGATATACAACAAAGTTTATTTTGTAAAGGCTTGTCGCAATTGAAGGCAACCCTATAAGTTATTGCCTTTTGCCAGGGCCAACATGTGATTATAGGAAACCCCCGTCTCTGTAAACATCCTACCTTCTTCATCTTACCTTCCTCTCTTGCTCATCGGTGTCGTCGATATCATGTTGATTCTCTTCCTCCCTCCTCCTCCTTTCTCTCCTCCTCCCGTGAGGGAAATTTTCATGCCGTCTTGATCAGAAACCTCACCCCACAATTCTTGATTGAATGTGGATGGTATGCGTGATGTAGAATAAGATTAGATAGTAGAGAGAGATGACACTAGAGTTATTGTCGAAGTTCGATCTTATGACCTACGTCTCCGGACGAGAGGTGCCACCTGGTTTGCACTATAATATATGCGAAGAGAGGTCACTACACCAATTTGATGAATAAACTAAATAAATAAACGACGGGCAAAGTTCATATTTTAATAAACGACCATCAATACAAATTTTTTAGTGATAAAAAATGACGGGCATTAAAAAACGACATACTACAAAATGATGGTCATTGTACGAACAATGACCTTTGTTTTTCAGTATGTCGTTTGACAATGCACGTCGTTTTTTACCACTAAAAAAATATGAATTGATCGTCGTTTATTAAAAGACAAACTTTGCCCGTTATTTATTTATGTAGTTTATTCCTCAAATTGGTGTAGTGTGTATGGATACCATGTGGGGATCACAAAATTCCTCAAAGTTTTCCTTAGATTTGAGGAATACAAAATTTTCCTCATTCCATCCTGTCAACTCGCGTGTGGTGCAAAGCTTCCCGTGCGGTTGTCACATTGGGCGAGTTGAACATCTCTAGCTAGCTGTGGACCCCACACCATCCCACCCTATCAGCTGGCATGCCCACTAGTGAATCAAATTGAAACCCAGAGATGATAAAGGGGCATTTGGTCTTTACAAAATATAGGAAGTGAACCTTGGAACCCATTGGAGATACTCTCAAAAAGTGGCTCCCATATTTATTGAAAAACTCAAATGACTCTTTAAAGATATGGAGAGATCTAGTAGGGGTGTTCATCGGTTCGAAACCAACCTATTTAGGTAAAACCCAAACCGGTCCAACCTTGGTCAGTTTTGAAGATTTTCAATCTAATCCAAACGGAACTGAGATTGGAATCCAATCCAATCCAATTCAATTAAAATTGGTTTAGATTGGATTGGATGGTCGGTTTGGGCTTTGGCCTTTATTTTTATTGGGCTTCTTTTCCTCTTTCCATTAGGACCTAATTTCAATTTAAAAAATAATAATTATTGTCAAATCATTAGGCCTAAATAAGATTAATTTTTAACTGATTTTGAGTCATCCCATAATATTGCAAAGATTGTTGATAGCAAGAGTATATATAAAAAAGATATGATATATTTAATAAAATATTATATGTATATACATATGTCAGTTCGGTTCGATTTAGGCTAGTTTTAAATTTACAAATCCGTTAACTGATCAAATCATGTCGGTTTTAAAACCCAATCCAATCCATTGAGTGTGTCGAAACCGATCAAAATCAGTCGGTTTGGTTTGATTTGGTTGGTTTAGTCGATTTGGTTTGGATCATGCACACTCCTAAGTTCTAGGAGCCCATAAGAGATGGTTTCAAGTATTAATTAAACATAATTATTTTTTTGGCACTAGTGATTATGCAAGTAAAAAAGAGCCTAACTGAGAGGGTAGTGTGCTATAGTGTGCCACCAACAAAAGAACATGGCCCTCTTTGGTGGGGGTAACCACACTGACGGTAACGGCAGCGCATCTCTGATGAAACACGGACGGCTCGTGTCCAAAAAGTCTCCGCGGAAAGCGTGAAGCTGCGCCGTCGTCGAAAGCGCCGTTCCTTCTTTTTCTTCGTATTATTATTATCATTATTTTTTAGGGTTATTTTGACTTTACCCCCAAGCTTTTCTTGAATTAGACTTTACCGCCCAAAACTAACTGTCCCGTCAGCTCACCCACCAAAACTTTATTTATTTTCCGTCAGCTCACCCTTTCTCTTAGACGGTGAGCTGATGGAATAGTTAGTTTTGGGGGGTAAAGTCTAATTAATGAAAATATGGGGGTAAAGTCTAATTCAAGGCAAAGTTTGGGGGGCAAAGTCAAAATAACCTATTTTTTTTTATCATCATCTCATTTGAAGCCGACCAAAAACACTGCCGTGACCGTAGCGAGCTCTGGGCCGTTGGATCAGATGAGGCCCTTTTAGAATATAGTAACGGCCGCTGTTTCCTTAGTGTGGGAAAGAGGAAAGAAATCTATGACAAAAAGGGTTTGCCTCCTTTTGCAGTTGTGGTGGTGCCCATATAAGTTAGGACAACTTATTCCCTTTGGGGTGGCAATGGGATGGGTCGGGTCGGATTGGGACATAGGTACAAGGGCAAACCATCCACCCCGATCCCGACCCGTTTAATAAACGGGTCAAAAATTTCCTCCCGCTCTTAGAGTTGGAATTGGTTCTGAATCTGGTTCATGCGCAGACGAGTTTGGGCTTATATCCTAAACATTATATATGGGCTTGAGATTATAATTTGGACCCGAAACTTAAACGAAACAGGTCTGTATTTGTATATGTCCGGCCCAAATCTGGCCCACTTGCATAGTTGGGGTCTGATCTACCCGACATATTTAGAAGTTTTATGTTAGATGAGATAGCTACCCCTTCGAAAAAAGGGAACGAAGCAAGATTTCTTCGAAAGGAAGAAACAGAACGAGCAACATCTCCGAAAGGAGGAATGTGCACAGAAGCAGTCGAGAACGATTGTTCTCAAATCGATTCAAAAATGACAGTTGCCCACACTAGATAAGTCAAGCCTGCACCGTCCCATGTGGGGGAAGGTGCCCGAAAATAAGAGGTCGAGCTTGCACCGCCCCATGTGGGGAAACATGTGCCTTGTAAGAAACATACATTCCCCTCCTTCGGAATTGAACTATAAAAGGAAGGGGAGGAGCACTGAGAGAAGGGTTGGCTAGTCTCTTGTAAACTCTATAAGAATACACCATCCTAGATATGAATACGTACATATCACCAAATTCACAACCATCTCTATACTTCCTACTCTCTTCTTCTCTTTACAAACCCCCACATTCGAAGCAAGAAGAAAGACTTGAGGGCATCCATCCTAGGAGCCTCAATCCTTTCTTCACTCTCTACTCGAAGCTAGATAGCAAGCTGGGAGCCCAAACTCCACATAGCCAAAACAATCTCCATGGACTGTAATTCCTCTCTGCTTCATCCTCACTTCGCTTCACATCCCAAGAAAAAAGAGAACAAGGAAAGGAGTCCAAGTTGCTCCACTCCATGGATGATTACTATCAATATTGTGGGAAGATTTACCTCGAAAAATCTGAAGGCATGTTGATATCATATGATGTATTCGGAAGCGCATAGCAAAGAAGAACGTGGGTTCATTGGAATCCATTAAGAAGGTATAAAACCCAAGAATCCATTGTGGGATCATTGAATCCACCAAGGGAATAGAAGAGAAGAAGATCTAAATTTATTATTTATAAAAGACTATTTTACTACATCACCTTTTATAGAGGAAAATTCCTACTCAACTCGTTAAATAAGAAAAATTGTGTTGAGAAAATATGAGCGTAGAGACCAAAATCTAAGGAGAAAGGATTGAAGCACATATATGATACACTTTCCTTTGAGGCCGTGTTTGGTTGACCCATGACTTAAAAGGGGAAAAGGGATATAAATTCCCTCATTGTTGAAAACCCGAGTAATCAAATCATTTTTCCATGTGAAGGTCTTGTTTGGTTGTCATTTTTAAGCTAAGAAAATGAAATTTGTTTTCCCTCCTTTAGTCAAAAATCTGTTTGGTTGCCAAGAGAATTCATGTGGGAATTTAAACCATTCTATCAAAAGATACTTTCCTTTATTATAACACATGAATCAAAAGTAGATATGACTAACGCAAAAGCATCGTCTCTTACTCAACAGTGTACCGAAACAAATACCTAACCAGAACATGCATCAAATGTCTAAAACATGGTAATCAAGCCTAGATATGGCTAAAAACACAAGAAAATAGACTGCTTACACAGTAGTGCACCAAAATAAGTCCCTGATCAGAGCCTCCATATGTTTTGTAAGTCTAAAACATGTAATCAATATCAAAAATACCTAACAACATAAACAAATGGACTGCATGCATAGGCAACCAACCAAAATAAGTCCCTGACCAGAGCTGTCATTATTTTTTAAAGTTTAAAACATGTGAATCAAGACTAGATATGTGGCTAACAGAAGTAAATGGACTAATATGTGAAGTAAAACAGATATTGAAGCAAACTCAACCCCATATCAATAAAATATAATTAAAAGTATATATTAATAGTCAAAAGAATTACAATCCATACTTCAATAAAGTTATAATAAATAACAAAATTACAATAAAAAACGTTAAGATCAAGTTCCCAATAAAAAAGAACTTTATCCCTTGATCGTTTTTTGGTGCATGGGTACTGCCAACTTTAATTTCATTTGATCGATCCTCCATCTGAGATCTATTATATTCCATCATTGTCGGAATACACCATCCCAACAATTGACAAACGTTGGCTTCACAAGCATAATACACCATTCCTGGATTTTGGACCGACTCTGAAACCTTGGTAATTGCTTTACGTCCACATAGACATCTTTTATTTTGATATCTTACTCTATTTCTAACAAACGTAGATGTACCATTGCTCAAAGCTAACATATTTGTAAAAATCATACAAATTAAGCAAACTCATCATAGTTTAAGTTAAAAATGAAACACAATTGCCATCTTACGGGCTCTAGTCATAATTAATTAGGCAAACTCATTATAGCCCAAGTAAAAAATAAACACAATTGAATATTTCATGAGCTAAGTCATCCCTGAAAGTAGTCCATTATTTAGTTGTGTCAATATATGTGATTGGATCACCCTCTGGTTGAGTGTAAGGAGGTAATTCGCCATCTAGATGCGGTTTCATTGTGTCATGGGTCATTTCTTACCATAAAAGATTATGAATAAGGTAACAGTCATAATGATCTGACATTGTGTCTTGATTCGATAGAAGGAAGGACTTCTAAGAATCACCCAACACAACTTAAGTAAACCAAAACATCATTCAATGACATTTTGAGCCGAAAAATGCTTCATATTATAGAACTCTTTATGGGTAATGGGTTGACAACACTCTCTCTAAAGATATAGATGGTAGCACTGGCTTCTATAAGGTGAAAGAAAGCCTTCACTATTTGGATATTCCGTATCAACCAAATAGTAATAACATAAAAAAATTTATAAAAATTAAAAGATATTATGCAAGTCATAAAAGAACACTATGCATAATATAAAAAAGATCGAACCAAATACCTTAAAGTACAATAAATATATTTCTCCTACTAATGGCATCACGAAGTACTTGTAATCTGCCGTTTATCCCTTCCACCCTACTATTACATAGATAAACTACATATCGAGCGAACATACTCCTAGAAAATTTATAGCTATTTTAGTCTTCCTACTTCGATATCTAGGTTTGTCCTCCTCTGACACATTAACTCTAATATATATCCCATCAAGGGCAACAAGATAATTCTGTCGAAAAATATACTATTAGTCTCCACATATTTTAAACTTAGTATTCTAATTAAAATTAAGATCAAACAAAACCATACTTTAAACCATTTTCATCTATAATCTGTTGAGTTTTCAGACACGACCTCAGGCTTTATAAGAAGTACTCCTTGCAATCATAATACTCCCTTAAACACTTTATTAAAATTTGACTTATCGTCTCTTCGGAATGTTGGAATGACATCTTGATGATCTGATTCTTCACATGGTAAGTAAGAATATGCAAGAAGGCAACAACCACTTCCTCTATAGAACAATGTTGAGTATCTTCTATACTATCAATTGCTCATAACATATGATATAAGGTATGAAATGTATGTAAATTCATTCTTCAGTGATCGATGCATGTAAAGTTATTCTTAAATAATAGTCTATGTAAGACTTATTGCCGCGATGTAGATCTCTCATATCTAGAATATTCATCTTCATCATTTTCGATAAAGACGTCTTCTTTTTTGCATATTAACTGTTTTAAAGACTTGTAGCAATATCATAAACATGACCATCAAATCGAATATATGCTTCAAATCATTATTTTTTAAAATTATATTTCTTTTTATTTATGTATTAATATATTTTGATAAAAATTCAATTAAAATATCGATCAAAGAAATACCTCCCTAATACAAACTATCAATTATATATTATTTCATAGGAATGTGCTCATTATGACTGCAAATTGATTGCTTTGGACAGATCGTCCATTATTGCCCTAACATAACAATAAAAACCACATCTTAATAAGAGCCCTTATTCAGCATAAAAAATAATTTTCAACCAAAGCCCTTATTCAGCTAAGTCAAGATAACAAAAACTTTAAAAAATTATATTCATTCCATATATAATCAGAGCATGTGTGCATTAAACAAAATGATTCCACCAAGGAAACCCAAGAAAAAAAATAATTAAACCTTACATGAAAGTGACTAGAGTATATATGAATTAAAGCTTCATATATTTTAGACTTAAAAAATTAATGAAGGATCTGGTCAGGGACTTGTTTTGGTGTATTGGTTGTATATGCAGTCCAATTACTTGTGTTGTTAGTTATATCTGATTTTACTTCACATGTTTTATATACCTTAAACTGATAGCTTAAGGGGCTTTAATAATTTGAAAGAATAAAAAAAGTATGTCATAAGAACATATATGAAACTTGCATGTAGTTCTACAGATAAACATAGTATATATGAAACATGCATAAAGGTGACCGGGGCATATATGAAACATATATAAAAGCAACTAAGTAAATATGAAACATACAAAAAAAACTAAACTTTTATCATGTTGTAAGTGACCAAACCATACATGAATGAAAAAATATGATCACACTAACAATACCCACTAAAAAAACAAATTTAAATCTTGCATGCATGTGATTAGAGCATATATGAATTAACACATAGCATGTAGCAATGGCAAAATTATAAAAATTTAGCATATCAGGTAACAAAAAAACCAGAGCCTTCAAAAACAAATTCATGTCGCAAGTGATCAGAGTTAAAGAAAAATTATTCATGCCATAATTGAATAGAACAACCCACAGATATTGAAACATATACAAAAAGGGGACAAAAGACTTCAAAATAAATTCAATCCGCAAGTGATCAGAACCTCAGAAACAAAATTTCATACTGCACGTGAATAAAAGAACCCACAGCAATGAAAAATATAAAAAATGGAGATTTTTTGGCACAAAACTTGCGTCCAACTTAGGAAGAAAGGGGTGATCGAATAGTAGAGAATGGGCCGCAAGAACACCACAACACTGCTAGGGTTTCGAAAGTGAAAAGGGATCCACAAGTAAACCACAACGCTGAGTGAAGGAGAAGCCACAAGAACACCACTACAATGCTAGGGTTTTGGGAGTGGAGAAGGAGCCGTTCAAAAAGCTGTACAATGCAAGGTTTCAGAATAAATAATCGATCTTATATACCACCGAGGGCAAATATGGTATTTTAAAAATATTGAGATGATTTTCTCAGCAACGGATTCAAAAGCCCAAAGGGGGTAGGGTTTTGAAAAACCCATACGGAGGGGATTTAGATGCAGTCGGACAAAAAATGAAGGCCAACCAAACAGTGAAGGGAAAGGGAATTGGTATCCTTTTCCTCTCGATACCCCCCAAATCCCCCTCCAACCGTCTCTCTCAATTTCCTGACAATTCTGATGGGTTGCAATTTTTGGACATGCTAATGGGCTATAATTTGTAGGTCATCGAGTCAACTGGATTCAACTCGCACCTGAGCCAGCCCAATTGGTCTAAGCCTAGCAAAACACAAAGGCGATCCAAGCGGCTCGTGACGATGCTAGCAATATGGGACTAATAAGCGCCTTTAGCACCCTATAACCTTACAATTTAAGGGCAACGAAATTTAAGCTTTTACAATTTAAGAGCAACGAAACCTCTCCAATTAATCCTTACTTTGTACTATAATAGATTGTGTATCTCTTTTCATGGCATTGCATTCCAAATATTCACAGGTTCAGAAAGATGTATTCTTTTCCTAGGAATTGGAATTCCACTTTTTATGGAATTCGTAGCGAAATGAAAGCCCACTTTTAGTGGAATTACATCGCTTAAACAAACACCTAAGATTTGTATTTTCCTCTGTACCTCCTCCATCCTCATTGGAAAAAGCATGTACCTCTGTATATGAAACCAGATGTGGGAAGATGGTGAAAGCGATGTGAGAAGGTGATTTTATGGCAATAACAAAGGAATGGACTCAATTCCTAGGGAATTCTAATTCCTAGTCCATTTCCATATTGCTTCCATAAAACCACTAGGTATCTAGGGATTTACAAATCTTTCACATCTGGTTTTCCATACAGGTACTTGGTTTCACCATGAGGGGGGGGGGGGGGGGGGGGGGGGGTGGCTGTTACGTTGAGCTGTGAGCTGCAGAGAAAATGAGCTGCGGGTATTTTGACTCCCCCTAGAAGTTTTGGAATCTGATGAAATTTGGTGAGGGTGTTGTCTTGGGTAAGATGGTCATCCTCACCAATTTTCATCAAATTCCAAAACTTCTAGGGGGGTCAAATGATCGAAGCAAAATCTGCAGATTTTAACGATGACTGCGGACAGCAGATTTTGCTTCGACCATTTGACCCCCCTAGAAGTTTTGGAATTTGATAAAAATTGGTGAGGATGATCATCTTACCCTAGACAAGACCTTCACAAAATTTTATCAAATTCAAAAACTCCTAGGAGTGGCAAAATACCCGCAACTCACTTTCTAAACCGGCAGCCCACAGCTCACTGTAACATTCCTCTGGGGGGAGGTACAGAAGGATTTACAAATCTTAGGTGTTTGGTTGAGAAATAAATCCCACAAACTGTGGTGGAACAAGGAATCATGCAAGGTCTGTTATGGAAAGAACATGGAATGGTCGGGCCCATTTCCTCGAAATTCGGATTCCAAGGAAAAAAACACAGCCTTGGGAAAAATGAAGTTCCTCTCTAGCTTCTTTAAGCAGTCATCTCTTAAGATGATTGAATAACTCTTCTGTTATTCGATTCAAATATAGATGAAAACAAGAACTCTTATTAGATCAAAAATATAGCGGAACAACCATAGTCACAAAGTTCTCCGAATTTTTTAAAAAATCTTCGAATATTTGCACATTACGAATATGCCGAATAAACCGGTGATTAATCTTCCGATTCGGTAGTTCACCGAATATTCCCGAATAATCTCGAAAAGTCGCCAATAATCCTTAAAAAGCACACAAAAATTTGTTAAACCTTGTAAAAACTCCCAAACTTTTCTCGAATCTTCTCCCAATTGGTCCAAACTGAACCTAATTGACCCAGCATTGAATTAGTGCCAAATTCAATCTTTTTTACCATGAGAACGACATCAGATGGCTTATGATTATCGCTGCTAAGTTAAAATTTTGTGCTTGAGATATTAATATTTTTCAGAGATTCTCGACTCTAATCGCTCACTTGATCCCAGTACGTGCAATCCATTTTCAGATGTCCCCCATAAAATACTCGAGCATCATCGATGTCATGGGGATTAAATCCCAAGATTCCACTAAGTGCTCCATCATTTGATCTTATAAACTTAATCAAATCCTCCATTATGTGGAGTCGTGGACAATGAGGATTGAATATACTTGGCTTTCTTATTCTTCTTTAATTATAGTACACTAAACACCTTATTTAAGTGTCGCAAAGGATCATACGATCGAGTTCTTCCACTTTGGGGCTTCGTTCGCTCGTAGTGGAAGGTTGGAGCAATCGAAGTAACAAAATTGACCCAAGGTTTGTTCACATGGATGATGTCGATCTCCTCATGCGCGATGAAGATAGGCGAAGGCCACAGACTGAAGGTCCTCCATGTCGTGAAATGTCGGTCTGATAGAACAAGAGGAGTTGTCATCGGTGCTGAAGGAAATGTTGCTTGAATCCGCAAGTCCATTACCATAGAACACCATGGCACTGCCATTCGTCAAGGGAGCGGAAGCCGAAGGTTGTGTGGCGCTCATGACTTCCGCGAACTGAAAGAATTCCTGCCCATTTTGTTGGTAAGGTGGGTATTTGTTGTAGAGCTTCTCCTCTTGAAGGCTAGAAGCGATCGCAGAACCATTTACAAAGCCTTGGGCTGCTTGGGATTTGAGAGAGGCAAGTTGTGATTGCAGATTCACAACCTACAGAACAACGGGCAAAAAGATTAGTCTCGAAGAACCGAAAACTCAACCTACAATGGCGATAAATTTCATATGCACCCACAAGAGAGGAAATCGATTATGGCCATCGAGTTTCCTTCCATGGCGGGAAGAGAGAAGATAGAAGTGTTGGACTAATACTTCATTCAATTATACCATCACTATAGTTACATTAGGCATAATTCAGGGCTTTACAATGAGAGTGAACCTTTGAATTTAAAGGGTAGATATTGACTGATATGCTCATTGCAATTGTGGAACTTTTGGTGATTCAAGACTAGAAGGGGGGGGGGGGGGAGGGACTCACTTGCTGTTGGAGCGTGAAAATATGAGCAACACACCCATATATGGGATCTTGGAGCCTCGCCTGCGCCTCGTAGGAGATGGTGACGGCTGCCTCGCACCGGTCGGTCACCGGGAGGTGCGCGAGGAGCTTCGAGACGTTGCTCGCTCCGAAGACCTTGTGGATGGCCGCGAAGTGCGCGGCCCCTTGTTCATGGCTGAAATAAGGGGCGAAGATGCAGCCCTTCACACACTTCCTCCTAAGGAACTTGCAAGCTCCACAGGGAGAGCCAAGACCTGTCATCATGGCCTCAGGTGTTTGTGATTATTGTTGTTGGCACCCTAGAGGGTGATCCATCTCCATGCTTATATAAACACTAGGGTGAGAGGTGGATGATCATATTGTAATGAATAATTAATTTCCCTTGGTCTCCTTGTTGGCCTGCAGATTTCATTGTTTTTTGCTATGCAGTGGCCCTCCTTTCACCTCATCTCCAGTTCTCTATTCATTTCAGATTCCATTCAAAGAGCTTTAAAAGACAAAAGAGCTCACTCTGACTCAACCCATTTGAGTTTGCTCAAGAGCACTATGCTTTCTTTGTTTAGGTGCTGTGTTTGCCCTCCCTGTGTTGATAAAGGGTCACTGTGCCCTTATTTAACTTTGTGTCCCAAATTGTGCACTTAGTACTGACCCAGGATCATGGAGGATGGCTGATTTCATAAATGAGTGAAAGAAAGCTATAGGGCTCCTTTTTCGCTTATCGGGTGCACTTAGCACGACGCATCAGCATGAGCCGATCACTTGATGAGCCTTTCTTTTGGCCTAGGTTCATCCTATTCGGATTAACTCAAGTCTAGGTTAAAGATGAGTTGATTAGGTGGACCACCCAATGGATCGACTCGAGTGTGGTTGGTTACAGACTATGGGCTAGCTAGATTGAACGGTTGACCCAAAGGGTATTTTCTGGCACCCTGGCTAAGTAGGTCTGATAGTTGGACAGTGACGAATCGTAGAGAGGAGAGAGGAGAAAGCAAGAGACGCTAGGGTTTGGCAAGAGAATGAAATTATCTCACATTAGGCCAGTGAGCCAACTATATATATGGCCTGTACATCGTGATCTCTATATGCTAGGTGTACGCACATACACAGATACAACTTAACACTCCCCCTCAAACTCAAGGTGGATCATGCACCATGAGTTTACCAATCAAAAACCAAAAGCACGGTGTAGGATGCGACTTCGAGAAGAAGTCTGCTATCTGCTCTGCCGAGGAAATGATGGGGAGTGAAATCGTCTTGGTCTCGTACTTCTGTCAAACGAAGTAACGATCAATCTCGATATGCTTCGTCCTTTCATGAAAAACCAGATTGCTGACTATCTAAATAGCACTCCGGTTATAATAGTGAAGTGGCGTAGGTGTATAGAAACTAACACCGAGATCACGAAGAAGGCGCCGAAGGTGAACATCTCTTTGGTCGTGGAGGCCATGGCCATGTACTCAGCCTCAGTGCTGGAAAGAAATATCATTTTCTGCTTCTTGCTGCACCAGAATATCAGAGAATCCCCAAGAAAAAATACAGTAACCAGTGGTGGAACAATGCGCAGTCGGATCCCCAACCCAATCTGTATCTGAGTAGGTGCAAAGACTAAGAAAGAAATGTGACAATAGGAACAGAGAACGAGTGATCGTCTCTTTGACGTAGCGGAGGATCAGGAGGACCGTAGTGAACTGAACGTAAAGCTGCAACGAACTGGCTGACAATACTGACGACATGTACAATGTCAAGTCAAGTGATGCAGAGGTAGACAAGCTATCCCATAATCTGCCTATACCGAGTGAGATCTAAAAGAGAAACTCTATCTCTATGACACAACTTCAAGTGAAGCTCAAGAAGGATGTCTAGTGTGCGTGTATCTGAGAAGGCAGCACGACTAAGGATGTCTGAAAGGTACTTCTACTGGGAGAACAAAATGTCATTTGCACTGTATGCTACCGTAAGACCCAAAAAATAGCGAATAGTACCCAAGTTCTTCATCTGAAACTGGCTCCACAGGTCCTACTGAAGACAAGAAATCACAACAGAGCTATCCTTAGTGATGATCATGTCGTCCACGTATACTAATAGGATTGCCCGGCCCTACGGGGACGACCTCACAAATAGAGAGTGGTCTTGACTGCACTTCGAGTATATATCCAAGCTTGCTGACAGCATGACAAAATCGCTCAAACCAGGCATGTGGAGCCTATTTGGGCCCATATATGGCTTGATGATGAAGACACACATACTGAGGAGAAACGCTAAGACCAGGAGGAGGATCCATGTAAACAGTCTCAGAGAGATCACCGTGAAGAAAGACATTATATTCTTTATGTCCATCTGCAGAAGGGGCCAGTGACAAACAACAGCAACCGCTAGAAGAGCTCGAACAATGGTCATCTGAGCCATTATAGCAAAAGTAGTCAACTCCGTACTCCTGTGTGAAACCACGAGCCACTACCCGAGTCTAATGTCACTTAATTAATCCATCAGGTCAATGCTTGACCTTATAGATCCACTTGCAGCAGATAGGCTCCACACCAGCGGGTAATGGGACAATATCCTGTTCTGAGTCTGCTGAAAAGCCGGGAACTCCTCATCCATGGTCTGACGCCAATGAGGAAACTGAATTATCTCATAGTAGGATCGGGGCTCCCGATCTGTATGAATAACAGTAAGAAAGACAGCAAACAGCGGTGAATAACTACAAATAGAGGCAAAGCTAAAGTGGTCAGGGGGCCCAGTAGTATCGTGGCTAAAGCGAGTAGGTGGGTGGTGTTGGCACTGAGGGTAGCGAGGCGGGGACGGATCCATGATCAGTAAAGACATAACACACACAGTAGACGAAGTACCAGAAGTAACCTCAACAATAGGAGAACCGACATCCACTGAAGGGAAAGGAAGAGGAGACATATGATCAGTCCGACGAGAGTAGACCTAAGAGAAAGGTGAGACAGCCTTCGGAGGAGATGATGATTCGAAGGATCTCCCTGGTGGAGGGGGATAGGATAAGACATCCAGTGGAACTGACAGGGCCGACGGTGCCGGTGAAGTGGGTGGAGGTGGCCCAGGAGGCTCAAGGAAGGTGAGATCCTGAGCCTTATAAGAGTAGTAGGGCATATCCTCATTCCTCGACAAAGAAAACATGTTGAGAATTATGCAGATGACTAGCAAGAGGGTCATAGCAATGATACCCTTTTATGCTCAGTGTTAATCCTAGGAGAATGCACTTAGCTGCCTGAGCTAACATCTTAGTGCGCTCATAGGGAGGAATAAGAACAAAGCAGGTGCACCCAAATATACGAAGATGACTATAGTTGGGTGTAGTAGTAAGAAGACGCTCATGAGGAGAGACCTCATTCGAAAGAACCGACAAAGTAGTGATGTTGATGAGCTAGACAGATGTCAGAAGGGCCTCAACTCGATCATAACAGCCTAGGAACAAAACCTAAAAGGAGGAGAGCACAAATAGTTGCAAGATATGATGATACTTTCTCTCAACAACGTCATTCTGCTCGTGGATTTGAGGGCACAAGTGCTAAAAAATCATCCTATAGGACTAAAGGAGACTATGCATAGAAGAAGATAGATACTCAAGGGCATAATTAGATCAAAAAATTTTGATGCACCGATTAAACTGTGTATAAATCATAGATATTATATCCTGATAGGCTTAAAGAAGACCCGAGCAACGACGAATAAGGAAGACCCACGTGTAAATGATGTAATTATCCACAAATGAGATATAATATAAATAGCCAATTACAGAGGGGAGAGGGTCCCCAAATATCAAAGTGGACAAGATCAAAAGGAGCAGAGCTCTGAGAAGTACTAGATGAAAAGGTAAGGGCAGCAGCTTTTGCGAGCTTACAGTTAGTACAAGTAGACAAAGACGAAAAATGGCCATGATCTAGAACCCCAGAATGGAGTAATCTCTTAAGTCATGATTCCGATACATGACCTAGCTAGTCTCCTGTGTCAGAGGTCGGCATCAGAAAGACAACTCCAAAAAAACCTAATGATGATAAAGTCGAAGAGTGAAGAGACTCCATCTGGTGTAGTCAACCTTTCTTAGAACCTGCTCCAATCAGTCGGCCAGTATGTAGATCTTATACATAATTAATAAAAAGAAGATATAAACATCATAGAACGACCAGAGTCACATAAAGCACTAATAAAAAAAAGGTGCGTGTGGAGTGTGAAAGTATGAAACACATTGGGTAAGGAGAAATGGCCGGTGGGAGCAAAAGCTGTAGTAATACATACAAACTGTGAGATGGCTAAATAAGAGTCATCTGCAGTATGGGTCAGTGGTAGGTGTATTGCAGGCTGGCAGGCGATGAGCAGAGAGTCATCCGGAGTCATATAGTGCAAGGTGCCCGAGTCTAGTATCCAAACAGAATAACTACCAGAAGAGGCAGTGAGGGCCGAGGTGCTAGAGGGTCTAGGAGGAGTAACAGACTGCTGAGATAGTCTAAGCTGGGCCAGTTCCTCACGAAATGGACTTTAGGTCTCCTGCCGAGAATAGAGAGGTAGCAGTTGCAGCAGTAGGAGCCGATCGACCATGTCCACATCCTCTACCTTGATAGAAACAAGAGTTATGGTCTTGATCTCTGTAGTCACGATCTCTGTAAATTGGACGCTTTTTTGGATGAAGTAGGTAACAGGTATCCACGAAGTGACTTGGGATCTGACAGTAGCTGTAGAATGATCAGTCATATGAGGCTAAAATAGGGAGAGAAGGCACAAAGGCAACTGAAGGACCTAAGACTAGTGGTGGACCTGCAGCAAGTACACCATGAAGACTGGGTGAAAGGGACATGGCCCTGCAGGCGAGAGTATGCAAACGAGTCTCCTCGGCTATCAGCTCGGCAACAACCTTATCCAGGCGAGGAAGACTGTCCCAGTGTAGAACTTGACCAGCCAGTGCACTAAACTCTGGTAAAAGGGCAGCGAAGAGCTAGTAGCGTTGGAGACACTCTCGACAAAGCTCATATTCCAGAGTGCGTGACGGATCAAGGTCGAGGGCAAGATCTTGTAGGTCCCGCCAGTATGACCTCATCTGACAATAAAACTGCTGAACGGTCAACTCATCCTGCTGTGCCGACTGAGCTTGGGTGAGAATCTGATACTCACGTGCACCGCTTCTCTCAACAAAGCAGGCAGTGAGGTGTCCTCAGATCGAAATATCAGTGGCAAGGCCTGCAGCATCCCTATGAAGAGACCGGCCCACTGACGTAATGAGGTATACCTTGATGCGCTGATCACGAAACCTTCATGGGCCGTATTTAGCATCAGAAGATGAATGGATGATAGAGCCATCTAGATGTCGTTTTAGATTGCGACTTTCAAGTGCTGATTCCACCATGGCAGACCACGCCGACCAATCGGCAGCATCGTGGAGCAAAAAATCCGTCGAGAGAGGAAGGGAATCCCGTGGTATTTCATAGGGCGTTCCTGTCGAAGAAAGCGGTGTAGTCATAGTAGATGTGGAGGAAGACATCTTGCAAGCATGAGACCGGAGGTAGTCATGGGCTGCAAGCTATAAACGGGATTCAGACCACCTATGGGGGTTTGGATCACATATCGAAAAGCCGAGCCAGAGGTGGTGACGGGTTGAGACCTTTCTGAGATTGAGATCTGTAGATCTCAGATCGGGAAAAGATGGCGAGGCCGAGATCGCCAGAGATGGTGACGGGCTGAGGCCGTTCTGAGATCAAGATATGTAGATTTCATATCAGGAGAAGATGGCGAGGCCGAGATTGTGCGAAGCGAGGAAGGAGGTCGATGCAGGCTGCGGGTTGCACTTGAGCAAATCTGGGGGTCCGCGGGCCGTTCGATTATGAGACGGCGGCGAGGCAGAGATCGCGATGCAGACTGTTCGGGGTGAGACAGAGATGGTTGGTGGTCTGCAGGCCGTTCGATGGTGACACAGTGGCCAGGCAGAGATTATAAAACACGATAAGAGACCGAAAGACAAGAAGCAGGTGAGGGGTCAGCATGCCTTGGGTCTGATACCATGAGACGAATTGTAGAGAGGAGAGAGAGGAGAAAGAGAGAGATGCTAGGGTTTAGCGAGAGAATGAAATTATCTTATATTACGCTAATGAGCCAACTATATATATGGATTGTACATCGTGATCTCTATACGCTAGGTGTACGCACCTACATAGATACAACTTAACATGGACCAAGGGTGCTTATGGACACCCGTTAGCTATTGAACATGTGCATCTTTTGGTGATGTAGGGGTGCCTCAGTTTCTATAAAAGGAGGCCCATACCAACCCTTGAAAATACATTCGAAAATTGCGTCTTCTTCTCCCTTCTCCAAATAACCCTTTATCAGAACTGTTCTATGTGTGTCTAAGTTCTAAGTGTGGTCTCTTCACTCTTTGAAGAAAGTGTACCCGATACGTGCTTCAAGCCTTGAATGTTATGGTCTCCTCCAGTCGGCTCCAATATGAGGAGAGAGTGGCAGTCTGCATTTGATAATCTAATTAGCAAACACCTTGCAATTAGGGCATGTTTGGATACACTACGGATTCTTGATTCTGGGATTATAGGAGCCCATAATCCTAAAAAAGATGTAGAGCGTGTTTGGATACAGTCGAAACCCAACAATTGTTTCTTCAAAGTGCCTCAAACATGCATCTGAGAGCCATTTTCTCATAGCCCAAAATCGATGTTCCGAGCTCCGGAGTCCTTTTTTTGGGATTTTGGGCTCCAAGGATCAGAATCCTCTACAAACAAGGTTGCCCTGCATTTCAGAAATTCGACCGTGAATTTCAAATCTATGGGTGGAAATGTAACTTGAATCAAATATCGAATTGAATTAATTGCTCATAAATAATCACTTCACCCAAAAGCTTAAATTGTCGTGTAGCAACGTGGGGACACCTATCACAGCATGCCACACTGATCATTTTAGTGGCTCCCACAAGGCAATGGTTGGTGTGGGGGCACAGCAATAGGCATCCCCACCGTGGTATGTGGTGGGTCCTCTCCATCCAAGTTTTTTTTTAACAAAGAGATGTGGCTGATTTTGGAGGTAGGAGGGGTAAAGGTATTGAGGGGACTATAAAATTGGTCACTTGCACAATAAAGTGAAGGTTAACTAAGTACCCAAAACACTTGTAAAGAGAAGTGCTGCTTTCCATATGTCTGCTTCCTTAGCCTTTTGAAAGTAGGCATCTAAATGGCCATTGACAAACTTTAGGGCAAACATATTCAACTTTAGGGCAAGTAATTTTTAGAATATGCTTTTAAGCTCCAGTTCCGAAAAATATTTTGGTTTGAACTCAAACCCATTCCGAAAAGTCACTTTGACATTAAACCCTTGTTGACCTGTTCAACCCCTATGCCTCTTCGGCCGGGCAGGAGAATCTACGTCGTTCAGTGGTTTCTCTTTTCGGGACTTGGATTATTCCTTGGCGTGACAAGCTAGGGGAGGAGGCTTCCCTTTTCTGTAACAGCATCATTTCTTGAGTTTTAATTGATTCTGGTCGGGGTCCGCCAAACCCTCCCTCCCGTTGGAGGGGTTCTCAAAAAAAAAAAACATGTTCAACCCCTATCAAATTAAATGAATAAAATATCCCTTCTATTATCCCTATGTAGCAACCAAAATTATACACTGCTATGGGGATATCGTCAGGAAGGAAGAGATGATGTGGAAACAACGTTCGAGAGAGCAATGGGTTAAGCTGGGAGACTCGAACTCCTCTTACTTTCATCGGATAGCTAACGATAGAAGGAGGAAAAATTTTATCTCGCCCCTTGTCTATAAGGGAGATACGCTATCTTCTACCCAAGACATCCTCCTTGCAGCATCGGATTTTTTCAAGAAAGCTTTCAGACCTGGGCCGACTTTCGGGTTGAAGATGGATTGGGACCAATTGCCCTTCCCTCGTCTTGGTTCAGATTCGCCGCTAGAAGAAGCTTTCACGGAGGAGGAATTCAAACGAGCGGTCTTCGACTCCAAGGAATATGGAGCTCCATGCCCTGATGGATTCCCGATGGGGTTCTTTCAGTGTTTCTGGCCTATCATCAAGGATAACCTTTGTCGGATGCTTGGAGATTTCTTTCAAGGTACTTCCCGCATCCATTGTCTGAATTACTCTTGGATAGTCTTAATCCCTAAGAAAGAAGGTGCGAAATCTTTTCGGGACTTTAGACCTATTAGCCTTGCTAACTGCCTTTACAATATCATATCGAAGGTGCTAGCGAACAGGTTGGTTCGTCATATCGATGATCTGGTCTCTACATCTCAAACGGCGTTCATCAAGGGGAGGATGATCCTAGACATTGTGGCAGCCCAAGAGACAATACCTGAGGGAGAGGAGGGAAGAGGGAATTCTCCTGAAGATTGACTTTGAGAGGGCCTTCGATCAAATTCATTGGGATTTTATGTTGCAGCTGATGCGAGCTAAAGGCTTCTCGCCCAAGTGGCTAGACTGGATTGAGAAAATCCTATCTTCGTCCAAGATTGCCTGCCTTTTTAACGGTTCTTAGGGTAAGGAATTCAAGGTATACCGAGGTCTCAAACAAGGATGTCCAATATCTCCCTACCTCTTCATTCTGGAAGTAGATGCTTTTGACGCCATGATCCAGAAAGCAAACTCGGAGGGGATAGTGAAAGGTATCGGCGGGTCGGGGTGGAGTACTTCTAACCTGCACTACACGGATGACTCCCTTCTTTTCTCAGAATCTTGTCATTTGCAGTTGATTTCCTTGAAGATTCTGCTTTACGGTTTGGAACTCACCTCGGGGCTCAGGATCAACTTCCAAAAGAGTAATCTATACCATATAGGAGGAGCAGAAGAGCTGGGAGAGAGCTTCGCCAAAATGCTCAATTGCAGAGAAGCGGTGCTGCCAATGAAATACTTGGGTATTCCGATCAGTGATAAGGCCTTGAGACTGGAGGATTTGGAGCAACTCATCCAGAAGATTGAGAAGAGACTGGAAGGTTGGTAAGGTATGTTCCTCTCTCTGGGCGGGCGACTGGTCCTAGTAAATGCGGTTTTATCCTCTATTCTGATTTTCTATCTGGTCTACTTCTATTTCCCCTATTGGGTTATAGAAAGGATTGACCAGATCCGCAGATCATTTCTATGGAGAGGGGTAGGAGGATCTGGAGGAGCTTACAATCTGATGAGATGGGACCAAGTTTGTCTACCCAAGGACAATGGTGGCCTGGGGGTTCTTGATCTAAGACGTTTTAATATTTTCTTGCTCGGTAAATGGTGGTGGAAACTGCAAAATGAGACTGGAGGATCGTGGAGACAGATAATTTTGGCTAAATATTTCAGGAGATTCTCCCCGATCAACTCTCGCGGTAGGGTTTCAGGTCGAATTTCGTATTTCTGGAGAGAAGTGATTAAGGTTAGAGACCTTTACAAGCAAGGATGCTCAATTTCTCTGGGAGACGGCAAGAGTTAAGTTCTGGGAGGACGCTGATTGGTGACGTCAAGCTGAAGGTTTTTTTTCCGGATCTCTTTTCAATCTCCAGGAGACAAGAGGCTTTGGTTCATTCGATGATTATGAGCTCTAATTCTAGCTGCAGTTGGAGAATCCGTTTCTCTTCTCACCTCTCCCCGACGTTGCGTGTACAGTTAGATGATCTTTTGGAAATCCTCTCAGTCATCATGGTCAGGCAACAAGCGGATCGTTCTAGGTGGAAATGGCACCCGTTTGGGGTCTTTTCGGTTAGATCCTTTTATAAGAAGTTGCTGCCACCGGTGGAGATATTTTTTCCTTCTAGATCTATTTGGAATTTCAAAGCCCCGTCGAAGGTCAAGATATTTTCTCTCTTATCTTCGAGGAACAAGATATTGACGAAGGTAAATCTTATGAAAAGACATAATCCTCTTATTTCCAACTCTTCCAGCACCTTCTGCGGTAGGGTTGAGGAATCCTCTTTGCATCTTCTGCTCGAATGTTCTATGGCTAAGAGGATCTGGTTGCATTTTGAGGAGATCGGGGGTGTTACCTCTCATCCTTGAAATCTACGGGCTCTTTGGCACTGCTGGAGGCGCAGAGAAATTAAGAAGGATCTACGGAGTCCTTGGGATATTCTGGCAATGAGCATTCTTTGGACTATTTGGCTAGAACGGAATAAGAGGATTTTCCACTGGAAGATGGCTACGGAGGAGGAGCATAGGAGAGCCGTCGTTGCTACCTTCAAGATTTGGATTGTATCTTGGTGGAGAAATTCTCAGTAGAGGGCTGAGAATTTTGTAATCGTATTTTTCTTTGATTTAGTTTAATATAACTGGTTGGGGGCTGCCTAACCCTCCCTCCTCTGAGGAGGGGTTCTCAAAAAAAAAAAAAAAACCCTGCTAACTCGAATTGATACTCCAGAATCTGCTACAGTGATTTTGAAGGATCAATTCGGAAATATAGTATAAATTTGGTTGCTACTCCCAAATTATTATAGTGCATTATAGTTGATACAACAAAATCACTATAGTAACTGAATTGATACTCTAGAATTATTGTACGAGCTATAATGATTTTCAAATATCAATTCGGAATGATGGATTATTAATTCGGCTACTACAGTGAAATCATTGTTGCAAACTTAATTGATACTCTATTGCCTCGAATTAATACTCCAGAACAATTACTGCTGTAGAAAAATCACCGTAGCAGCTATAGTATTATGTGTCTACTACTAGGATTTCATTGTATAATGCATATTGAAAGAAAAAATTGTACAACGATTTGTTCACCCTGTGGCAGCTATAGTGGTAAAATGGCCTTTTAAAAAAATCGGTGTGAGGGAGGGACTTAATGATCTACACAAAAGGTACAAAGGTTTATCAAACTAAAAGAGTAGTTAGATGGACCTTAGACTAATATCCCCTAAAAATTATTATCCAACTCCCCCCCACCCTATTTAACATGTACACACATATACCCCTGAAGGTGTATCACAAAATGAGTGTTTACCGATTAAGAATTAGGATGTTTAGTTGTATGAAACCTCATGAAGAAATCGACAAGCTAATTAAACATCCGAAATAGCATGTGAAAATAAAAAAATAGTTTTCATGATGATGCATTTTGCAAGGAGACCTCAGAAGATAAGGTGCTCTTTATTATGCCAAACAACGTATTCTTCAAACTCTTGTGGACCTTCCTTCTGGATGTACACAAAATAGATATGGATGTAAATAGATTTCTAAAAGAAAATTGAAGCAAGAAGGTGCAATTCAAATTTAAAAGGCTCAAATGGTAATGAGTTCAAGAACATGGAGGATTTGATTGGCACTTATGCTCATGTTGCAGGATATGATGATAGTCGTGACAGTCATAAAGAACCTAATCAAGCATCAATTGGACAAGTAGATAATTTTTTCTTATTGAGCAAAAGATGCATAAATATACATTAATCTGCCAGAAGATCTCACACCTCTGGAAAGTGAACATAATATACGAAAACTTCTTAAGTCTGGATTAAACCAGGATCCAAGACAATTACATGATAATTTCATAAATATGATGTTGGCATATAGATATCAAATTTAAAAGATGATCTAGAGTAATATGTGTTTACATTGATGACATGCTCATTCTTGGGATAAACCTTGAATGTGCAATTGTCATTAAAAAAAAATATTGTAAAAAATCTGGCCTAATTTTTTTTGGGATAGTGTAGGATGAAGATCTTAAGGAATAATGAAAAAATTATTCCCACATTGAGGAGTTTTATTGAAGAGGCCTTTAGAAAATGTAATAAATATGGTTGTGCTTACCCTTTTGATTCTAGCATTAAATTGGGAAAAAAAATAAAGGAACAAATATTGCTCAACTAATGTATACCCAAATAAATGGATATTTTATTTATTGTACAAGCCTAATATATTTTATATTATCCAAAAATTAAGCAAATATACAAGCAAACCCAGGACAGACCATTGGAAGGAACGACATAATGTGCTAAAAAATCTAAAAGAGTATCTTAAATTATTGATTGCAGAACAAAAGATATTGCTCTATGCTTAGGGATCACATTCATAATTTGAAGTGCTAGTATTATCTTATTGAATTTACATTTTGAATCAACTAATTATATCTATGAATAATTCATGAATATCTGGTGGTTTATTAAAGTCTTGACTCCTCTATAGTAGCAATTTGTTGGAGTCGCCGGCATTTGGAGCTCGATGCATGCTACATGGCACAAAGGGGAATCATAGCTGTCTGGTAGAGTAGGCAGTCGGGGGATTCAGGACTGAATGTGATTTACTTGTTAGGGGTGCCTTCTACAAACGACTGTGATGTCGTTCATACCATGCGAGACGCAATGGGTCCCGAAGCGTGTCCATGCATTGATGGATGGATCAAAATATTTTGGAAAAGTTAGCCTTAAATCCTTCTAGGAGATGCTATATCAGCCAAAGAACAAGCAATGCTTTAATATTGCACCAATGTCTTTCATAAAAGCACATGTTATAGTAAGTACCCCAACGTTCCTCCATAAAAGCACATGTTACAAAAGTACCCCAATTTCTATCAAGAAGATTTGTAAATTCTTTTTGACAATCCCGGATGGATCACAGAGGCTCATGGCGAAGATTATCCTTACGACTGTGGTATTCTCGATCTGGGTGGAACCGTAACAGCAGGACCCATGAGGCAAAATGTTATTTGATTCCGGAAGTCTTTTCCAAAGTGGCTGCACGTTTTGTGGATATTATCTAGCAAGTTGGGAGGGGGAGCTCTTGTAGCTACCCTTACTGATACGTGGTCCCTATCCATCAATTTGGGGTTGACAGCTACAGCTATGGGTAAAAGGGAGGAGACACAACCGGTGGAGTTCCCATTTGATCCCGGCATATGTAGATTTGAGTAATGAGGCGATTTGCTAGGCGAGATGCGGCCAGATCTTGGCGGCATAGCGTGATGCTACGTTTCGAGTTCTTTGCTGGCTTGGGGTGGAAGTTTTGCGACCAGATCTTGCCGCAAATTGGTAGGATGCTACTACTGGAGGTTTTTGCTGGCTTGGAGTGGAGCAGGTGGTATGATCTTCTTAATCACTCCCTTGTATATTTTCTGGTGGCTGTAGATCGAGAAGCTGTAGAAGTGGGTTTGTGCTTGAGTAGTGGTTGTGATGGGTTTTCTTTTAGGCCTTTGGTCTAGATGTTGGAAAATAATCGTCCTAAACTAGCAAACTTAGGAGTTAATCAAATTATTAATATTAAACGATTGGTTGTTTAGCAATTATGATATTTGCAAGCAAATGCACATCACAAATTTCTTTTAGAAATTGTTTGCCAAGGCAGAGCGGGTTCTATGGAACCGTCATTCACCTTGCCGAACTTTTCTAAAAGAGATAAATAGACTATCTAAATTATCTCTAATTATTTAGTCTTTAGAATTAGATACAAAACGTTTTTCAATGGATCTACTACTAGCAAGAAATTAGAGTTAGAAACTCTAGCCTGATTGTCGAAGCACGTTAGGCGCTGTCTCAAGAAACTTATTGCCCCCCTCGTGCGAGTCTCGTGGCAATGGTTCTCGGAGATACGACGACCCCGGTCAGGCGACCTCCTTCTCGTCGGCACGACTTCAAGAAGGTTTTGCGAACCTCGTGAACTTTCAGGAACCCAGCGACTCGATGACAATCTTCTCGAAGCAGGGAGGCAGCACCGCAGCAGAGCTTTGGTCCGAGAGATGGAGTCTCTTCGGAGCAAAGGGGCAGCACCACAGCACCACGACACGAGAGAATAGGACTGTACCAATCCCATGGCTGCACTGGGCCTTATATAGGCCTCGGGCTATTAATGGGAGGCTGAAAGAGGGGAGCGGTTAATGGGCTGCGATTAAGCACATTAACCTCGCACGTTACAGCTCGCAGAGAGCAGCCTCGTAACATGCTGGATTCAAAATGTAAAGTAAAAGTAAAAACGGCTAGTAGCCAAAAAGGAATTTCATAAATGGTGGAGGACTTAAAAGCAAAAAGTAAAAATATGGCAGGTGCGGACCAGCCCATTTCGGAGGTGCTATCGTATCCGGGTCCGCGGGCGCACACACACGCGCCGCCCAGCCCATGCCCATGCCCAAGCCTGGCCTGGCTCGGCTCGGCACGGCACGGCACACACGCGCGCGCGTGTGTGAGCTAGTGGAGCCCCTCCTCTAGTGTGACGTCTAGTGGGAGGAAGTGGGCAATCCTATTTAAGTTGGTAGGGGATTTCTCCCCTTACCGATATGGGACTAAAAACCCATTGAGTTGTGTGGTTTTAAAACACACACACCCAACAATCCCCCACATGTGTTTAAAACCACTAAATATTAAATAATTAAGAAATTCAAAATGTAAAGTAAAAAGACTTTGCTGGATTCCTTATACTACGCAGTAGGTGTAGGTACCTTCCGGTTTGAACCTCCACTTAGTACAGTTGTATACATCCGTGAGGACTTGGTGGACTACGCCTTGAGCCAGCCTCATTTATCGGGTTTCTACAAGTAGTACACGTAGTACAGTTTTCGATGGTTCAAGCGGGTTGCGCTATTAATGGCCTTGCGCAGATATCTTTTCTTGTATGTTTCTAGGGAGCAGCCCTGGTCCCAAAGTTGCGGCCTCACAACGACATACATATAGGTAAGTCCTAATAGGGGTGTGAGCAAGGCGACACCCCGCCTCATGTGTCTTGGACTTATTAAGAGTGTTAAACTTATCCTACCCCTTGCTTTTAATAAGCACTGGCGTCATAGGGATGGGAGCATTATTCAGTACTCCTCATTTTTCAATCACTACTACAGTTTGTTTCTACCCATTGAACCTCTGTGAGGTTGGGTTCCCACTACGGTGATTTTTCTTATGGGCTTAATCACATCCCCCTCGACGATTCTAAGACCACTGTCCTAGATAGGCCCTTAGTTAGATGATCCGCCAAATTCTTTTCGGATCTACCAAAATCTAGGGCAATTATTTGACTCTTTATCTTATATCTGAGAGATCTATGTCTCACTTTCAGATGTCGATTTATTTTCACATCAGCGTTTTCTTGATTACATTTATCAATAGCTGATCGACAATCACAATGGATAGATATAGCCGGTAAAGGCTTTTCTATCAATGGGATCTCATATAGAAGATCTCGAAGCCATTCTGCTTCTGTGCTAGTAGTATCTAGCGCTATCATTTCTGATTCCATGGTACTCCTAGCTATAACGGTTTGTTTGGTGGATTTCCAAGATATGGCTCCACCTCCTAGTAGGAATATATATCCGGTTGTGGACTTAATATCTATTGAGTCACTAATCCAGTTAGCATCAGAGTATCCCTCTAATACAGTTGGATATCCACTATAGTGGAGACCGTATGATATGGTTCCCTTAAGGTATCTAAAAACTCTTTCTAACGTATTCCAATGGGACAAATTCGGGTTAGACGTATAAGGACTAAGTCTATTTACCGCGTAAGCGATATCGGGTCGAGTATAGTTTGCTAGAAAACCTAGCGATCCTATGATTTGAGCATACTCGCTCTGTAGTCTAGGAAGTCCAGTATTCTTTGTCAGATGGGTATTTGGATCATATGGTGTGGATACCGGTTGGCAATCGGGGTCGTAAAATTTCCTAAGGATTTTCTCGACATAGTGGGATTGGGATAACACTAAACCATTATCCTTCCTAATGATCTTAGTGTTCAAAATAACGTCGGCTTGTCCTAGATCTTTCATGTCAAAGTTTTGGGACAAAAAATGTTTGATATCATTTATGATTTGTATGTTTGAACCGAATATGAGAATATCGTCAACATACAAACATAAAATGACAACATTATTACCATCAACTTTATGGTATACACATTTATCCGTTGTATTGATATCAAATCCATAGGATAAGATAACTTCATCGAATTTCATGTGCCATTGTTTTGGGGCTTGTTTAAGTCCATAGAGGGATCGAATTAACTTACACACCTTTCCCTCTTGTCTAGGTGCAGTAAATCCCTCGGGTTGGTCCATGTATATTTCCTCATTAAGGTCGTCATTCAAGAAAGCAGTCTTGACATCCATTTGATGTATGACTAGCTTATAGATTGAAGCTAAGGCGATAAGGATCCTAATCGTGGTTATCCAAGCAACAGGTGAGTAGACATCAAAGTAGTCTACCCCAGGTTTTTGGGTAAAGCCCTTGACTACAAGTCGTGCCTTAAATTTATCTATGGTACCATCAGGTCTAAGCTTCTTCTTAAACACCCATTTACATCCTATGGTTTTACAACCAGGAGGTAAATTGGTGAGTTCCCAGGTATGATTTTGAAGTATGGATTGGATCTCGTTATCTATGGCTTCTTTCCAAAAGGGTGAGTTTATGGACTTCATTGCATCTGTATAGGTGGAGGGAGAGTTCTCCACCATAAGTGCATAGAAGTCATCAAAGACTTTTTCTACACGGGCACGTTTGTTCCTCCTAGTTTCGGTTTGGTTTACCGGTTCAGTCTGGTCTTCAGGTTCTAATTGGACTTCGGGTTCGATCTGAGTTACCTGATTAGAACTGGAAGCCTGGTTATTAGTATTAATCCTAGTGTTGATCCTAGTCTTATAAGTGAAGATATTTTCGAAGTATGAAGCATCTCTTGCTTCGATTATGGTGTTATTGGCTATTTCGCTTATTTCAAAGTTAAACACTAAAAAACGATTAGCGTTACTATCTAAAGCGTAGCCAATAAAGATGGCATCTACAGTCTTAGGTCCTATCTTCTTCCTTTTGTTATCGGGGATTTTTACCTTAGCTAGGCACCCCCATACTTTTAAATATTCTAAGTTAGGTTTTCTATATTTCCATATTTCGTATGGGGAAAAGTCATTGTGTTTGAAAGGAATGCGGTTAAGGATAAAATAGGTCGTCATTAGGGCTTCCCCCCATAAGTTTTATAGCGCTCCAGAGCTTAGTAACATGGAATTGACCATGTTCATTAGGGTCCTGTTTTTCCTCTCCGCTACACCGTTGGATTGGGGAGTGTAAGGAGCTCTGACTTCATGGAGTATTCCATAGTCATCACAGTATTCACTTAACTCATTTGAGGTGTACTCCCCTCCTCAGTCTGACCTAAGGATCTTAATGGTTTCGTCTAATTGGTTTTCAACCAGAGCTCTGTAAATTTTAAATTTACTGAGTACTTCATCCTTGGTTTTAATAAGGTATAGGTGGCAATATTTTGAAGCGTCATCTATGAACGTTACAAAATATCTATTGCCACCTCTCGAGGTTCTCCCAGAATCACAGACATCGCTGTGAATTAATTCAAGTATTTAGGAGTCTCGATCGATGGTTTTAAAGGATTTCTTAGGTTGTTTGGCTTCTACGCATATCTTACACTTATCGAGATTCCTAGTATCGGATTTAGGAATGATGTTTAGGGTCATGAGTTTCTTAATAGAATTATAATTTACATGACCTAGTCTTTGGTGCCAAGTGACCGAAGACTCAACATTTAAAATAGTAGAAGAAGGATTGAATACATTCAATTTAAACAAACCATCACAAAGAAATCCTTTTCCAATAAAATTCATTCCCTTGGTGATTACAACCTTATTGGACTCAAATACAAGCTTATAGCCCTGTTGGACTAATAAAGACCCACTAATTAAATTCCTTCTAATCTCTGGAACGTGGTGAACTCCGCATAGGGTTAGGGTCTTCTCCGACGTCAGCTTTAGGTCGATCCGTCCTATCCCTAGCACACGAGCCTCAGTATTATTCCCCATGCTTACAGCTCCTCCACCTGAGACCTGATAGGTGGAAAATAAAGATTGATCAGAGCAAACATGAATGTTAGCTCCTATGTCAATCCACCAATCAAATGCTTGAAAGGTCAAGTTAACTTCAGGGGTAAAGAGAACAGACCTGAAAGCAGTCCCAGAAGAGCCAGCTCCAGAGGTCACCATGTTGACTTGGGAGCCGGGTGGCGTTGGACCATTCCTTCTTCGATTTGGAGGTGGCGCTGTCTTCTTGTAGAAGCATTGGTTGGCCATGTGATTGGTCCGACCGCAGACGTAGCAGCAACGCACTCCTTCCTTCTTATGGTCCTTGAGATGGTTTGGGTTATGGTTGCTATGGTATGGCTTCTTGGTATATGGCTTAGGTTTAGGGTGGAAGGGTTTCTTTTGGAACTTATGTCTAGGTTTTTGAAATGGCTTGGATGGTTGACTCTCTATGTTGTTGACCTTGGATTTGGATTCAGAAGATCCCTTTTCCCTGAGCCTATGTTGCTCCTCAATTCTAATAGAGTTTAGAACTTGAGTTAGGGTTAGGTCACCTTGGGTATGACTTAGGTGCTTAGAAAACTCAGACCAAGAAGTAGGTAGTTTATCTATAAGACAGGCTATTTGGAAGGTTTCATCAAGGGTGGAACCATTAGTCTTCAGATGTTGGACTAGGTTCTCAAACTCATGAATCTGATCATTCATGGGTTTGGAGTCAACCATTTTGAAGCTGTTGAAGTCTGACGCTTTGAAGCGTTTTACTCCAGCATCATCTAGGCCATGCTTACGCTCTAGGGTATCCCATAGGTCCTTAGGGTTTTGAATGGTATAGTAGATATCATATAGCCTATCAGATAAGGCCCCTAGGATCCTATAGAGGCCATGGTAGTTGATTTCTTCTGGGGTCCTAGTGGAAATGTCAGGAGTTGGTTCAGATTCAGGTTGAGAAGTGGAGGCTCGGGTACGACGTGTTTGACTAGACCCATTAGAGACTCCTGGTGCAGTTTCACCTATGGCTGACAATAACCCAAGTGTGGTTAGCCAGAAGCGCATCTGGTTTTGCCACCTCTTGAAGTTAGACCCGTCAAACTTCTCGGGTTTGGCACTAAGGGTTTCACGGTTTGGTGAGGCCATTTCGGACCAAAGTAAGGAGTTGAAATCTGAGGATTGAAAAATGAGTTTTGTCAATTTTAAAGCACACTGTATAGATTTGACTTTCAGAAGTCAAAATGAAACTTCCAAATCCTAACGGCCAGATGGGCTTCAGGTAGGAGGTGGAGCACTAGGCTCGCTCAAATACCAAGCTACCTTGGGCAATTTAATACCGGTTTGTCAAGCCTTTCTAGACACCGTAGGCAGTGGAATATTCCAAATAATGACTCTTAGTCTTTTCTAAAATGTATGCTTTTAATTAACTTTTGTAGAAAACTAATTTTGACTAATAACTATAGCGTAACTTTTAACGACTAATAATGAAACTATTTATTCTATGATAACAATACTAACAAAATGAATTGCACAATAGAGAATGATAAATAATCCTTTTAAATATAATGAACGATTAAATATTCAATAAGTTTCTTAGATTGTTGGAAAATAATCGTCCTAAACTAGCAAACTTAGGAATTAATCAAATTATTAATATTAAACGATTGGTTGTTTAGCAATTATGATATTTGCAAGCAAATGCACATTACAAATTTCTTTTAGAAATTGTTTGCCGATGCAGAGCGGGTTCTATGGAACTGTCATTCACATTGCCGAACTTTTCTAAAAGAGATAAATAGACTATCTAAATTATCTCTAATTATTTAGTCTTTAGAATTAGATACAAAACGTTTTTCAATGGATCTACTACTAGCAAGAAATTAGAGTTAGAAACTCTAGCCTGATTGTCGAAGCACGCTAGGCGTTGTCCCATGAACCTTATTGCCCCCCTCGTGCGAGTCTCGTGGCAATGGTTCTCGGAGATACGACGACCCCGGTCAGGCGACCTTCTTCTTGTCGGCACGACTTCAAGAAGGTTTTGCGAACCTCGTGAACTTTCAGGAACCCAGCGACTCGATGACAATCTTCTCGAAGCGGGGAGGCAGCACCGCAGCAGAGCTTTGGTCCGAGAGATGGAGTCTCTTCGGAGCAAAGGGGCAGCACCACAGCACCACGACACGAGAGAATAGGAGAGGGAGAGGCAGTAAGCAGGGAGGAATTCTGATATTCGGACTGTACCAATCCCATGGCTGCACCGGGCCTTATATAGGCCTCGGGCTATTAATGGGAGGCTGAAAGAGGGGAGCGGTTAATGGGCTGCGATTAAGCCCATTAACCTCGCACGTTACAGCTCGCAGAGAGCAGCCTCGTAACGGCTAGCATGCAGCAATGGGTCGCATGCAAAACGGCTAGTAGCCAAAAAGGAATTTCATAAATGGTGGAGGACTTAAAAGCAAAAAGTAAAAATAGGGCAGGTGCGGACTAGCCCATTTCGGAGGTGCTATCGTGTCCGGGTCCGCGGGCGCACACACACGTGCCGCCGTGCCCGTGCCCAAGCCCAAGCCCGGCCCGGCCCGGCCCGGCTCGGCACACACGCGCACGCGTGTGTGAGCTAGTGGAGCCCCTCCTCTAGTGTGATGTCTAGTGGGGGGAAGTAGGCAATCCTATTTAAGTTGGTAGGGGATTTCTCCCCTTACCGATATGGGACTAAAAACCCATTGAGTTGTGTGGTTTTAAAACACACACACCCAACACTAGATTCCTCAGGTAGCCTCCGTGTTGGTATGTCTACCTTGGGGCTCTGGTTACTAGCGGTGTTGGTTTTGGTTCCTGTTTAATTTATTCGTTTATTACCCCTAAAAAAAGGCCTGCGAATTTATCTCTAGAAAAGAGTATCAATTAGTCTCTAGCAAGAGTATCAATTCGCCAGTTGACGCAATGCATGTAGTAGTTGCTACAGTAAAATCACTGTAGCAAGAGTATTGATACAGTTAATTTTTACTCTTACCAAACCGAACCGATACACTTGCTACAATGATGTCATGAGCTGCTACAGTGAAATCAATGTAGCAAGAGCATCGATTCGACTAATTGATACTCTTGCTATAATGAAATCATCGTAGCTGCTACAATGAACTCGTTATAGCAAGAGTATCAATTTAGTTAATTGACTCTTTCCAAAACCGAATTGATAATCTTTTTGGAGAAGAATTGATAGTCTTGGCTGAGGGGCTATAGAGGGTTGAAAAAGTCAAACATTTTCAGTTAGGGATTTACTACACAAACTTATCATTTGGGAGTGACTTAGTTAATTTTCTACCAAAGCGTGTCATTTAGCTTGAATAAAGATCTATGGAGAGATTTAAGACTAATTAACCCAAATATAATTCCCTCGTTTAACAAAACCTTTTTTGTTCATTAGTTTGCATCGTACGACGAGCCCAATATGTGGGCCCGCCGAAAAAGAGGAAAAGCAGAAGTCTTTGCACACAGCGTCCTTGTTCACCTGGGGATTCCCCTCCACGTGCCCCAATCCAGCTGCACGAGGATGACGTCACGGAACTTTTAAAATCAACGTCCCACGTGTCCCGGTCGTGCGATTGCTTATTGTTGCAAATGGGCCCTTAATGTTCCCCCGTGGGGACCCACAACGCTGACAGACTATTTTAGCGCTCAGATCTCCTCTAGTCGGTCGGCAGCGGTAGGTGGCCCCGACGCGCATCACAGCCGCACGTGGCAGGCGACCCGAAAGTGAATGGTACTCTAGCCGACTGCATCAGACTGTGATGCGAGCCTGGCCCACCGGCCGGGGCTGACCGACTCGAGGAGATCTAACTCCGGTGAGTGGCCCCGGTTACACGTCCCGACGTGCATCACAGCCACACGATAGTAGGCGACCGATCGCACTCCTGCCATCATGCGGCTATGACACGCCAGACTGCCAGATAAATTTTGACTCCATGAGACGTTCCAGATGCTGAATGATGAATCTGAACCAATAACGCTCCCTAAGGTGCAAGGAAAACGGAAGTAATATGATTGGGTGTAAAAAGGGTATGCCTCACATTCATAATCGTGACCGGGTGTAAAATATGAGAAATGCTATTCAGCCCGAAGGTTTTTCCGTGCAACTGATACTGTTAAAGATTTTATAATCGCTAGTGGGTTTTAGCCACCAGTTCCACACTGCCACGTCAATCGGGATAAACCCTCGGGCTGAATAGCATTTCTCTTAAAATATAAATCGGACGGCTGCCTACTTTTTAGTGAATGGTTCAAAAATCAAATCTCCTCTCGACTCAATCACGGATCCGGTGGAAAAAAAAATAGCTAGGTTAATGTGTGAGAGGTCCTTGATAACGGATCCATCCCATAAACCCCTAAAGTTTCTTTTAGCCTAAGGTTCCGGTGTTTTTAGAAAACTCAAAAATATCATTTCCGTGCTCTTTTCTCTCATCCCTCTCTCGATGCGACCACTGTCGAGGAGATGGGGTTTCGACTGGTGCATCGCATCTAGGGATGATTTTAGGATGGACCGGATTGGAATAGAGGTGCTTGGAAAATTTTCAAAAAATTACGGAATTCCAAATGGTATTCCAATTCTGATTCCGAATTTTTGGGTTTTCCAAATCCAATTCTGATTCGGAATTTTTCAGAATGTTACATTTTCGGAATTTTTTAAAATTTTTCAAAATTCTCCAATTTTAGCAGATTTTTAGATTTTTTTTAAGGAATTTTTAATTTTGGCAGAATTTCGGAATTGCACATGCTGCTTCGGATGAGTTTGGTTGGGTTGGGTCGAGCAAAGAGTGGAGATGGTAGAATAGGATTTGGTTATGATTTAGAGTTTACAAGTTTTATATGCGGTGCATCGCATGCTAATGCCTGCTGGTATTGGGTGAGACCCAAAGCAACGACTTTGTTAACTTTGCACAAGGGCCGACAAAGCACTACACTTGCTGTTTCGAATGGATCTGGGTCAGGTCGGAGTAAAATATCAAGAAAAATTGGATTTTTTCGGATCATATGTTTTAGAAATTTTTGGATTGGAAATCAAAATTTTCAGAATACTCAACACCCTTCCAATTCCGATCCAATTTTTTTCGGAATTCTCATAAATGAGAATTTTGAAATTCGGATTTAATTATATGGTGCCAAAATCAGAATTTTTTGGATTGGTTTTGGACGGAATCAGAATTTTCGTTCCAACTTGCACCCGTAATCACCCCGCCACGACGGCAGTCATTGCCGACCGTGCATCATACCCCACCCCGATGGCAGTCGCCACCGATGAGTAGAGAGGAGGTGGGGCTTCAACTGGTGCATCACACCCCATCCCAACGGTAGCCACCACCGATCACCGGTGCATCGAACCCCAACCAGACGGCCGTCACCATCAGTGAAGAGATGGAGTCTGGCAGCAGTGAGCAGTGGAGGCGAGCAGATTTGGCCTAGTTGGTGTTCACTAGTCTGGTGATATTGCAAAGAAAATTTAAAGCACAGTAGAAGATATTTTCATCATCAGGTTTCAGAGACCTTGAGCTTAATCGGTCTCTTTGTCAGAAACGGCTTACTAAGTCCTCCAAAAAAATTTGCTCTAACAGACTGTTTTTCTCCAGATGCTCAGAGATACATCTGGACTGTCCACTAAAAAATAGGGAGCCGTCCGATCTACACTTTACACCGAGCCACGACCCATGCATGTCAGGCATACTTCTTTTACACTCCATTAGATTACTCCCATCCTCTTTGCACATTAAGGAACAATCTAGAATCATCACTGAGCCCACATATATATATATATATATATATATATATATATATATATATGTATATATATATATATATATATATATATAGGGGACGGGGAGCTTGGACCTCAGGTGCAGCGTGAACGCTGCACCGGAGCCGCTCCCCGTACGCCACGTGTCCCAAAACCCGGCCGGATCCCGTATAAAACGTCGGGATGAACCACAGCCGTCCGATTCTTTCGATCGGACGAAAATCGGCCGCCGACTGTAAAAACGCAGCAACCAGCGCCAGCCGTCTGATCCGTGCACCACCAGCCTTCCGGTGTTTAAGTTGGCTCGGGTGATTCCCATCCATTCGATCAGGGGAATCGAACGGATGAAATCGAGTTTCGCTGTTACTGTAGCAGCTACAGTAACAGCGGTAAACGTTTCCGTCCGTTCGATTCCCTCGATCGAACGGACGGGAATCATCCGGCCCAACTGATACACGGGGCGGGGGTGCGCTGCACAGATCAGACGGCAGCGGGCGGGGCACACTGCACGGATCAGACGGCTGTGGTTCGTCCCGTGCATTTAGCAGTCGGGCGACCGGATTTGCGTCCAATCGAAAGAATCGGACGGCTGTGGTTCGTCCCGGCGTTTTATACGGGATCCGGCCGGATTTTGGGACACATGGGGAGCGGCTCCGGTGCAGCGTTCACGTTGCACCTGAGGTCCAGGCTCCCCGTCCCCATATATATATATATATATATATATATATATATATATATATATATATATATATATATATATATATATATATATATATATATATATATATATATATATATATATATATATATATATGTCCACTTCTAGTGAGTATACTTATCTACCATAAATGGTCCCACATATTTGGCATAGCAAGTGTCACCACATTAGACCAATTAATCAGAAGGTTCCCGCTTTGGGCCGAGCAACCAAAGTATTGTTTTTGTAGAAAAAACCTAGTGGAGTGGGGGATGGGTTTGTGGAGTTGGGTGAGAGGAGACAATGCTTCCATCACTTTAAGCTTTATCCTCCTACAATTTCTTTTAAAATTTATTCTTTATTCTTTTGCTAGGCTATAAATGTCAAGTTGTTCACAAAAAAGTCATTTCATTTTTATTCCATTATTAAAATCTATTTATTAATAATCTTAAGATGTGTTTCGTATGTTAATAAAAAAGAAAATTACTAGCAATCTGTATAGCACTCAAGTTATCAAAATAAAAATCATGAAAATCCAGAAAGCTCAACTCCTAAATCTCTAAGAATACGTTGTAGGTGAATAATCTTCTTGGTGATGGTGGTAATAGTCTTACAGTCTGTCTGGATTGTCATACTTCATTTTGTCCATAACACATGAATAAATGTAAGCATCTGTGTCAAACCGTGTAAAAATCTTATCTTTATCATGATTGTTTTTTTTTCAATCGCTTAGTCCTCTCTCCCCATCGGTCAATATCTGATCAATCACATCGAGAAAGATCGACAACATTAATCAAGCAAGCTAGGTACGTACGTTATACCTAGCTACGAGCCTACGACTCATGCCTCAAATAGGTTGGAAGAGAAACATGGAAGATGAGTTAGTTCAAGGATGCATATATTACTCCTACAATTAAGTCTCTCCTTCCCCATGAAAACCCTTTCATGGAGGTTGGAAGGATAACTTTTCTTATTCCTCACCGTCTCCGGCGTCGAGACGAGTCACCTTCAGCAAGGACTTCCTCATCCGGTGGGTGGTCAAATTCGGGACCGTTTAACCAACTACAGCTGTCCATACAGCCTCCAAAGTCCAAAGAGACCAGTCAAACCGGCAGTGAAGTCACGTGTGGGGCCATCAGCACGTGCTTGGATGGTTCCCTTGTACGTTTTTCCATCTGAGGTGAACCAGAACCCTCCCCGATCGAGTCGGGTCAATCAGATTCAGGGTCTGGTGCGCCTCAAAGGCCAAGTGGGTTGCGCTCAGTTTCAGATATGTGACTCGGAGCGGAAACCCTAATCTGCATGCATGCGGGTACGTAAGCCCATGCATGAACATGGACTCCATTGGATCTGGTCGTGATTAGGTCTCGTGTCTTTGTCACCCTGCTCATAACCTGGAGGGCAGTTATAGGGTCACAGTTGTAGTAGATCTGCTTCTCATAATCTCTCTCTCTCTCTCTCTCTCTCTCTCTCTCTCTCTCTCTCTCTCTCTCTCTCTCTCTCTCTCTCTCCTTAACCTATCGAAGCCTCAGAATCTATGGGGGGACACAGAAGGCCACACGACTGGGATTGCCGGGTGGGCAGGCGACATGGCGCGATTCCTTCGCTTTCGAGCCGTGGCAGTGACATTTTAGTAGTCAGGGGATGTAGGAGTAGATGTGGGATGCATTTGTCTTTACTTGTTGGCGGATTATCTAAGCCCTAAGACCCTTAACTGAACATTTAATCAAACTTGAGATGTGACATTGAAGTCTTAGTCTTGGTTGGGAGGCTTAGAGCCAAGAATTCAAATCCCATCAGAGGGGGAGACAATGGAACAAAGAGGATATATAAACCCTAGATTGATGTGGCTCTGTTTGACTGCCGATGCGGAGAACGAGGATGCGGAGAACTAGCTAGGGAATGAGTGAGCAGGTATGTAAGGTGGCCAGTCTGATTCATCAGAGTCATCCGATGGCAGGCAACCCAGCAGGTTAATGACACTCGACTTTTGGGGGGATGCCTTCTGGAATCACTACTACTCTTATGCTTCGTTTGGTTCGAAATATCCAGTGCAGTAAGTTGCTTTGAGGTAACTATTCATAACACCATGTATGACATATCGTATTTGTTTTATAATATCTGGTGCAGTAAGTCAATTTGGTGTCTCTGAAATACTTTATATAACTGAGACAATTCAATACCACAAAATAAGCGATAAGACGAATACCTCATATCCAGAATACCTCGTAACCCCATGATACTACTCGTTCAGGATAGTTCGAAACAAACGAGCAGGGGCAGACCTACGTTGGGGCGAGGGGGGGGGGGGGGGGGGGGCTCAAGCCCCCCCTGACTTAAAAAAAAAACCGGATTTCACCCCGACCCCGAGAGTTTCGCAGTCGTAGCCCCGCCCAGTCAGCCCGAGTCCCTGACCCCCACGTGACCGTGAAGTCCGTGACCGCGTCCGCGACTCCGCGTCCCCTGTTCTTTCAAAAACCCTAGCGTCCGCGACTGGGGGGGGAGGGGAGAAACGCCATGGCTCCGGTTTGATTTGTTGGAGGGAGCTCCACTACCTCGAGTCCTCGACCGTTCCCCCGGGCCTCGCGCGTGCACCCGTCGGCGGGCCTATACAGCGGCGGCGACCGGCGGCCTGTACAGCGGCGGCGATCGGCGGGCCTGTACAGCGGCGGCCTGCTCTTCGACGTCTTCGTAACTGCCGGGCAGCGGGCGGTGCCGGACTGCCGGTGGCTCACCATCGTCGGTCGCTTGGAGACTTGGAGTCGTCGGACTATCGGAGTCGTCGGAGTGGTCGGACCCTTCAAGGCTTCAACGATTCAACTTCAACCTCACGACTCACCAGCCAGTGCAGCCACCAGGTCCAGGTCCGCTCTCACCAGTCACCACGCTTCCTTAAATTCCTGTGTTTTTTACTGTTTCTGCGGTCCTGTGGAGGGGAGATTCGGGCCTTTCGAGAGAATCTTGAACTCTGAAAATTGTTAATACAACATGATAATATGATACAGTGATATTAGTATATTACAATACAAATAAAAATTGATACAAAAAAGAGGAAATGAGCGCAACTGCGCAAGAAATTTTTTTTCTTTCGGTACAAGTAGAAGTAGAACCCGGTATTTGATTATCGGGTTTAAAGTTTAAACCCGGTATTCTGGATACCGGGTTTATCCAAAATTCCAACGAGAAAATGGCAAGTTACAAATATGGGACCTAAGTATCCATAAAAGGGCTAATTGACTAAGTGTGTGTTAAACTCGGTATCCAGAATACCGGGTTTAAACCCGGTAATCCAAATATCGGGTTATACTTGAAACGAAAAAAAAAAAAAAAAATCCCGCACTCGTGGCTGTCAGCGCACTAACATGAAACGAAAAAAAATCTAGATTTGTAGCTCTGACATGCCACGTGGCTGTCAGAGCGCTAACTTGGTAAATAGTTTTGATCAACTGCTATTTAGTTAAATATTTATTTTTTTTAATAATAATATTTTGAAAATGACCCTTCTTTTCATATCACAATACAAATTGATACAAAAAAAAGGACCCTTCTTTTCAATCTCAGACCCCGCTGCCTCTCTCTCTCTTCGCGAGAACAGACCCCGACCCCCCCCCCCCCCCCCCCGACCCCGACCCCCCCTCCGGCTCCCTCCCGTCCGTCGAGCTCCGGCCCCGACCCCATCGAGCTTCGACCCCCTACCGTCCGGCGCAGCACCCCGACCCCGACCCCGATTTGCCGCCGGCGCAGCACCCCGACCCCCTACCGGCGCTGAAATCAGACACCCCCCCCCCCGTCGGTGTCGGGCTGCGATCGGGCTGCAAGAGAGGATCGGGCTGCCGGAAGGGGGGTCGGGGGGCTGCCGGAGCCGGAGGGGAAGGGGAAGGGGTCGGGGTCGGGGTCGGTGGGGATGGGGGTCGGGGGTGCTGCACTTGTGAGAGAGAAAGAGAGAGAGGGAGGAGGGGAGAGGTTTAATCGGATCCATCCGTTTCGGAACGGACGATCCGGATCATTAGTAAGTTTTTTTCTCCTGTCCTACTATGATAGTTAGTTAGTTGCTCATATCTCTTTTGAATTGAAATTTGGGATCATTGTTAGGTAAGGCAATGATCACCATTTAATTTATTTTAAATGACATTTAATTGATTTAAAATTGTAGAACTTAAATGTTTGTTATTCTATGTAATATTAATTTGAATAAATCTTTAAAAAATGAAACCAGGTATGGATAAGTTTCTAAAGAGAAAATCAGACCTTCCAAGTTCCAGTTTGGGACCTGATGATCGTAGAGTTGAAATTCAACCTAATGCGAAGCGAAGTCATGTCACTGGAGTAAACTTGAAAGAGCTTCCAGCAGATCCTGGATTACGTACTAGAATATCTGATTATCATCCTAATGACCAAGATATGATTCAAAGAGAATACCTGCTAAGGGGTCCTTGTCAGCCTAATCATGATTTTCCCTTCAAACAATTTGGAAAACAGTCTCGACGATTTAATTATGCTTGGTTTAATGAGTATGGCAGTTGGTTAGAATATAGCATATCAAAGGATGCTGCATTCTGTTTGTACTGCTACCTTTTCAAAGAACGTCATGGAGAGCAAGGGGGTAGTGATGTTTTTGTGACAAAAGGATTTTCTAATTGGAAGAAAAAAGAAAAATTTCAGGAACACATTGGATGGTCTAATAGTGCTCATAATCACGCATCTTTGAAGTGTCAAAATTTATTAAACCAGAAGCAACATATTGAAACAGTTGTTTGCAAGCATACAGAAAAGGCACGCGTAGAATATAAAACTTATTTGGAGGCTTCAATAAAAGTAATTCGATTACTTTTGAAACAAGGGTTACCTTTTCGTGGCCATGATGAATCAGACGGTTCAAAAAATCAAGGAAATTTTCTTACAGTTTTGCAGTTTCTTGCTGAGAATAACGAAGATGCTAATAATGTTATGTTAAACAATGCTCCGGATAATCTAAAGATGATCGCACCTAAAATTCAAAAAGATATTGTGAGCGTGTGTGCTATGAAAACTGTAAATCTGATCATAAATGATCTTGGAAATGCATTTTTTGCTATTTTGGTTGATAAGTCCCGGGATATATCTATCAAAGAACAGATGATTGTTGCTGTACGTTACATGGATAAAGAAGGTTGTGTGGTGGAGCGTATTATCGGATTTGTACATGTTACTGAAACAACATCTGCGTCACTTAAAAAGGCGATTGATGAATTATTCTCCAAGCACGGATTGAGCATATCAAGATTACGTGGTCAAGGCTACGATGGTGCCAGCAATATGCAAGGCGAATTTAAGGGCCTCAAGTCTCTTATTCTCAATGAAAATAAGTATGCATTTTTTATACATTGCTTTGCCCACCAACTTCAGCTAACACTTGTTGCAGTTGCAAAGAATTACAGGCCAATATGCAATTTCTTCGACTTGCTCTCTGATATTATTACACTTGTTAGTGCCTCATGCAAACGCAAAGATGCGCTTCGGGAGAAACATCTTGGTAAAGTTACCGAAGTAATTAACACTGGTGAATTACTTACAGGTCAAGGCCTTAATCAGGAGACTAGTCTGAAAAGGCCTGGTGACACACGTTGGGGATCGCACTATGGGACATTAATAAGTTTTATTGGTATGTTTGCTGCTGTGATTGAAGTACTGAAACTTGTTGATGAAGATGGGTGGTTTCGTGAACAAAGGGCCAAAGCGATGAGTTTAAGGGATTTCATGGAAACTTTTGATTTTGTATTCAAGCTGCATATGATGAGAAAGATTTTGGGGATCATGAATAGTTTGTCAAAGACATTGCAAAGAAAAGAACAAGACATTGTGAATGCTATGCATTTGCTTAAATTATGTAAAGGAATGTTTCAAGAGTTGAGAAATAATGGATGGGATGCTCTTATTTCAGAAGTTTCATTGTTTTGTATAAAACATGATATCGTTGTTCCAAATATGGATGATGTATTTGCAGTACATGGACGGGCACGATGGGGAGAACAAATCACAAATTTATATCACTATCGTGTTGAGTTGTTTTATGCAGTTATCGATATGCAATTCCAAGAGCTTGAAAGCCGTTTTTCTGAAGCGAGTACAGAATTACTTCTTTGTATGGCATGTTTGAATCCATTAAATTCATTTTCAGCCTTTGACAAGGGAAGGTTACTTTGCCTCGGTCAGTTTTATGAAGCAGAATTTTCTAATGTTGATATTTTGGCCCTTGACGACCAGCTTGACATTTATATCATGGATGTGCGTTCAGATAGTGAGTTTTCTGGATTAAAGGGGATTGGTGAGCTTGCGAAGAAGATGGTTGACACTAAAAAGAATATTTTATATCCATTAGTTTATTTGCTTATAACACTGACGCTAATCCTTCCAGTTGCCACTGCTACCGTTGAGAGGGCATTTTCTGCAATGCAAATTGTGAAGAACAGACTTCGTAATCGAATGGGAGATGAATGGATGAGTGATTCTTTGATCACATATATTGAGAGAGATATTTTCAATAGCATTAATATGGAGACGATTGTTCAACGCTTCCAGAATATGAAAACTCGTAGAGGACAGTTGCCATAAAAGTCTTTGTCAGTGATCCAGAAATACTATTTTTGCAATTGTAAGTGCCACATTTTGTTATTAATTTTTGTTAAGCAAATATTATTAAAGTTTACATTATTTTATAATGTTTATGCCCCCCCTGAGGAAAAATTCTGGGTCCGCCACTGCAAACGAGGCTTGTTGCATATGTTTTGAATGGTATATGGATGAGAGATTTGTATTATCTTTTAGGGTAAGATTATAATTTGATGTAATTGGGGAGTGTTTGTTGGGGGATTTGTCCCACCACAGTAAAGCTGATGACGGAAACAATCCTTATATGCATGATGGGACCTCTATCCCAAAACCCAAAGTGTTGAGATGAGGTTCCATAGTACATATGACGATTGTTTCAATCCTCTACTTAACCCGGGTGGGACTAATCGTCCAACAGTATTTACTATTTAGGAAAAAAATCTGACAAGTTAGCTATGTTTAATTGATTAGAGGTTTTGAGAAAACTTTTTTTTTATCCACAATTGTTGTTTGTTGGGGGATTTGTCCCACCTCAGTATAGTAGAGGACGTAAACAATCCTTATATGCATGATGGGACCTCTACCCGGTGTTGAGATGAGGTCCCATCATACATATGAGGATTGTTTCAATCCTCTACTTTATCGAGGTGGGACTAATACTCCAACAGTATTTACTATTTAGGAAATTTTTTGACAAGTTACACTACAACAGAAGGCACATACAACGGCGGCCAAAAAAGGCCGCTTAAATGCTTAAGCGGCCAGGTTGCCGTCGAAAAAGCTGGCCGTAATTGGACCTGTCGCAAAAAGGGAAAACAGCCATGGCCACCGAGAATGGGGTTATATGCGGCGGCCAGCTGGTCGGCCGTGAATTCATTTATGTGGCTGCTACTGGCCACCGGTTATGCTCAGTTTTTAGCGGTGGCCGGCCGCCAGTTATGCTCAATATTTAGCGGTGGATGACCGCCGATTTAGCTGCAGTTTTTGGTCAGATATATGGGCCCGAATTGGCAGCAGTTTTTGTGGGGGAAAGCCCCTGAATTAGCTGCAGTTTTTGGTTCGATGGCCCCCGAATTGATTGTATATATTTTCAGCAGTTACCCAAGCGGTTATTGGTTGGATGGCCTCCAATTTTGGATACATCTGGGCCTAATTCAATCAGCTTTTTGCTTGGTTTTTGCTTGGGTAACTGCTGATCGAATTAGGCTGCTTTCCTACTAGCGCACACACGACTAGTACCCTATATGTTTTAAACACAACCGTCACAACCTCGACTTGGGTTCATACATGTATCTAAAATTGATTTCCATTGACAAGAAAGAAAACATTTCATTCAACAAAATCCACCCAAACTGATTGTCACCAACATGCCAAATCCATCACATTTTTTTCAACTAAATTAAGTAATAAATAATAATCCACAAAGATTGATTCATACAAATATCCAACAGACAAAATCCATTATATTATTTACGTAGCTGGCAATCCAATTAGAATAAGGACTTCATGCACTACATCAAGTAGTTTGAATAGCTTCATCTCATGAAAAACTTGTATCCAACAGCTTCGACATCCAACAACTTTGGCATCCACTAGCTTTCATATAAAACAGTTGAATTTGTGATATTCAATGGACCTGAAAATCCAAAATTTTAAAGCTAAGTTAAAAATCTAGCCACTTACCCAATTCAGATAGCCAATAGTCATGTAGAGACAAGTATTGACATTGCCACGTACTCGATTCAGATAGCCAATAATCCTGTAGAGATCCGTTCATATTCGGGTATGAATCTATATACATAAAGAGAATTTAATTGTAAAGCAAGGGTTCAGAAGAATCTAGCTATGCTTTAATTAACTGATGTCACATTACAATGCTTCTTGATATGTGGCTTTCTAACTTACCTCAAGTTTCTACAAAATCATCATTATTTGGTCCATCCTATCCATGGGCCCGAAGTTCTATCTACAAAATCATCATTATTTTGTAGAAACTTGAGGTTGTGTCGGTTGTGTTTGAGGCAATGTAGATAATTTTTGTATCTAAATCATTCATGTCGCGGGGGCTCAAAGATGTCTAGACGCATAGAATATGGAGCACGTGGTGTTGGAGGCCAAAACCACCATGTTGCATTTGTGTGAAGGTCTGTTGCTGGTATGGCAGCTGAGAGTTTTGCATTTGTAAAGACATAGATGCAAATGTATCCTACATAATCAAATTATAAAATATTATTTTTTATAAACTGATTACATGAATTTGATTTTATATTTATCAAGTTTAGATTCTTACAAAGATTATTAAAATTTACATTCCACTAAACATACCCGATGTAATATCTGACTAAGCTCCTGAAAGTTTGCCTGTAATCCATTAACGACTTCATTCAATCGTAGGTTCTCGTCTACCAAGCGCTCATACTTTGATATTAACTGCTCTTGCTCTAAATAATCATCTAACCTGACTAATAATCATCTAACTGATGAGAGGTGGGATATCATTTCTTACCCAATCCATATCATCATCATGATCCAATATAGAAGAAGTCAATTGAATAGGAATATTGCCATTATCATCTTGCTGATAAGGCTGATCGTATTATTGGGAGTCTTGGGAGTCTTTATCGATGGCAAGGATGTTATAATAGTTTCGGGTCTGTGTCTTCACTACGACATGCCATTTGGGATCTTTAATTTGTTTTATATAGAATACCTGCATAGCTTGTGATGCCAACACATATGGTTGGTCGTCGTAGGCAGTGCGTTAACATTTACACTTTCTATTTCCATTTTTTGCCTGTATCCGTTCCGACTATTCTTAACATCAAACCATTTACACTTGAATAACACAACCCACATACCGGAATAACACACCTCCAAAATATGTTTAAGGACACCGTAAAATATTTCTATGCTGCTGGTGACATCATCTCCTTTAACCTAAACGCCATAGTTTTGAGTTTTTCTATTCAATTGAGATTCTTCAGTTGAAAACCTATAACCATGTACATTGTATGTATCATAAATTGTTGCTTCACGATGAGGGCCCTTCGCAAGTAATTTGACTTCATAACTTGCGTCTGAATTATCTACCTGTTTCATATTATGATGAATTATATAAGTATTAAAAAACTTATTATTGTTTTAACGAGGTTCATATGAAAGTTTACTCTTTCTTTAAACCATTCGGTAAATTTGTTCATGTGCTCTCACCCAATATTATTCATACCAGATCTTGTGACTTCCTATATGTGTTGACTATAAATATAAAACATAGTAGTCAGATCCCTCAATTAATAGCATATTGAATTAAGCATATTATTTAATATAGTACGCTAAGTTTATAAATAAAACTTACTCAATGTATGGATAGAGTTCCATGCAGTTCTGTAGCACATAAAAGTGAGCCTGTTTTATTTCAGTGTTGGTAAGGAAGTACGCGCGGCGTCCTACTACAGGACACCCGGTGGAAGAAAAAATAGACAAGGTTGCTTCAGGGTGTATCTGACCTCTATCAAAATTCCTTTACGGCTGATTGAATCGAGTCTCGATATCGGTAAGATACCTTGAACTGAATGTTAAACATTCTTCCGCGATATACCCTTCAGCAATAGAGCCTTCCGGACGAGCCGTATTCCGTACGTATGACTTGAGTGTACGTAAATACCTAACAAATAAATACTTTAATTATTTGCATCCATTATATAATGGTAAAAATAAAATAAACCACGAGGATTGAGTAAATATTTAGATTTGTTAAATGACTCACCTCTCAATGAAATACATCCATCTGTATTGAACCGGTCCACCAAGCTTAACCTCTGTAGCTAGATGAATAGGAAGGTGCATCATAATAACTAATAATGCTGGCGGAAATATTCTCTCGAGCTTGCAAAGAGTATGAGCTATTTGGTTCTCCAATTTTTCGAGGATGTCTAACCGCAACGCTTACGAGCATAGCTCCTTAAAGAAAATGCAAAGTTCAATTATGGCTTCAGAGATGTTTTCTGGCATGAGCTCCATTACTGCAATAGGCATGAGTTGTTGTAACAACACATGACAATCATGACTCTTCATACCCAAAATCTTTCGCTCCTCGACCCTTAACAGAACGGGATATGTTCGATGAATAACCGTCTGGAAACTTTATATCCATGAGAAACTGACATAAATCACGCTTCTCCTTTGCATCCATCGTATAGCATGCGACTGATACCTTATACACATCCCCAGATTTTATTAGGTGTAGATTTTTCCTTACGCCCATCTGTTCCAGGTCGAAACGAGCATTTAAATTATCTTTTATTTTTTCTGCAATGTTTATCATCGTCCCGAGGATAATTTTACATACATTCTTCTCTATATGCATAACGTCAAGGTTGTGCCGCAGCATATTGCTACTCCAATATGGTAGTTCAAAAAAAATACTTTTCTTTGTCCACCATAGATATTTTTCTGTAGATGCCCCTTTTCTTTTCTTACCTGATATTTTTCCAAATGTCACATGTGGAAGGTGTTGTAATTGCTGCAAGACATCTAAACTAGATAACTTTTTCGGTGGAGGCCTTCTATCTGGATTGTCGTCAAATGATTTTTTCAACAAGCGCCACTTATGATTAATTGGTAGGAATCTACGATGACCCAAATAACATTGCTTTCTGCTACTTTTCAATTGTCGTGATGTAGTTTCCTCGTTACATACCGGGCAAGCAATCTTACCCTTGGTGCTCCACCCGGATAGATTACCATATGCTGGGAAGTCGTTAATTGTTCACATCAAAGCGGCACATAATCGGAAGTTGTTTTTAGTGTATACATCATATATTTCAATGCCGACTTCCCACAAATCCTTCAACTCCTCAATTAAAGGCTGTAGATATACAACAATTTCGTTTCCATGAGCACAAGGATCAGGTATAATCATAGACAATATAAAATTAGTCTGTTTCAGGCACACCCACGGTGGTAAATGATATGGGATAAGGACGACTGGCCATGTGCTGTAAGAAACACTCATGTTTCCGAAAGAATTTATCCCGTCACTTGCTAGACCGAGTCTGACATTTTGTGAATTAGAAGTAAATTGCTCATGGAGCTGATCAAAATTCTTCCACGTTGTAGAGTCTGCTGGATGCCACATTACACCATCATCAACGTGTTGATTTTGATGCCATTGCATATCTTCAGTAGTTTTTTCTGACATAAACAGTCATTGTAGTCTCGATTTCAATAGAAAATATCGTAGGGATTTATCTGGGATTTTTTTGCCATTTTCTTTCCATCTACATCAACTATATATTGGACAATGGGTCTTTGAGGTATTATCCTTCCAGTACAGTATGCAATCATTTTTGCATACATCTATTTTAATATAATCAAGGCCAAGGTCACAGATTATCTTTTATCACAGCTGGTTATAATCTGAAGGGTGTGTGTGGCCATCAGGAAGAGCATCGATAAGCAGCTCAAGCAGCATCTTAAATGATTTAATGCTCCAACCATTTAAACATTTTATGTGTAGTAGTTTAACGATAAATGACAACATCGTGAATTTATTACAACCAGGGTATAGCTTCTGCAATGCACTATTAAGAATTCTAGTATACATATCTGTATCCGCATCTGTTCGATCTTGAACATGTACAGCTGGTTAATTCATCATCCATATCATCTTCAAATACATTTGGCAATCCGATGGCAGCATCTATTAGCCCATGCATGTCATCCTTTTTAGTTTCAATAGGATTTTGAGATGGAACATAAGTTTCATTTGGCATCTTCCATGTTCAATAACCTGCTTTTATACCAAACTGAAACAAATCGACAATTACATCATCTCGTAGTTGATATTGAGCACTTCTGTGGCGTTTACAGGGACATCGAATCATATCCCCAAGTGTTTCTCTGTTAAATAGATAGTCGACAAAATGATTGACCATGTTCCTATAATCCAAACTGGATCTATTACTGTCAACCCAGCTCATATCTATAGCGTAAGGTACCTTCAAATAGCACAAAAATAAGTATAAATTTGGTTAAGGGTTAGGGTATATGTAATGAATATAGTTAGAGCTTAGGGTTTATGTTAGGTTTAGAAATACTATTTTTAATCAATGCTTCCCCCACTATGAATTAGTTGCCATTTCACGAGGCTTCTTTAATATTATTTCATATTTTGTAGAGAAAAAAAGTCTATTCACCCCGATATGACCGATATAATGACTGATATCATTATGTACCAGTTTAGGGGCTGGCCGATAAAGCACCGATATCAATATTTTTATCCATGTTTGCAACCATTTATGGATGCACCGAGATGAAGTTCTTCGAGCAATAAATAAGGCTAGGAAGCTAGTTGTGTGCCGATATCATCCTTCTTTAGTCATGGAGATTTTGGTACATAGAAAAAAATTAACCAACAGATCTTTGCTTTGCATAAAAAAATTCTAACATTTCTTTAATTTGCATAAATAAAACATAACCTCAAATCTATATCCTCACATATTTCGAACGAATTCTTAATATTCAACATCTAACCAATAGTCTTTGAATTACATAAAGAAAACTATCCAAGCATAGAAATGAGGGTTAAATTGCATCCACGATAAGATTGACAAATGACGTTAAAGTTAATCTCTACAGACAATTCATTTTACCACATCCTCTTCAAGCCTTCAACACAAATATCCAAAATTTTAAATAAAAATAATATGAGAGAATATAAGCTACAATTAAAGGACGAAAAGAACCAAAATATCATCTAAAATCCCAACTCATGAGGAAAAATATGGAGCTTCATGCCTAGTTAAAACGATATCGTCTTGGAGTATCTCAACTCCAAATTAGGATCGAAATGTTTAAAGATCTGTCAAACAAAAAAGAAGGAAACAGAAAAATGGTTGCAACCATAACTCAAGCGGTAAAATGGGAATAAGCTCGATGGGGCTCTCAAATCAACGGTAGGGTCAGCAGGAGAGGGATCGGCATCGATAGAACTCGATCTATCACGACCAGCAGTACAATCGGCTGCCGGGACGGTGTTCTGGACCTAGGGTTTAGGCAAACCTCGAGACGATCATGCAGGCCTAGGGGAGGATCGCGCGCGCATGCAGAAAGATTAGGAAAATTTTCAACAAATTCGCGCGCGCGGGTTGTTAATCCATAACTGGCAAGATGCGGCGGCCTTGATTTGCGGCTGACTCCGCCGGTTCCGCCCTCATTTGCGGCAGAGTCAAGATGGCCGCTGAATTCCACCTCCAATTGAGGCGGGACGAACCTGGCCGCCGGAATCCCACCTTCATTTGCGGCGGAGCGATGATGGCCGCCGAATTCCAGCTCCAATTGAGGCTGATTGAAGCTCGCCGCCGGCCTCCCGCCCCATATGCGACAGCGACATGATGGTTGCCGGTTCCGGCTTCTTTTGTGGCGTAGTCGAGATGGTTGCGGTTCCGCCGCCGTATATAGTGCCTTCTGTTGTAGTGTTTGCTATGTTTGATTCGAGGTTTTGAGAAAACTTTTTTTCTTTATCACAATTGTTGTTTGGTTGAATTTTAACATCTTTTCTACCAATACCAAAATTGTTTTCACAATAACCTGGTTTTTAAAGAACACGAACTACTAGGCTCCAACTGCCATTGAAGCACGCGGTTTCAACCGTCGAAGTGGCATGTAAGGAGAGGGCTATACGTAACAAATTTTTTTTTTTGCGATTTATACGTAACAATTTATATGTAGGCCTCGTATATACCTTGTTGAATAGATATATGGCAGGGCCCCCATGACCAAAGTATTTGTTAGAATTTCTAACTTTTCTTCATTCTTCGGAGTGGAACATGGACCTATCCATACATGACACATCAGCGCATGAAGCCTCCTGCTTAATTCAACAACTCGCTATAATAGAAAACGGCATAATCGGCGGTATAACTGGCGGCCAAGGTCCACCCCGCCATCTATACTTTAAAAAAAAAAAAAACGGATCGATAAATATATAATCAGTAGCCAAGTACTGTTTATTTTTAAATGGGGGAGTCTCTCTTGTTACGTCAAGTAAAAGAGTACTTTTTAGAGCATCTCCAATCGTGCTCCAAATCTGCAAATTTGATGGGCATTTTGCTCCAACCGCATTTCAAATAGGCTTCCATTTTGGCAAATTTGGAATTCAGTCTCCAAATTCGGAGATTTGAAGCTAGGTCCATTTGGAGTAGGGGGTGGCAATGGGTCGTGATGTGTCAGGTTCGTGTCTAGTTTCGGGTCGTGTCCAAAACCTCTAGACTCGGACCTGACCCGTTTAACTAATCGTGTCTAGATTCTAAACATGTACCCGGCCTGTTTATAACAGGTAGGCCCGATAAGACCCGTTTACCACATGGATCTATTCAGTTGACCTGATCCGACCCAGTCCGACTCGACCCGACCTGACCCGATAGACCCGCTGGTACATCATATTGCAGTATCGGATTACGGGTAGACCCGACCCGTTGAATTTTAAACGGGTCTTCCCGGGTCCACCGTGTCCAGACCCTAAACCCGGACCCGACCCGCTTATTAAACGGGTCTATCGTGTCGACCCGTTTACGACCCGAGCCCGTTTAGCCCTGACCCAGACCTGCTAACTTCGTGTCGGCACTGTCGGGTTGTGTCGGGTCTGCCGTGTCGGGTCTGAAATTGCCAGCCCTAATTTGGAGGCCACCTATATAACATTCTTTACGTTTTAAATACCTAAAGTATTCTTTAAAATATAGTAAACTCCTTTTATGTCCTTTTCTATGTCATTTTATGTCCAAAAGATACTTTAAAAAAACAATAGTAGTAGAGAAAAATGGAGGGAGGCCGTTGGAGTTTTATAAAAATCCACCATAGCAATCTGATATCCTAAATTGCCCATTCACTCTGAAAAAACTCTAAATAACTAAAAAATATATTAATTAACTGATGATATAATCAAAAAAAAAAATCAATTGGAATCTTAGGCTATTTGAATGGATTTGGGTTCTCTTTCATATAAAGCTTAGGCTATTTAAATTGTTGTGGATCTTCAAGGCCTTCTGTGTTAGTGGATTTTACTCCTGATCATCCATGAGAGATCCTACTTCTAAGAGTGTAGGATCGTTACCAAAAGCGGAAGAATCCATGGATGAAGAACTTGTGCGAATCACGATCTCCGATGCGTGTTCCCCGGACTTGGTTTCCACTCCCTGTGGCAAGAGGGATCTCTCTCTGGTGTGGACAGAGGGGGTATCCAGAAAACTCACGTAGAGATGTCGTTACCCGGGAGGGGGACCAAGTACCGTTATTTATAACCCTTTATGATTTCTCCCCATCAGATAAATCAACAGATCCAACGGATGAGATTGATCTTAAAATTAGGCCCAGTAGCCCAGAGCATATATAATTATGGCAAGCCCAATCAACAATCACCCAGGCCCATCCTTATTGGGTTTTAGCCTTATATGGACTGTGGACCTCACATGTGGGCATGTGGGCCACATCTGGAAGCCCATAGGCTTACAATCTCCCACTTGGACCACATTGACCACAATTAAAAATACATAATATACTTTTGTATATGTAAAATAAATTTGAAACAAACTTTATGTGGTCAGGTGATTGGATATTCAAAAGAAACTTTAAATGCCGGCAAAAGAATTAAAAAACAAACTTTATGGCTTTTCCATAATGCTCTAGGCCCCTTAACTTTAATGAGAAAGTTCAGTGGTAAGGGCCAGGCGGTCCTGTGCTATCCATTTTAGAGCCGCACATTTCCTTCCATAACCACGAGTACCATTAAGACAAACCCACAAAGTAACTTAATCTGGGAAGCTGTATGAGTGAACTTGGTCAAGATGTTCACTCCTAGAATAGACGTATCTTTATGTCTATACTTGGTCCTACTTTATAATCCCAATGGATTAGAATATAATTTTCTTAATAATCCCAATGGATTAGAATACAATATCTTTATAGTCAATCAGAAATAATACATTTAAGAAACTAAATGTATTACACATCAAATGACTCAATCAGACCCATGGACTTTACATGCTCAGTATAGATGCCAGGTGCTAGCCCCTTGGTCATCGGATCTGCAAGCATATGGTCTGTACTGATGTGCTCAACTGAAATCTGATGACTGTCAATCTTTTCTTTAACAACAAAAAATTTGGTGTCTAGATGCCTAGACCCACTGGAGAACTTGTTGTTATTGGAAAATGCAACCGCCGCTGAGTTATCACAGAAAAGACTGAGTGGACGAGAAATGGAGTCCACAATCCGAAGGTCTGTGATGAAGTTTCTCAGCCAAATCGCCTGTGATGTAGCCTCATAACATGCAATGTACTCTGCAGCCATCGTGGAAGGTGCTGTAATTGACTGTTTTTGACTCTTCCACGAAACTGCTCCTCCAGCTAATAAGAAGATGTATCCAGAAGTGGACTTCCTAGTATCTGGGCAGCCGGCAAAGTCAGAGTCCGTGAATCCTATAACTTCCAGCTCATCTGATTTCCTATAAGTTAACATGAAATCCATAGTCCCTCGCAGATACCTGAATACCTTCTTGGCAGCATCCCAATGCGCTTTGCCTGGATCACTTTGAAATCTGCCAAGTAATCCAACTGCAAAGGCAATGTCTGGACGTGTGCACGTCTGTGCATACATAAGGCTACCAACTGCAGATGCATAAGGTATTTCTGTCATGCCATCCCGCTCCAATTGATTTCTTGGACTTTGGGATTTACTAAGTATATCCCCTTTATGTACAGGAGCTGTCCCGGATCTGCCTTTATAAAAGTTGAATCTTTCCAGAATTTTCTCAATGTAGGCTTTCTGAGACAAACCTAAAATACCCTTTGGCCTGTCTCTCCGAATTTCTATGCCAAGGACATAGGAAGCCTCACCCATATCTTTCATATCAAAATTCTGGGATAAGAAAACTTTCGTATCATGCAGTAGTCCAAAATCATTGCTGGCAAGCAGAATATCATCAACATATAGGACTAGAATTATAAATTTGCTCCCACTGACCTTTAGGTAAATACATTGATCAACAATGTTTTCCTTAAAACCAAAGGTCAGTATTACCTCGTTGAATTTGAGGTACCACTGTCGGGAGGATTGTTTTAGTCCATATATTGATTTCTTTAGTCTGCATACCATATGCTCTTGTCCTTTGTGTGAGAATCCTTCAGGTTGTTTCATGTAAACCTCCTCACACAAATCCCCATTCAGAAAAGCAGTTTTGACATCCATCTGGTGTAACTCAAGGTCAAACTGAGCCACCAGAGCCATGATTATTCTGAAGGAGTCCTTCCTGGATACTGGAGAGAAGGTCTCAGTGTAGTCAATGCCTTCTTTCTGAGTGAATCCTTTGGCTACCAATCGGGCCTTGTACCTTTCTATATTACCTCTTGAGTCCCGTTTGGTCTTGAAAACCCATTTACAGCCAACGGGCTTCGATCCTTCAGGTAATACTACAAGGTCCCAGACTTGATTTTTAGCCATAGATTCAAGCTCATCATTCATGGCATTGAACCACTCTTCAGAGTTAAAACTGTTCATGGCTTCAGAAAAACTGAGGGGATCATCAACACAATGGCCATCCTCATGAAGGTAGACAAGATAATCATTCGATATGGCAGGTCTTTTCTGTCTAGAGGATCTCCTCAACTCCAGTTGTGCTCCCACTGGTGGTACTTGCTGTGGGATAACAACTGGTTCAGGATCTTGATGGAGTGGTTCCTGTTCCACATTTTGTGGTTCTTGAATTATGGGTTGTATTTCCATAGCACGAGGATGTCCAACTGAAAATGGAATAAACCCATATGGAACAGGTACAGGAGCTTCCTGTAAAGGAATATCCTGCTCTATATGCTCCTCAAACACTATGTGTCGAGGTTGCACACTCCCACTGATTGAGTCATCCTCTATGAACCTTGCAGTCCTTGTTTCTACAATCTTTATAGGAGAAGATGGACAGTAGAACTTATACCCTTTGGACCTTTCCGGATAACCGATAAAATAACCTGATACGGTTCTTAGGTCCAATTTCTTAATATGTGGGTTGTACACCCTAGCCTCAGCTTGACAACCCCACGTGTGCAAATGTCCTAAACATGGTTTCCTTCCTGTCCATATTTCATAGGGTGTCTTTGGAACAGCCTTCGAAGGAACCCTGTTTAAGATATACGTGGCAGTCCTTAAGGCTTCAGCCCACAAAAATAAAGGAAGGGTAGAGTTACTGATCATACTCCTAACCATATCAATCAATGTGCGGTTTCTTCGTTCAGCTACACCATTCTGGCTTGGCGTACCAGGAGTGGTGTATTGAGGAACTATACCACACTGTTCAAGGAACTTTGCAAAAGGTCCAGGAGCCTGACCTATTGAGGTCTGTCTACCAAAGTATTCACCACCTCGATCTGATCTGACCACCTTAATTCTTTTGTTAAGTTGGTTTTCTACCTCGGCCTTGAAAGCTTTAAAGGCATCGAGTGCTTCGGATTTCTCCTTAAGCAAGTAGATATAACCAAATCTTGAATGGTCATCAGTAAATGTGATGAAATACCGTTGGCCTGTAATGCACTGCGGGAACGATCCACAAATGTCAGTATGGACCAAGTCTAGTGTTCCATCACTTCTTATAGCACCTTTAGAGGAGGTCTTGGTCTGCTTGCCCTTTATGCAGTCCATACAGATTCCAAAGTCAGAAAAGGTGATGTTCAATAATCCTTCTCTAATTAATCTTTGGATCCTCTCCTTGGAGATATGCCCTAATCTCCTATGCCATAATAAGGACAAATGACTACTGGTTTCTTCATTTCCATGCAGAGTTACTAAAGATTGATTTTGGGAAGTATTAAGAAGAATCCTATACAACCCATCAATCAGAATACCTGAACCAACACATTGGGATTTATAGCACAACTGGAACTGAGAATTAATAAAGCTAAAAGCAAATCCCAATGAGTCAAGTCTTGATACAGAAATCAAATTTCTAGAAAATGCAGGAATATAAAAGGTATTTTCTAGATCAAGTACAAAACCAGAATCTAGAAAAAGCCTAAAAGTGCCAACGGATTGAACTTTTGAGCGCACGCCATTTCCAGTAATCACGCTACGCTCATCCGGTCTTGGCAACCTGCTGGACAGGTATCCCTGCATGGAATTTGCCACATGCACAGTGGCACCAGTGTCAATCCACCAAGTATCAAATGGAACAGAAACTGAATGCAATTCTAGGCATACCGAAACGAAGGAGTTACCTTTCTTCTTGAGCCATTTAGCATAGCGAGGGCAATCCTTCTTCACGTGACCTCTTTTCTTGCAGAAGAAACACCTAGGGCCCTGAATGCCAGCTTGATTTTCCTGAGTAGCTGGTGCCCTTTTAGTCTTCTTCTTCCCCAAGTCACGATTCACATGCCTGCTACTTTCTCCTCTGGTGCGCTTCTGACCCTTATGAGAGATCATATTGATGCTATGAGAGCTCTCCTGTCTCAACCTGCTCTCCTCCTGAACACACATAGTCAGTAGTTCATTCACTGACCATTTTTCCTTCTGTGTGTTGTAGGAGATCTTGAAGGGTCCGAATTCAGATGGCAGGGAGTTCAGTATGAACTGCACCAGAAAGGAGTCCGAGATAGTAATCTCAATAGCATTCAGCTGCGATGCAATATCCCGCATCTCCATTATGTGCTCCCGAATGGAGCCTGATCCGGAGTACCTCATGGAAGAGAGCTTACTCATTAAGGTGCTGGCCAGTGCCTTATTGGAGCTAGCAAACTGTTGCTCCACGGCCTCAATGAATTCGCGGGATGTCTCACAATCGGGGATAGATCCCTTTATGTTTCTTCCGACATGCGCTTTCATCAGCATCAAACTGAGCCGATTAGAGCGCTCCCACTTATCAAAGAAAGCCCTTTGATCTGGGGTAGACCCCTCTGTAGGAGAGGCTGGCTTATCAGCCCTTAACGCCAGATCTAGGTCCATGCACCCTAACAGTATCAACATTCTCTCTTTCCACTCCGCATAGTTGGAGCCATTAAGGATAGGGAGAGAATTATTAATGGGTAGTAACATAGTAGGATTAACAGCTGTAAGACAGAATAAGCAGGAAAAATAAATTAGAAGCTACATTACAGGATTCCACACTTTAACTATCCCAAGTCATCGTCTGAGCATCAGACTAAGATGGCTTGGTGAGCAACCAAATGCAACATCACAACCCCTCCTTTGGGAGCAGAGCTATGACTGCTCTAGGTTCACTCAACTTGACAGTTTGCAACTGTCTGTAAGACTGGTGATTCTTAAGTTTCCAGTTTTAAAGAGTATGACACCTTTGGGCAGTCAAGATCTCTTCAAAATAGGTCTCAACAGAATCTCCATCCTACTCCATCCTGAGCCTACTTTTGTGTTCAGCCCTCCTTTGGGAGCAGACTGGGCACACTAGTACTCAGGTGCAAGACTGTGTGAACACGAGCTTTATGTGGTAAACTCTCAAATTATTCTACCTGAGGCCGCTTTGGCTTGCACCCAGATAGTCGAAAAAGCGAGTAAGTACCACCTATAAGTGTTGCACTCAAAACACTACCACAAGTAGTAAACACTAAATAGTGCCAACTCAAGAGCTTTATATGGTGAAGAAAGTACTCACTCCAACTTGAGGCTGCTTTGGCTAGCACTCAGTTGGTGTAGGCACAAATCAACACCATCTGGAAAAGTTGCATCCAACAAGATGCGTCAATGGCACAATTTAGTGATTTCCAAAATATTAGGGTCTTTTCTGTCAATTGATATAAAACAGGGCTTTAGGGCTCGGCCAGGGATTCCACACATCCATACATCATCAAAAATAATAGATAGTCCAAAGTCCAATTATACAGACCAAAATGATGAATTAAACAACTTGGAAGCACTGTTCACAAACAGGCCCCTGCAATTTATAAAATTACATACAAGAACTTTCTGCATTTCCTTCACACAACCTGTTACTAAATAATCCCATAGCCTTCGGGATCGAATATAGGTCCAGCAATGTGCATAGCATAAACATTCACAGCATTGCAGAAACATTCACAGATAATAATTGCATATAGGTCCCTGGCCGACCCAAAAAATATTTTGCAGAAAAGCCCTTATTTAAACAATTGACAGATGGTTCATTGAGTGGTATGACTCGATTCAGTGCAAGCTAAATCGGTTCATACCCGGATTGGTTCGATTCGAAACAATTTGGATCGGATGACTTGGGGCACGGGTCAGAAAAATTCAATTGGGATTAATGGGTTTTAACACATAGCACTGGTTGCATGTTAAGTGGGCCCCAGAATGGTTCCCACAAAAACACATACAAAATGAGATAGTGTTTCACAAGCCAGTGCTTTGTGAGCCTCAGTCTTGGGTCGGGTTATCAAAAGAAACCCAATCTAGACCCATCTCACAGCCCACTATGAAAGCCCAATAGAATAACACACCTTCACGATTGCACAGAATCACGAAGGGTCGCGAAGGGTCGCGAAGCCTCGCGACGTCGCCGTGTAACCACCGCCCCAATCGCAACAACCGCCGGCAACTGCCCCTCTCCGCGTCCCAACCGTCACCCGATCGGTTGCCGGCGAGCGGCGGGAGGGTCCCCAACCGCGCCGGTGGATGCGCCGCCCACTCGCGAGCCTTGGACTGCGAGGCCTCCAGCGCGCATCACCAACCTCGGCCCGCAACACCGCCCGTCGGGATCGCCCGACGACGGCTCTCTTCCCCTTTCTCTTTTTTTTTTTTTTTTTGAGAAATGGAAAAGAAAAGATTTGGGATCTCGGATGCGATGGCAACTCAGCCGCGGGGAAGAGGAGTTGTTCGGCGAGCCCTCCGAATCCGTCAAAAACGAAAATCGGATTTGGGGTTTCTTGATGTACAGCCATGGGAAAATTCTTCCCATTTCATCCGATCGAAATTGGTCGAAGACAACAATTTTTACAGAAAAAATTCAATAAAAACAATTGCAGAAATTGAATGTTGTGAATCGGCTATTCAACCAATCCGTCCAGGCCGGAACCACGGCTCTGATACCAATTGTTAGTGGATTTTACTCCTGATCATCCATGAGAGATCCTACTTCTAAGAGTGTAGGATCGTTACCAAAAGCGGAAGAATCCATGGATGAAGAACTTGTGCGAATCACGATCTCCGATGCGTGTTCCCCGGACTTGGTTTCCACTCCCTGTGGCAAGAGGGATCTCTCTCTGGTGTGGACAGAGGGGGTATCCAGAAAACTCACGTAGAGATGTCGTTACCCGGGAGGGGGACCAAGTACCGTTATTTATAACCCTTTATGATTTCTCCCCATCAGAGAAATCAACAGATCCAACGGATGAGATTGATCTTAAAATTAGGCCCAGTAGCCCAGAGCATATATAATTATGGCAAGCCCAATCAACAATCACCCAGGCCCATCCTTTTTGGGTTTTAGCCTTATATGGACTGTGGACCTCACATGTGGGCATGTGGGCCACATCTGGAAGCCCATAGGCTTACATTCTGTTCACATAAGGCCTTAGGTGACCGCCTTAATGGCCTTATGACTGAGCCGGCCCAGGGTTCAATCCAAAGGCCTTTCACCCATAGATGTTCAGTTGTACCATAAAATTCAACCAAACAACAATTTTGTTTAAAACCAGATTTCAAGGGAGCCACCCATCATGTTTTGTATGAGTGTTCGAGTTAATATTAATTCTAAGAATAATGTTATTTGAACAAACTAGATCGACAATCTACTGACACTTCATGTGAAAAGGAGAGGTGTCACTCTCTGAGTGGTGGGATTATGGGCCATCTCCTAAGGGATGCACAAATCATTTATGATACAGTTTGTCATATTACATGGTGTACGTCCGCAGCCGCGGTGGGGTGCATTGGGCACCCATCGCACACCGCATCTTATCAGCACTTATTATATTGATAAAATCCTGCATGACTATGTGTCGCAGACCGTCACATGCTTCGACTAGGGTCTATGGTATTCTTGGTAGGGATAGCAATGGTGTGATTTTGGACAAAACCAAAACCACACCGTAATACCGAACCGCCGCCTCAAAACTGTACCGCACCGCAACGGTGTACCATTATGTAAAACCAAAACCGCACCATGCGATGCCATGCACCGCGGTTTATCACTAAAATGGTCTAAACGGTGCGGTTTTGATCAAAACCGAAACCGCACCGCTACACCGAAACCTAAAACCAAAACCGCACCGCGACGGTTTTATATTTTGGTAAACCAAAACCACACTATGCGGTGCGGTTTACCGTGGTTTTGGTTTTAAACCGCACCGTTGCCATCCCTAATTCTTGGGTTTCACACCCTAAGTACCATATACGCCCCGGAACATTATTGGGCTGAATACAAGACCTGCAGGCCCCCACTTGGGGTTGCAGTCACACAGTGGGTTATTGGTATCAAAGCTAACACAATCAGCCAGAGGGCTTGGCCCAAAAGTTGGACTTAAAGGCCTGTGTCACAGGGCAAGGCCTATAGCAAACCCGGCCGTGATCAAGCCTGGATTGGAATTATAGTGGTTTTGATCAAAAGCCAAAAACTCTTTAAATTATTGGAAATTTTGTGAATAGTTAATAAATTATTCCCAAACTAATCATAAATTTTGTCGATTTAATGTTGACCTATTTATTTATATAGATAATTTAATTATATATAACTATGTAAATAAAATTACTTAATACTATATGTTTTTTCTCTTCCAAATTTTTGGTGAACCAATGCAGAATTTCATATTTTTTTTTATTTTAAAGCTCCTAATTTTGCCTCCCGTCCAATTATTCTCAAATGCCATTTGGTAAACGGGTCAAGTCGGGTCAATCGGGTTATAAGTACAAACCCGAACCCGACCCATTAAATAAACAGGTCAATCGGGTTGACCCGTTTATGACCCGAACCCGTTTAGGCCAAACCCAAACCCGCTAACTTCGGGTCGGGTTCGGATCCGATTGGCGGGTCCAGTCAAGGATTGCCACCCCTGTAGTTTAACTCTTTCATGTGGTTTCGAAGTTAATGTAGTTTGTAGTTGCTACAGTTATTATTTTCTCTGTATATTATCTAAAATATATTTTAATTAATTAAAAATATATTTTAATTACTGAAAGCGTATTCAACCATCTGTACTAAATAAGTATTTTAGATTACAGTAATTTTATTCGAAAACCTTCTGTACCAAATATTGATTTGCCTCTAATTAATTATGTTATGTGCTATTCCCCTTTGGGGTTCGGAAAGTGGATTACAGGGCCAAAACCCTAACTCTACTCGGGCCCTATAAAGCCGTCATTCCTCACTCCCTAAAACCCTAAACCCACGATTGTCTCCGGCGCTGCTCATCTGCCCCCGTGAGCTCTCCTCTCGAAAGGTATGAGCCTTTTCTCTTCCCTCCTTCGTTCCCTCGATTTAGCGGATATTTTGATATCTTGATCTCCCAATCGTCCGATTTGGGTCCTGATTCATTCACCCAATTAGAAGAAACCCTTTATCGATTATTCCTTCAAGTTCCAGTTTTTTTATTTCTTTTTTAATTTATACAGCAGAAAAAAAGATGAGTTGTAATGAAGGACCCAGCTTCGATGATTCCTTCAGATGTTTAATTTCTGGGTAAATTATACTTTACCCCTTGAAGTTAGTAAACTACATTTTCACTGTTCAACTCAGTTTTGATTTGATAAAAATTACAAAAAAGAAAAAATATATTAATGGACAAAAGGGGTAATGTGCTAACATTTAAAACTAAAAGGACAGATTTGGAACAAAAAAAACTTCAGGGGGTTAAGTGATTTTGGGCTTAACATCAAGGGGATAAATTATAATTTACCCTTAATTTTTCTGTCATGTTTAATTTTTAGTACAAAAATTTTGTGGAAGAAAGAAATTAGAAGCACATATCGAAGGCTTTGCAGGTAACTTTATGCCTGTTGAGCTCAAAGCTTGTGCGACATATTAATTCGCCTCAATCAAATTCCTCTTTCAAATTTTCATTTTTTTGAGGTAATGCGAGAAGGCGAAAATCTTTTTTTTTATTTTCAAGAAATCTCTCGTTTCCCCTTTTTGGAAGTACATTACTTTGAACAATTCAGTTTTGGAATAAATTTATTGAAACCATTGCATCCTTCCATTGGTAAACCCTTCCATTAGTGGGATGTCCTCTCCCTCCAGTATCTCATCCCCCCAGTAATATCTGGTTGGGCCTCGATGTACACCACATGGTGCGAGATGCATGAACGGCCACAATCGCGTTTTTAGATTTCGACTCGGCAGTAATGTTAACGAAGTTCTCATAATGTTAGAAGGGACAAAAAAAATTTGTCAACTAGGAATACTAAACTACTAATCCTAGGGTTGGGTTTTAGTATTCTATTACATATTTACATGTACTCATCAATTAAGAATGAACTGAATATTCAATCTACTGCACTTGAAGTTTCGCAACACTAATCCAATTTGACGCAAGGTTCAAAATCGCGGTATCGGTCGGCCCCAAACCGGTATGTACCGGCCGATATGTACCGGTACCGGCCGATACAGACCTATACCGTTTGAGGAAAAAAATCCAAAAAAAATAAAAAATTTATCTGTTGGTACCGGTCTGTACCGGCCGATACGGATCGGTACGTATCAATATAGTTAAGGCGAGCCGAGGCGCCTGCCTGAGGTGAAACGCGAGGCGAGGCAAGGGCGCCTCGCCTGGATTAAGGCTTGAGGCGCCTATCTTACACCCTGAGGTGGTCGAGGCGCCCACCTCATTTAATTAACGGTTTAGGTTGAAGCCAAATTGCATCACAACCATCATTTTGCATGACATTTGGGACTGAGTGTGATTCACTAATCGAGCTTGATGTAACAGATGGTTGTGATTCAATTCCTTGGCTTAGGATTCAAAAGGAATGGCCGGAAAAGAATTTCATCGTTTGGTTCGCATGGGAAATGGCCAGGAATTGGGAAGGAAATAATTTTCTATGTCTTACAAGTTGTTTGGTTCACGGTCGGAATCCCGCCCAAAGACCTTGATAGACAATGTTAATTACACAGCTAAACAATTAATCCAAATTCACATTGATCGCCGCAACCAAAAGAGGGCCAACAAAGAAGAGTCCTAAGCTTGTAGAATTGGTTAGAAGAACTTGGCTTCATACCCCCACTCCATGTCCAAGATAGGAAGGATTACAGACAAGCATATCTTACCCTTCCATTTTCATATCCATTCATGTGTTTAGTTTACTTATTTACCAGGTAATGGTAATGCGTATAGTAACGAAAATAAGAATGGAGGTCCACTTTGACATTAGGCCCAAATTAGGTTTAATCATGAAAACCGAACCTGAACACTAGAAACTCTATAATATAAAGATCAAATATGTCAAATCCATTCCAAGAAGGACGTTAGCGCTCCTATCTACAAATGAAACACTAAAAAAAGAAGAATTTATACACAAATCGCAGGTGACTAGAGTCCTAGATCATGGCTGGAGTAGGCAACAGGAGCACTAGACCCAATCATGAGTTATGAAAATGGTGATTGGAGCACACGATTATAACCTTTTGTTTTGGTAGTCAGTTACAGCCTATTGGAAACACAGCATGGGTACCAACCCCCCGACCAGGGTTCAAAACTTTTCGAGGCCGCCCATCTTGGGTATGTTAGGACTTTAACACCCCTCCACAACAAGAGCGAGTGTCGAACGTGCGACCTCTCACCCAGAGTGAGGTGTTTCACCATCTGGGTGTAACCGCAGTCACACACAATTATAATCGGATACGATAGGAATCTTGAAAATGTTATTTAGGGCAACCGAGGTAGCATGGGTGTTTGAGAAAAACAGCCAAACGATTCCAAGGAAATGAGAGGATCACTCCCATGGATGGAAAGTATCCAATTCCCACCTCCTAACCACCACGATGGAATTGGATGTCGGTGGAAAAATATTTCCCCCCTCTGAATTTCGCACACCAAACATGAGAATAAACATGCCTTAGGGAGCATTTTGTAAATTCGCTGAAGAGAGTGCCCCTAAAAACCATCAGTGTTCTAAAAAGCGGCCCAGGCGGCCGCCTAGGCGGCGCTTAGGCGCTAGGCAGCCCCCCACCGCCTCGCCTAGGCCCTAGGCGCTCCAGAAAAGCGGCCAAGCTCCCAGGCGGAGCTAGGCGGGGCAAGGCGGCCGCCTAGGCGGGGCAAGGCGGCCGCCTAGGCGGAGCTAGGCGGGTCAGGCAGGCTGAGGCTAGCTAGGCGGGCCAGGCGAACCATGTTTTCTTTTGTTCTTGTTAATCACTCAATCTTGAATTATGGTTATATACTTGTTCTTTAAAATGATGGTTTAGGATAATCTTGAACTTATATTAATTTTTAAACATATATATATTATATAATATCAAAATAATAATTAAAATAATTATAAAAAGGCAAAACACCTAGGCGCTAGGCGGCCCCCCACCGCCCGACTAGCGCCTAGCGCTTTTTAGAACCTTGAAAACCATAACCTTAAATCTACTCGGATCTTATAAAGTCATCACTCCTCAATCACTAAACCCCTAAACCCCACAAGCCTCTCCGATGCTCATCTCCCCTCATGTGCTCTCTTCTCGAAAGGTATGAGCCTCTTCTCTTCACTCCATGTCCTCTTTAGATCCTTCCTCAATTTAGCTTATGTTTTAATATCTTGATCTCCTATTTCTCCCAATCGTCGATTATGCCTTCAATTTAATTTTTCTTTCATTGATAGCCTCTACAAGTTGTGTTGTGATGAAATTGTTAGGTTTAATGGCTTGATTCATCGAATCAAAGAACCCTTCATCGATTATGCCTTGAAGTTTCATTTTTTTTCAAAAAAAATCTGCAACAAAAAAAAAGAGTTGGAATGAAGAGAAGAAGCACAAATCAAAGGGGTGATCCATTAGTTCTTCCTATTAGAGCAACCCATTGTCGATTATTCCTTCGGATGTTTAGTTTCTGGGTCAATTACACTTTATCCCCCCTGAAGTTTAGCCTAAAATCACTTAACCCCCCTATAGTTAGTAAACTGCATTTTGCCCTCTTCAATTCAGTTTTGATTAGATAGAAATTACCAAAAGAAGAAATTTAGTAATTGACATAAGGGGATATTGTGCTAACATTGAAACTATAGGGACCGATTTGGAACGAAAAGAACTTCAGGGGGGTTATGTGATTTTGTGCTAAACTTCAAGGGGGTAAAGTGTAATTTACTCTTAATTTTTCTGTCACTTTTATTTTTTAGAACAAAAATTCCGAGTTAGAAAGAAAATAGAAGCACATATCGAAGGCTTTGCAGGTAATGTCAAGCCTGTTGAGCTCAAAGTTTGTGCAACATTTTAATTTGCCGCCTCCTTCAAATTCCTCTTTCAAATTTTCATTTTTTTTAGGTCATGAGAGAAGGCGAAAATCTTTTTTATTTTCAAAAAATAACTATTTTTTCCTTTTTGGAAGCACATTGCTTTTAACAATTCAGGTTTGGAAGAAATTTGCTGAAACCATTGCATCCTCTACTAACCCTTTCCATTGGTGGGATGTCCTCTCCCTCTAGCATTTCATCCCCTCGGTAATATTTGGTTGGGCCCCCGATGTGCACCACGTGGTGCGAGACACATGAACAACAAGTTGTTTTTCTAGATTTCGACTTGGCGCTAACGTTAACGAAGCCATCAGAATGTTAAAAGGAAAAAAAACAGATGATGTCAACTAGGAATACTAATCCTAGGGGTTTAGTATTCTATTACACATACTCATTCATTAAGAATGAAGTAATAATTCAATCTACTGCACTTGAAGCCTCACGACACTAATTGATATGAAGAAGCCCCTTGTGCAAGATTACCCCTAAAAAATTGCCCAAAAACTCATGAGGGTATAAAGAAATCACCCTAGTTAATAAACTACATTTTGCTCCTTTCGATTCAGTTTTGATTAGATAAAAATTACCAAAAGAAGAAATTTAGTAATCGAGAAACAGGGGTATTTTGCTAATATTTAAAATTATAGGGACCGATTTGGAACGAACAAAACTTCAAGGGGGTTATGTGATTTTGGGCTTAACATCAGCGGGGTAAAGTGTAATTTACCCGTAATTTTTCTATCACTTTTAATTTTAAGGACAAATTCCGAGTTAGAAAGAAAGTAGCACATATCGAAGGCTTTGCAGGTAACGTTTATCCTGTTGAGCTCAAAGCTTGTGTGACATTTTAATTCACCTCCTCGATCTAATTCCTCTTTCAACTTTCCATTTTTTTGAGGCCATGCGAGAAGGTGAAAATCTTTTTTATTTTCAAGAAATCTCTCATTTCTCCTTTTTGGAAGCACTTTACTTTTAACAATTCAGTTTTGGAAGAAATTTATCGAAACCATTGCATCCTTCCACTAACCCCTTCCATCAGTAAACCCCTTCCACTAGTGGGATGTCCTCTCCCTCTAGTATCTCACCCCCTCGGTAATATCTGGTTGGGCCTCGATGTGCACTATGTGGTGCGAGACGCATGAATGATCACAACCGCTTTTCTAGATTTATAATGTCAAAAGAAAAAAATATATAGATGATGTCAACTAGGAATACTAATCCTAGGGTTTTTGTATTCTATTACACATACTCATGAATTAAAAATGAACTGAATATTCAATTAATGAAGAAGCTCTGTGTGCAAGATTGCACAAAAACTCGTGAGGGTATAGAGAAATCACACTAGGAAAAATTCCTGATCTTAACTTGAGGAGAAATCACAGTTTTTTTTTTTGTTTTTATTCTCTTATCTCTAACTTGAGGGTCGCAGGGCCTGTGACACCTTCGGGGCCAAAGATTTGTGGCTGCAGGATTGGATCTCGAGCTGGCGTTGACCAAAGGCAAGCTTTCATGTAATCGGTCCGGCTATCTTCCACCCACACTCTTCGAAGACTAGCACAGCACTACAAATCCCCAATTGCATATATACACATCAGAATTTTTGAAATGTTTCAGGATGAATGGGCGAAGTCTTTGCTTGTTGTGGTTACTAGTTGCATGGATGATGGGCCATGTCATATGCAAAGTTAGGACAATGGTGTATACACCGTCTAGCATATAGTTATAGAAACACCATCAGATGTGATAGTTCTCAATAGTTGTGGAAGCTCGTGTATCCTGGAGTACTTTTCAGCCGTGCGTTGATAACTTGATATTGTAATTTGAAGATGATGGTTAAATTTTGAAATAAGTTTGGAAGCGGTGGTTGAAAGTCGCTATAGATGATGAGTGTAGTTGATGATGTAGACATTCACAAATCTATATAGAATTCTTGGTTCGACCTTCATTCAAATTGCAGCTAGAGTTTCTCAATCTTAAAGCAGGATATGAATTTGCTTATGCCTATGAGTTGGCAGCAAAGTTGGAGACAATTTAAGGTAAAAATTATTGTGATGTTTTGGATAGTGGCAATAGCCGGAATCATTAGAGAGGAGTATAACCCTCCATTGGTGTGCCCTCGAAATTTTTAGGCTTAGACAAAACTTTCTTTGTTTTCAGTAATCTTATGACACCATTCCTTGATTTTGTAACATTTACTCATTTGTTGAAAAAGTTCATTACAGGTATCATTCCTTGTATTTATCTTATTTCCTAATTTGAACTGAAGGATTTTTATGATGGGAGTTGCAAACCCCAAAGTATTCTTTGAAATGCTGATCGGAAAGGCGAAAGCCGGCCGAATCGTGATGGAGCTCTTCTCCGACGTCACCCCAAAGACCGCCGAGAACTTCCGTTGCCTCTGCACTGGGGAGAAGGGCATCGGGCAGTCTGGGAAGCCGCTGCATTACAAGGGCTCCGTCTTCCACCGCATCATTCCGAGCTTCATGTGCCAGGGAGGGGACATCACTCGAGGCAACGGCACGGGCGGGGAGTCGATCTACGGCCTCAAGTTTGCGGACGAGAACTTCACAAAGAAGCACACGGGCCGTGGCGTGCTCTCGATGGCCAATGCCGGTCCGAACAGCAACGGGTCCCAGTTCTTCATCTGCACGGAGGAGACCCCGTGGCTCGACGGCAAGCACGTGGTGTTCGGGAGGGTCGTCGATGGCTATGATGTGGTGCAGGAGATGGAGAAGGTGGGCTCCGGTAGCGGAAAAACTTCTTCGCCGGTGGTGATCGAGGACTGCGGGGAAATCACCGCAGAGTGATGGAGGAAAGAATCGAATGAAGGATTGGTCTGTTTCTGAAATGGTTGCATCACCAGAAGTATTGATATGCTTGTCTTTCTGAATGCTTTGAAGGGTTTCTATTGAAGTTTTTGAGATGTGATATTCATTCATCATCATTTTGTAATTAAAATTCTGCATTTTATCTAAGAGTAATGCTATTTGAACATTCTGATGGACAACCTTGCGGACAACATGCGGTGGTATGGGGTCTGCGGCCAGCGCGCTTACTGCATCAGCATTCGCACCAAGCTCTGGCCAATACCCACACACCACCGTGGGTTGCCCGCGAGGTTGCCCTGCAGTATGTTCAAATAGGATTACTCTTTTTCTTATATATTCATTAAATCTGTGGTATTTTTGTAGGCATCTTGTGGGTCTATGATCTTTTATACCACAGCATGCCAACATTGACAAGGCCCCAAGGGAGAGGGTCCAGCTAAATGCACCCATCAGATTAATGATGGCACCCAGGTTGTTCTTGGCACCCAGCCCACGTTGGCACCAAGTCCCCCCCTTATCTTCTTTCCTGTATGAACCCTAATCCATCCCTCGCCATCCACAGGCTAACATAGCCATTTCAATGTTAGTTGACATCCATCGACATTGCCATTGCAATGTTGGTCTGTGTGGCCACCGAGACAAATAACGGAAATGGAAAGGACGTTGGTGTCAGTGGCCACATGCCAAAATTTCCATTACAATATAGGTGTTGATCGGGATGGGTTGAGGTTGAGACAGGAAAGAGAAGGAAGGAGGAGAGCAACAGAGGGGGTTTGCTCAGTGTCAGAAAGAGGCGTTGGGGCGGAGAGCCTATGTCAGAAAGGGAGTGTGGGTTGGCTGGAGGTTAGGGACGGTGGTAATTTAGGATTTTGAAAGAAAATAAAACATGCTATTTGAGTGCCAGCACTAAAACACTGGGTGCAATTAAACTTCCTGTGGGCCAGGTGAGCCCTTCCTCTTGGCCGTTTCAGCTCCGATGGCAGTGTAGTTGTTTCTTCCTGTTGTGGTGACTCTTAGGTCTCGCTAGGGTTTAGGGTGTAAACTAAAAACCAAAAAATAAAACCTTGCAGGTAGTGAATGGACCAAGGCTTTCAAGTTGGAGAAATGCTACTCAGCCCGAAGGTTTTCCCGATTCCGCCAGCCTGATTGACTTGTCAGCATATAACTGGTGGCTGAAACCCACTAGTGACATTTAAAACTTTTACACCACCAGTTGCACGCTGCCACGTCAAGCCGAATCGGGAAAACCTTCGGACTGAATAACATTTCTCTTAAAGCTGAGGATCAGGGCCTCCCTTGTAGAGCTCGGCGCAAAGAATTGAATTTTGGGAATAGGTCCCTGACAACAAATCAGATTGGGTATGGGTGAGATGCACATGTCGTGGATGTGTTTCTAGGATTTCATTTCTCAACCAAAAGGGATGTAAATCTCACTGTTCCCTGCCCATCCTGAGCCGTCAGCACACTTTTTGCGCCAAAATTATACATACAGATTTGCTATATCTCAGGGTTAAGCCCAGCTGAATTGCTGATGCTTCTGCAATCTCCTTTGTTAATGTACATATAATGAGTCGGGTTTACTGTACAGTCGGGTCGGTTACATGTACATATATTTGGGCTTGAGTCCCTCAATGGAATCATTCTATTCCTCTCCAAACCCTAGCCGTCATCTCCTAACATGGTATCAGAGCTCTAGGGTTTCTCGCGCGACGGCAGCACCTCCGGCGGCACCTCCGGCCTCTCCTCCACCCCTCCGGCCCTCTCCTCTGCTCCGGCAGCCCACCCGAACCCCCCTCCGGCCTTCTCCCCTGCTCCGGCAGCCCACCCGACCCCCTCCGGCATTTTCCCCTGCTCCGGCAGCCCACCCGACCCCCTCCGGCCTTCTCCTCTGCCTCGGCAGCCCCCTCCGCCCCTTCCGCAGCACCCTCAGCCCTCTCCTCCACCCCTCCGGCCCTCTCCTCTGCTCCGGCAGCCCACCCGAACCCCCCTCCGGCCTTCTCCCCTGCTCCGGCAGCCCACCCGACCCCCTCCAGCCTTCTCCTCTGCCCCGGCAGCCCCTCCCTCTGCTCCGGCAGCCCACCCGACCCCCTACGGCCTTCTCCTCTGCCCCGGCAGCCCCCTCCGCCCCTTCCGCAGCACCCTCAGCCCCCCCCTCCGACCTTCTCCTCTGCCCCGGCAGCCTCTCCCTCTGCTCCGGCAGCCCACCCGACCCCCCCTCTCCCCTTCCACAGCCCACCCGACACACCCGATCCCCTCCCGACACCCTACAGCCCCTCCCGACCCCCCTACAGCCCCCCCGACATCCCCTGACACCCTACATCCTCCTCCATGGCCTCTCCAGCCGTACCGTCCGTCGTTGCAATCTCTCCACCGCTAAAGGCGGTCGCGTTTCAGTTGTCATCGGCCAGCGACTGGCCTGACTGGTCCCTTACCGTTGAGGCCACCCTCTCCAGTCGTGATCTGTGGGGTCACATCACCGGCGAGGATCCTCCTCCCACTGACTACTCCGGCTCCTCCTCTGTCACCAGCAGTGCTGCGTCTTCTGCAGCGACTGCTACCACGGCCATCACCGTTGCTGCTCTTACGTGGCGCCGCCACGATCAGGCCATCCGGGCGTACCTCCTGGACTCGGTTGCTCGTCCACTCCTTGCTCCCATCGGCCGCCTTCCGACAGCGCGCGCGATGTGGGAGTATCTCCGGGACCGTTTTCTCCCGCGCGGAGGCGCCCGCCGGCATCAGCTCATCTGTGACTCGCAGTCTGCCCGTCAGGGGGAGCACACCATTCAGGACTTCTTCAGTCAGATGAGTGCCTACTGGCATGAGCTGGACTCACTGATTCCGGAGCGGTGTGCCTGCCCCCGCTCCAGGGATTTGCAGCGCTACCTCGACGAGGGCCACCTGCACCAGTTCCTGGCAGCACTTCGACCGGACTTTGCTCTCATAGCTGCCCAGATCCTGCACCGTGAGCCACTCCCTCGGCTCGAGGATGCTCTACTCGCCATGGTCGACGAGGAGACCCGCCTTCAGACTCAGGGCGCTCGTCCTCCTCCACTTGCTCCTAGCTCCGACTCTGTCCTGGCAGCCGGGTTCTCCGATGAGGCTGTCTTCTGTCACTACTGCAAGGAGCCCGGTCACATGAAGTGCGAGTGCCCTACTCGTCCTCCTCGCAACCCCCGCTGGGGTCCGGATGAGAGAGCATCACGCTGGACTTCGTCTTCACGCGATGATCGACGCGGCGGTCGTGGTGGACGGAACCGTGGACGTGGTTCGTCTTCCTTCCGCCACTTTGGTGGTACAGCGGCTACTGCAGAGGCCTCGACGCTCCCCACTGCTCCCACAGCTCCTTCGCCGCCTGAGCCGGACCGTCTTCAGCGCCTCGAGGAGCTCCTTCTTCGCCACATAGCCTCCACCGGCTCCGCGACTGCGCACGGCTTGTCTGCCACCTCTGGTACTACTGCTCCATGGATCTTCGATTCGGGTGCCTCCTGTCACCTTACTTTTGACTCCACTGTCCTCACGGACTGTTCTCCCACTACCACCCACCAGGAGGTTCGCACTGCGGATGGGACTCTCGTCCCTATTCCGCAATGTGGCTCCATCACCACCACCTCTGACCCTTCTGGTCGCCTGACCCTATCCCATGTCCATCATGCCCCCCGTCTTAATATTAATTTGATTTCCATCAGTTCTCTTTGCGACTCTGGCCTGACTGTCACCTTCACCCCTTCTGTTTGTGTTGTGCAGGATTCGCGGATGGGTCAGAGGATTGGGCTGGGCCGTAGGGCAGGAGGACTCTACCAGTTGGACCATCTCCATGTGTCTTCAGTTGCGTCTGTCATGTCTGTCACCTCTGATGCCGACCTGTGGCACATAAGGTTAGGTCATATTTCGAGTGATCGACTCAAAAGCGTATTCCGTTCGGGCACTTTGGGTCGAGCATCTTTCTCCCCCCTCTCTGTTTGTACGGGTTGTCGACTGGCAAAGCATCTAGCTCTTCCATTTTCTGCTAGTACTTCCCAGTCTGATGCTTTATTTGACTTAGTTCATTCGGATATTTGGGGTCCTGCTCCTGTTGCTTCTCTATTGGGTTATATGTCTTATGTGTGTTTTATTGATGACTATTCTAGGTGCACCTGGGTCTATCTCATGCGTCATCGGTCTGAAGTACCTCACATCTTTAGGAGATTCACCACTATGATACTGTAGACACACGAATTTCGTCGGACCCGAACCCGACTCACGTGTGCCAACGCGGATGCAAACCCGACACACGGACCCAACTCGCGCGCACCGACATGGATTCAAACCCGACTCGCGCGCGCCGATGCGGACCCGGACCCCATGCGCCAAGGGGGGGGCCGGCCCCTACTAGGGTCCGAACCCCATGGGGGCCGGTCCCTACTAGGACCCGAGCCACATGGGGCCGGCCCTAGTAGGACCCGAACCCCATGGGGGGCCGGCCGGCCCTGCAAGGAAAGGGGAGAAAAAGAAAGAAAAGAAAAAAAAGGAAAGAAAAGAAAGGAAAGAAAAGAAAAGGAAAGAAAAGAAAAGGAAAGAAAAGAAAGAAAAGGAAAGAATACCGCCATGCGCGGGGGGAGGTAGCGTATGACGTCTGCACACACGCGGATCTGCGCCGATCCCTCGATCCGACGCACAAGACGAAGCGCCCGATCGCCATCGATTTCGTGCGCAAAATCCAGCCATAATTGCACCCGCCAGAAAAGGAAAACAATTAAATGTTATTCCCTTCATCAATGGATGAATAAAATCCGGGTAATTATGAGAGAGATACAAAAGGGATTTAAAATTAAAAAGTTTCCATATCTCTCTCCCCACCTCTTTGCCTATAAATAGAGGGGGTGGGGGAAGGAAAAAATGGTTGGAAAGTTGAAGACAAAGCGCCAGAGCTCTGCAGAAGAGAGCACGCTTCTTCATCGACCCGAGGCTTCACGAGGCACAGTCAAGCCTGTCCCGAGGGATCGGCTTACTGAAAGTCCTCATCAATGTGAAGGCCCTTGCACACGAAGATCATCCCTTCGACTCCGTGCACGAAGAAGAAAGCTCGGAGAAGAAGAACCCTTCGACTCCGAAGACGCCAGAAGCAAAGGCCGGAGAAGAAGAGGAGCGGCACTACCCCGTCGTCTCCAACAAGCTTCGACTCCGATCAAGCAAAAGCCCGGAGAAGAAGAGGAGCGGCACTACCCCGTCGCCTCCAACAAGCTTCGACTCCGATCAAGCCCAAAAGCCCGGAGAAGAAGAGGAGCGGCACTACCCCGTCGTCTCCAACAAGCTTCGACTCCGATCAAGCCCAAAAGCCCGGAGAAGAAGAGGAGCGGCACTACCCCGTCGTCTCCAACAAGCTTCGACTCCGATCAAGCCCAAAAGCCCGGAGAAGAAGAGGAGCGGCACTACCCCGTCGTCTCCAACAAGCTTCGACTCCGATCAAGCCCAAAAGCCGGAGAAGAAGAGGAGCGGCACTACCTCGTCGTCTCCAACAAGCTTCGACTCCGATCAAGCCCAAAAGCCCGGAGAAGAAGAGGAGCGGCACTACCCCGTCGTCTCCAACAAGCTTCGACTCCGATCAAGCCCAAAAGCCCGGAGAAGAAGAGGAGCGGCACTACCCCGTCGTCTCCAACAAGCTTCGACTCCGATCAAGCCCAAAAGCCCGGAGAAGAAGAGGAGCGGCACTACCCCGTCGTCTCCAACAAGCCTTCGACTCCGATCAAGCCCAAAAGCCCGGAGAAGAAGAGGAGCGGCACTACCCCGTCGTCTCCAACAAGCTTCGACTCCGATCAAGCCCAAAAGCCCGGAGAAGAAGAGGAGCGGCACTACCCCGTCGTCTCCAACAAATCCTCAATCCCGATCAAGCCCCAAAGCCCGGAGGAGAGAAGCGAAGCGTCATCACCCCGTCGTCTTCGACTAACGCCTGCCCCATCCACGAAGAAGAAAGCCTGGAGCAGATCGTCTGAAGCGTCGCTACCCCGTCGTCTTCATCAACAAAAGTCGACGCTACAACCGTCGCACGGAGACCGTCGCTACCCTCGTCGTCTTCATCAACAAAAGCCGGCGCTACAACCGTCGCACGGAGACCGTCGCTACCCTCGTCGTCTTCATCAACAAAAGCCGGCGCTACAACCGTCGCACGGAGACCGTCGCTACCCTCGTCGTCTTCATCAACAAAAGCCGACGCTACAACCGTCGCACGGAGACCGTCGCTACCCTCGTCGTCTTCATCAACAAAAGCCGACGCCACAACCGTCGCACGGAGATCGGTGCTACCCCCACCATCTCCGAAAGCATTCTTCGACTCCGATCATGCCAAAGAAGCCCGGAGAAGAAGAGAAGTCCAGTCGATACGTAAACCGTCGAAGCACCGAAGAAGTAGCCCACGTCGTTCGAAGAAGAAGATCGAGTTGACGCCAAAGCTAAAGCCAACGCAAGAAGCCAAAGCAAAGCCCCAGTAAAGCCCGCGCCAAAGCAACGCAAGTGCCAAAGCCAAGCGACTACGCCGGCCACGAGCAAAAGCACCGCACGTTCTAGCCGATACGACGCGAAGTCCGGAAGAACGAAAGCATCGCAAGTCTCTCCCAGCTACGTCCAAGTGCAAGCGCCGAAGCAAAGCAAAAGCCAGAGCCACGCCGGAGCAAAGCCAAAGCCAAAAAGCCAAAGCCAAAGCCAACGCCAAAAGCTAGATCGACGCCGCGAACCGACGATCAAGGACACCGAGGTCAAGCAAGGAACGAGGAAGACGCGAAGACCGAGGAACGAAGCCGAAAACCCCCTAGCCGAGAAAGCGCGAAGCACGGAAGGGACAAAGCAACGGTGGACATTCCTTAGCCTCTCCAAAACCCTCTCCCTGTAAAACCCCTGTCCTGGGCAGCCCCTTCAGAGCTCTCGCACGAACACCACGTGGAGACGCGGATCAAAGGGATCCCCCAGAAGATCTTTCCCACAATCCCCTGATCAAAACTCGCCGCAACCCGGACTCGCTACACCCGAGCAACCCGGGTCCCGGCCACAATTGTAATCTCGTTTTGTGCAATAAAGCCGACCCGTACCTTTTTTGCGCATACAGATTTCTGGCACGCCCGGTGGGACCTCTTCTCCTTTCATCCGTACGGTTGAAGAAGCTGCTTGAAGTTTGCAATGGCCGGAACGAACAACGATGCGTTTGCTCCAAGCCTCTCACCAATCGCCGAGTCTCCTCTACTCCGCCACGGTGATCCAGTAAATCCGGAGGGTGATGCTCCTCCAATGGTGCGCGTCTACACTCGGCGTACACGGACTCTTGCGGACATCTTCGTGCCAGAAGCTACTACCGAAGATGCTCGCCAAAGCGCCGACGAGGCCCTGGTGCATGAAGAAACGAGCCTCGATCCTGGAGCCCATGTCCAGAAGTTTGGGGAGGACCAGCCCCAACCCCGAACCAGTTCGGGTTCTCCAGCAGACGTTGCACCTCCTCTGCAGGGGGCAAACATCAATCATCAGCCAGAAGCAAGTCGGCGTAACTACATCTCAGATGATGACGGCGAGGATGCGAACATGCAACACCGAGGCGTTCTCCATCACCACCCTCCGACCGCTCTTCAGCTCCAAGTCATGCAGATGAACGAGCACATGGCGCAGATTACTCGGCTAATGGAGGAGAAGGATCGTCACATCAACGCTCTGCTCCAGAAGCTAAGCGCAAAGGACGCTGCAGCAGTTAGCCAACCCGTCGCTTCTCCGGTAGCCGCTCCAGTTCCGTCTTCAACTCCCGCTCCTGCAGAAGTCGCTCCGACGATTCAAGCGGTTACTCCAGCGCTCTCCTCGGCTCCCGTCCCATTGGAAGTCGTCTACCCGGTGCCAGCCTCGGCGGCCACTCAACCTCCAGCAACGGCAACGATGAATGCTCAGCAAGTCCAAGCGTTGATAGCCGACATGATGCGTTCTCACGGCAGTGGCCTTCCTCCGATCACGGCGGCATACTCGAAGCCCTACACTACGAGGATCCAGCAGCTACGCTTCCCAGTCGGATTCCAGCCGCCAAAGTTTCAGCACTTCGACGGAAAGGGAAATCCGAGACAGCACGTTGCCCACTTCATCGAGACCTGCAATAATGCCGGCACATATGGCGACGAGATGGTGAAGCAATTCGTCCGCACCCTCAAAGGCAACGCGTTCGACTGGTACGTTGATCTTCCTGCAGGAACCATTGACAGCTGGGATCAGATGGAGAGGGAGTTCCTCAATCGCTTCTACAGCACCAGACGAACCGTCAGCATGATCGAGCTCACCGCCGTCAAGCAAAGGAAAGACGAGCCAGTGATCGACTACATCGACAGGTGGAGAAACCTCGCGCTGAATTCACGAGACCGCTTGTCTGAAGACTCAGCCATCGAGATGTGCACCCAAGGCATGCACTGGGGTCTGCTCTACATCCTCAAAGGTATCAAGCCTCGGTCTTTCGAAGAACTCGCAACTCGGGCTCATGACATGGAACTCAGCCTAGCAAACCGCGGGGACTCGAAGAACAAGGACTTCTTGAAGATAGAGAAGAAGGACAAGCCACCGGCAACGAAACCGAAACAAGTCAATGTTGCCGACGTCGCTTCGACCTCCAAACCGCTCAAGATCGTTGGCAAGCCGGATCAGAAGAAGGGAGTCGCCATACCACCGCCTCCGCCGCCAAGACAAAGGATGACTCTCGAGGAGCTCGAAGCAAAGGAGTACCCCTTCCCAGACTCGGAAGTCTCCTCCATGTTCGACCAACTGCTGCAAGAGAAGATGATAGAGCTTCCTCCTTCAAAGAGGCCCGAGCAGATGCATCGCGTCGACGACCCTCTCTTCTGCAAATACCACCGGGTGGTGAGTCATCCCATCGAAAGATGTTTCGTCTTCAAGGAAAGAATCATGGCACTCGCCAAGCAAGGGAAGATAGAGATCGACTCCGGGGAGGTTGCTACGACCAACATGACGTCCATCACCTTCGGCTCCTTCTCGCCGGTACTCGTTGCCGCTCGACGAAGCATGCCCAAATTGCGCCTCAATCGTCAAGCGTCAATCGCTAAGTCGACTTCCCAGCCGAAAAACTCGAAGCGACGTCAACGTACTCCTGCGTTCTCCGAGGAGGAAACACCGCTGCCCTGGGGGCAATCATCGCTCACGCCAGCACCTTTTCCAGGCAATACTGCATCCCAACGAACGCTCCAAAGGAGATACGAGCAAGGAGACCCAGAAGTCGGCCTGCTGGGCCAGCCGTCGGGGAAGTTTGACTATTACGTCCTCTACTCAAGGCCTCCATCCGTTCCAATCGAAGAAATCAAGCCCACCGGCTGGGGATCGGGAGAAGAGCCAGTGGAACCTCGAGAAGAGCAAGTCCCTTCCAGCCAAGCCATGTCCCAACGCGCTCTTAGAGAAAGATACGAGCAGGGAGACCCCGAAGTCGGTCTGCTGGGCCAGCCATCAGGGAAGTTTGACTATTACGTCCTCTACTCAAGGCCTCCATCCGTTCCAATCGAAGAAATCAAGCCCACCGGCTGGGGATCGGAAGATGAGCAAGTAGAGCCTCCGGAAGAACAAGTGTCATCAAAGAAGCCAGTTGCTGCTGACGACCATCATCCTAGCGAAGGGGAATCCACCGACGAAGAAGCATGGGTCATGCTACCGCGGCGGCGAAAGCCTTGGCAAGAAAAGAAGCTCAAGCAAGACCGTGTGATGAGGGGATTCACCAAGCGGAAGACCTACAAGAAGAAAAGCAAGACTCCAGGAAGGAAGGCGTTCAAAGTACCGCCAGCGAGCCGAGACGATATCCTTCAGCAGAGTCTTCCAGAACCGACAACTTTGCAAGAGTTCTTCCCGGATCACTTCCTCCCGGTGGACCAACACGTCAAGGTGTCTTGTTGCATGGTCGAAGTCCATGAAGTGTCGGAAAGAAAGAACGAAGGCGAAACTTCTGAAGAAGGCGACTCCACCGATGAGGGGGACGACTCCAACGATGGGGGCACCGCCGCTCACGACGAAGCAATCTTGCACATGCCGCTCGTAGAGGCTTTGCATCTTCCGAAGAAGGCTCACCTGGCAATGGCGGCGGCCTTGGCCGATCCAGATAGCTACAAGAGAAAAAGGAAGGATGACCAGAAGGGCAAAGCTGTAGCCTCGTGTGATGCAACGATAACCTTTTCAGACGAGGACCTGCAACTCGGGACGCGATTGCACAACCGGCCTCTTTACGTTTCGGGATACATCAAGGAGAAGCCAGTGAACCGAATCTTATTGGACTGTGGCTCCGCTGTCAACATCATGCCCATCCAGACGATGCGGCAACTCGGCATTACCGACGACCAGCTCTCACCAAGTCAGTTGGTCATTCAAGGCTTCAACCAAGGCGGACAGTCCACCGTTGGAATCATTCGTCTGAAGCTTTCCATCGGCCCGCTAGATACGACGGTCCTCTTCCACATCATCGACTGCCGGACATCATATCGTCTCCTGCTAGGAAGACCATGGCTGCACGAGAACGGCATCATAGTATCCACCTGGCATCAATGCCTCAAGTACTACGAAGAAGGCGTGGAGAGGTGCATAGTTGCGGACGACAAGCCATTCAACGAGGCCGAGGCACATCTGGCCGACGCTAAATTCTACCAAGCAAAGGGCCTGGTCGCGGAAGTTCTGCCGGCTAAAACCCCTCGAGCTCAAAAGATTGAAGAAGTAAATAAGGAAAAGACTCCTCTTCCCGGGAATCCAGTGCCATCTTCGGACGAGGCGAGACCCAAGGTCCAAGGAACGCCGAAACCTGGACAAAGGATGCGCATCAGCTTCAAGCCAAGAGCAATGCAACATACCCCGTTGCCAATCCAAACGGCGCCTGTCCTGCGTCTCGCGCCTCAGTGGCTCCGCAAATCCGAGCGATCGCCTTCTACTCCGACAAGGAAGCTGGCCCCAACGTTATCTCAGGCCAATGTCATCACTCTGCAAGAAATGACGGTGCCACTACCTAGTCTGGCAGAAGCTCCGAACCCAAGCAGACCCGTCGAATCGGCAGACCTCGAGCCACTCGGATTCAAACCGGAAGGGAGTTGGGGGCAAAATGCTGCCAAATTGCTGTTTAGAGCTGGCTATAACGAGGAAAGCGCCATGGGCACACTCCCACCAGCAGCAACTCCGCATGGGATGACAAGAACTCAAGCTCGGCTATTTCAAAACGGAGAGCAAATTCCCCCGAACCGCCGAGGCATCGGCTCCAGTCAAGCTCCGTTGGTCATCAGAACCGCAACGAAGAAGAACTTCACCTCGAACTACATCGAGGCGAGGATAGTAGATGAAGCAGCTGAAGGATCGATAATCTCCGATGCACTCTCCACCTACCTCAGCCATCCAGACAGCAGGAGAAGACGACGACGGGCTCGATGCCAAGCCTTGTTCCGGAAGCAAACCAGAGGTGGTAAAGACTGGTCGAATCGAAAACGCACATCCGTGTTCGAGAGGCTCGGGCCAGTCAAACATTCAAAGAAGAAGTCAGTGTTCGATCGCCTGGAAATGCCTATCGAGGACTTCGTCTCAACACCCACCCACCCACCCATGGCTGCCGTCCATCATATCTCCATTACGGAGCCCGACAACGGTGAAACTTCTACGTCGGACGACGAGTTGCCCGACGCCCCGCCAGTCCTCGAAGAAGGGGGGCAGTCCACCGTTGATGACTTGAAGGAAATCAACTTGGGCACGGAGACGGAGCCTCGGCCTACATTCGTCAGCACGCTCTTAACCCCGGAGGAAGAAGCTGCATACATCAAACTGCTTAAAGAATACAGAGACGTCTTCGCATGGTCCTACAAGGAGATGCCGGGCCTCGATCCAAAAATCGCAGTGCACCAGCTCAGCGTCAAACACGGAGCCAGCGCTATCAAGCAAGGACAAAGACGCTACCGGCCAGAACTGATACCCCAAATAGAAGGCGAAGTCAACAAATTGATCGAAGCCGGCTTCATTCGAGAGGTCAAGTACCCGACATGGATCTCTAGCGTCGTCCCCGTCAAAAAGAAGAACGGCCAAATCCGAGTGTGCGTGGACTTCAGAGACTTGAATAACGCATGTCCAAAGGACGACTTCCCCTTGCCAATCACGGAGCTAATGGTTGATGCGACGACTGGTCACGAGGTGCTCACTTTCATGGATGGATCATCGGGCTACAACCAGATTCGGATGGCACCCAAGGACGAGGAGCTCACGGCATTCCGCACACCGAAAGGAATCTACTGCTACAAGGTAATGCCGTTCGGCTTGAAGAACGCGGGAGCCACCTACCAGCGAGCTATGCAGAAGATCTTTGACGACATTCTTCATCAAAACGTGGAGTGTTATGTCGACGACCTCGTGGTGAAATCCAAGAAGAGATCGGCACATCTACAAGATCTTGAGCTAATCTTCAGACGACTTCGAAGGTACCAACTCCGCATGAATCCGCTCAAGTGCGCGTTCGGAGTCTCCTCGGGCAAATTCCTCGGCTTCGTCGTCCGACATCGTGGCATTGAGATAGATCAATCCAAAATTGATGCTATCGTCAACATGCCCGTACCAAAGACAGTGCGAGACCTCAGAGGCCTCCAGGGACACTTGGCGTATATCCGGAGATTCATCGCCAACCTGGCTGGAAAGTGCCACCCTTTTAGTCGCCTCATGAAGAAAGGAGCGCCGTTCACATGGGATGAAGCGTGCCAAGAAGCACTCCAAAACATCAAAGCATATCTACTGAAGCCGCCAGTCCTATCAGCACCGGTTCAAGGGAGGCCGCTCATCCTCTACATCGCCGCCCAAGAGCAATCCTTGGGGGCACTCCTGGCCCAGAACAATGAACTTGGCGTGGAAACAGCTTGCTACTACTTAAGCCGCACTCTCGTCGGCGCAGAGCTGAATTACTCCCCAATCGAGAAGGTCTGCCTAGCACTCATCTTCGCCACGAAAAAGCTGCGACACTACATGCTCGCTCACACCATCAGACTCGTCTCGAAGGCTGACCCACTCAAATATATCATGTCGAGACCAGTGCTTTCCGGACGTCTAGCCAAGTGGGCCCTGCTGCTACTTGAATTCGACATCACCTTCGTGCCACAGAAAGCGGTTAAAGGATAGGCCCTCGCGGACTTCCTCGCAGAATATCCTCTCCCGGCAGAATGGGAGTTATCAGAAGATCTCCCAGATGAAGAAGTATTCTCTGTTGACATCGCCCCGTCCTGGAAAATGTTCTTCGACGGCGCAGCTAGGCAAGACATAGCGGGAGCCGGAGTCATCTTTGTCACTCCGGACAACGAAATACTCCCCTTCTCATTCCTGCTCTCGGAAGCATGTTCCAACAACGTGGCAGAATATCAAGCCCTACTCATTGGTCTCGAACTGGCCGACGAAATGAACCTTCAAGGACTAGAGATCTTTGGCGACTCTCAACTCGTGATCCAGCAAGTCCTGGGGGCATACGAAGTCAATAAAGAAGACCTGGTACCGTTGCATGCGCGAGCCGTAAAGCTCCTCGAAAAACTCAAGGCTGTTTCCATCCAACACGTTTCCAGAAACCTCAACCAGCAGGCTGACGCACTCGCAAATCTGGCGGCTACACTCCCGTTCCCAGATGAGCGTTCACTCGTCGTCCCCGTCTGCAGGAGATTCGTGGTCATCGAAAAAGAGGGTCCGCCCGAGGTACCAGTTCAAACCAACGCGGTGCATGTCCTCGAGATTAAAGAACAAGACTGGAGGCAACCGTTGGTGGAGTACCTTGTTCATGGTAAACTCCCCGAAGATCCGAAGCGCAAAAGTGACATCCGTCGACGATCTCTAAGGTTCTACCACTTCAACGGCGAACTGTACCGACGAAGCTATGACGGCACACTCCTGAGGTGCCTCGCAAAAGAGGAAGCGGAAGCCGCACTCGAAGAAGTACACGCTGGAATCTGTGGATCACACCAGTCCGGTCCGAAGCTTCACTTCCGCGTCAGAAGGATGGGATACTACTGGCCTACCATGATCAAAGACAGCTTGGAGTACGCGAGAAGATGTCAAGCTTGCCAAGTGCACGGGGACTACATTCGTCAACCTCCGGAGCCTTTACACCCAACAATCGCGTCTTGGCCCTTCGACGGATGGGGTCTTGACATCGTCGGTCCTCTGCCCAAATCATCCAAGCAACATCTCTACATCTTGGCGGCAACGGACTACTTCTCCAAGTGGGCTGAAGCGATACCGTTGAGGGAAGTTACAAAGTACTCCGTCATCAGCTTTATCCAGAACGACATCATCTTCCGCTATGGAGTCCCCCGCTACATCGTAACAGATAACGGGAAGCAGTTCAAGAATGCTGCCGTCAGCCAGTTCTGCGCATTGTACAACATTAAGCAGAATTGTTCGACAATGTACAACGCTCCAGCCAACGGTCTAGCAGAAGCCTTCAACAAAACTCTGTGCAAGCTGCTGGAGAAAACCGTCTCGAAGACAAAGAAAGATTGGCACGAACGCATGGGCGAAGCACTATGGGCTTACCGAACATCCTTCCGCACGCCGACACAAGCAACGCCGTATTCCCTCGTCTATGGCGTGGAAGCCGTTCTTCCGCTCGAACTCCAGATCCCGTCACTCAGGATAGCAGTCCAGGAAGGCCTCACCAGCGATGACAACGCCCAGCTCCGCCTAGCAGAATTGGAAGCACTGGATGAAAGACGCCTCGAAGCTCAACAGCGTCTGGAGTGTTATCAGGCCAGGCTCTCTCGCGCCTTCAACAAGAAGATTCGTCCTCGATCATTCCAGATAGGGGAACTGGTGCTGGCGGTCAAACGCCCCATCATTCTCTCGCATCGAGGAGGGAAGAAATTTGATGCCAAATGGGATGGCCCGCATTCCGTCAAGGAAGTCTACTCCAACGGTGCTTATCTCCTCACCACGCCAGAAGGGCTGACACTCGGCCCTATCAACGGCAAGTACCTCAAAAGGTACTATGCCTAAAGCAAGGCCATACCCCTTGTTCAAAAAAAAAAAAAAAAAAAAAAAAAAAAAAAAAAAAAAAAAAAAAGAACTACGTGCGACTTGATCCCCCTTAGGGGGGTACGTAGGCAGCCTGAGAAGTTACTTCAGGATCAGTCCGACCAAAAGAAAAAGACAACAAAGTTCCATGGAAAGGGTGTGGCAAAATGAGGCGATATTATTAATAAAGCAAAGACAGTACACTGCATAAGTCCCGAAAAGGAAGCCACAATGGAACAAGGAATAACTAAAAGAAGGTGTCCAGAGCTTGAAGACGACGCAGCAGCTCCTCCCTAGTTGCCTCCACTCTCTGAAGCTCCACGGGACGAGCGACCAGAAGCTCGCGACGGGTTGCCAAGTCCGACTGCTGCCTCAAATGACTCGCCTTCAAAGTGCTCTCCGCAGCCTCAGCCCGCTCCAAACGGGACTCCGCCTTCCGAAGTGAGGCGCGCGTAGATTCCACCTTCCTCTGGGCCTTCGATAGGCTGGACGTAGCCTCCGCAAGTTGATGCCCGGACTGACTTAGACTCGCCTCAGCGGCCTCCAGCTCAGAAGGGGAGCTCCCCTCCAGCAAAGCCCGCCGGGATCGATAAGCCTCGCTCTCGGTCACAAGCTGGTCCATTTGAGCGACGAAAAGAGAGCTGTCAACTTTGAACTCCGCCAGGCTCGCGCAAAACTCCGCACCATCTGCCGACCACCAGTCCTGGAGGGCGCCAAGACCGGCAGTTTGGAAAGGCTCCAACGTCGACTTGATGTACTGCCGGCAGCTCGAAAGAAGGAACTCTGAGACCCTGCTCCTCGGCCTTAAAACTGGACGAGGCGCCTCGGAGTAGGTAGGCAAGACCCTCCCTGCCGCTGCAACTGCCACAGGAGCCGCCCGCGCCAACAAGGGTGGTGGAACCGGAGAAACCTCCGCTGCCGCTGCGGCCGCAACAGGAGCCGCCTGCGCCAACAAGGGTGGCGGAACTGGAGAAACCGCCGCTACCGCTGCAACAACCGTCTCCACCAAAGGACACGAGGGCACAGTCATCGGGGAACGCCGCTTGTCGATGCTCGAGACTTCAGCCTCCTCGCCAAAAGACAAGGCGTCGACATCGATGTCGTCCAGGTTAATGTCGCCCCTAGGGAAGTTCTCCCCGCAAAGTCCGAGGAGATCTAGATCATCCGGAGGGATGTCTAGCCCGCAGGGTTCGGGCACTTCCTGTGCGGCACCGGTGGACGAATGCCCAAGAGGCACCTTTGAAGAGCTCGCTCCACGCTCTACCACTATAACAGAATCTGGTCAAAAGAAAGAAACGGTGCTCAGCGTGATAAAGCTTCCTGAACGTAGAGGACAAATAAAATGAAGAGAGTTCCATACCTGTGTGGTCGGACGAAGCGGTCCGGGACGGAGGAATCACTTCATCTTTCAGAAGTCCAGGCTCCTCGGCATCCTCCGTCAGACAAGGGACTCTCGGGACCATCCCGCGAGGAATGCACATTTTTCTTCTCTTGGGAGGGGCACCCTCAACTTCGGCCTTCGGGAAACAGAATACCCCAGGGCACTAGTAAGCTCGACATCCAGCACCGGAACGGAAGAAGGGACACAACGAGCGCTGGAAAGACGACTACCGCTCCTCTGCGCCCGCCGAAGTCCCAGTTGGAGGCGGCGGTCCTCTACTCCCGCAGAATGATCAAAGCAGAAATTCCTGAACCCGCTACTCACCAAGACGTCGACTGGAAAACTCGCAAGTAAAGGGGAAACTCCCCCTTTAACCCACTGGCAGTATTCCGGGGTGGCGGCGTCCCGAAGCCCGGATTTGGCCCCAGGGAAGAAACTACTGCCAGTAAAGCGAGCGTAGAGGGAAGCCCACAGACGGTAACCCTCCTGCGGACTGAAACGCCCCTGCAACTGCTGAGGCGTGCCAGGGACTTCCTGTCGAAAACCCTGCTGACGGGCAAAGCGATGGGGGGAGTACTGCTCCACCTCCACCACATCTCCTTTGCGCCAGACTAAGTAGCCAGGGCGGCAGCTGACCATATTCCAGTAAAGACTATCCGGGAGCCCGTCGTTGTCATACACGGTCGACCTCTCCAAAGGCAGCACCGAATGCTCCGACAGAAATTCAAAATCGACGCTCCCCATCCTCCTCAAAAGGGTACGAGCACACTCTTTCGGACGCTCCCAACTGATAAAGGCATTCAAAATCCCTCCTACCCCTGGGAGGAAAGGTAACTCGGCTGGATGCCCGCGCCTGGCAAAGATCCCCTTCGGGAAATGCAGAGCTATCCAGCCGTACAAATAATGCAAGGGTCCGAAAGCAGCCGACCGGCCGAGCTCCTCCTTGGCCTTATCTGAGCCAGACAAGTCCCAGTAAGTCCCGCTGAGAGCCCGATACAAGGCGCATAGTATGGCTGGGGCTAGATTGAAGAGCTCGCCCCTCTCCATCCTGGAAGCAGCAAGGAAGGTCCCCGGACGAATGGCCTCCCCAGAACACGGAAGCACGAACCGGCAAAGAAAGATGACCAGCCCGGCGGCTCGGTAAACCGATCGCCACTCCTCGCTGTCCCGTTTCAGGCCAAGGAGTTCCCAGGGGCACTGCTTCCCCTCCATTGAGTGCTTCTCTCGAGCCAAGGAATCGATAGGCCTCACAAAGGAGCGAAGCGGAGGTCTCTGCATCTGAGCGATCTTCCACATCGGGTGAGCTGAGGGCGCTGGAGCTCTATACTCGCCTCTGAACCAAAAATTGACCCAAGAAGAAGGACGCACTCGATCTGATTGGTCCCTCGCCGCAATGATAGCATGTGCCTTGAACAGAAGGAGGCAAGAACTCGGAGCGTAGCTGCTGTCCAGCAGATCCTTCAAGGCAGGCACCTCCTCTTGGTAGTAGTTCCGTACCTCGGGGCACCCAGAAACGATATGGACGTCACGAAGCGAGATGCCTATCTCCCCCGCCCCAGTAAGGAAGGTGTTAGTCTCCGGACACCAAAGCTCACAAAGCGCACGGTACATCCCCTCAGGACGACTGTACTCCCGACGAGCCGGCGCCAGAAATTTGGCCAATAAGTTCATCTCAGGTTCCGCGCCAAAGACCTCGTAGAGCTCGTCCATCCACTCGCGAAAGCCGCAAAGGTACTGGACGTCGCCCCGAGGCCAAGAATCGGGGCCCCATCGGGTCAGCCTAGCACATATCTTCGAGGCAACAACTGGCGTAGGCACGAACTCTTCACCGCAATGATGGAACGGAAGACTCAAACTCGGCCGCAGAAGCTTCATGGAGATCCCTTCGTCAGTATGGATCTTCTCGCTTAATTTCAGCATCCCGCAAGTCGCATCCGCGACTCCATCTTCCGTGATGCGCTCGTGCACAAAGACACGGAGCAACGACAGAAGGTTTTCCCGCCTTGAGCTGCGGTGACGGCGCACACGAGTGAAAGGAAAGCAAAGGCATCTCCTCCCGTCGAAGAAATCCTCGTCTATCCAGCCCGAGGAAGTCAAACTCTCGAAGACGCGGGCCCTGGAGGACCATGAAAGGAGGCAAGTCAAGACAAGCGCACCAAAAAAAAAAAAAAAAAAAAAAAAAAAAAAAAAAAAGGGCCTGCACCCCTGTCGAGAGGATTGCCCGATTCAAGATTACTCTCCAGCCAGCCCACACCCGTGTCGTGACCCGTGCGCCACGAGCCGACACTGGTATCATCGGCGCCTTCGAAGTTCAAAAAAAAAAAAAAAAAAAAAAAAAAAAAAAAAAAAAAAAAAAAAACGAGAAATCAACAAGTGGGGGGGCCCACGGGCCCCTCGCCCCCTTCCAATTGGAGAGCAACAACAAAGAAGGAAAGGGGGGGACCCGCACCCCCCTCCTTCTCCTTCTTCTTCGCCTGCAGCCCGACCAAACCGCCACGCCCGCCGGACCCGGCCCCCGAGCCCGACCCACTCGGTCCCGCAGCCGCCGGACCCGGCCCCCGCGCCCGATCCGCTCGCGCCCGCCACCCTGCACGCCGGCCCCCGCGCCCGATCCGCTCGCGCCCGCCACCCTGCACGCCGGCCGCCGCGCGCGCCGCGCGCCGTCGCCGCCTCGCGCGCGCCACCGCACGCTGCGACCCCGCGCGCCGCCGGCCCCGCCGCGCCCCGCGCCGGTGCTGCTGCCGCTGCTGCCCGTGCAGCCCGGAACCGAACCGAAGAAGAAGAAAAAAAAAAAAAGAAAAAAAAGAAAAGAAAAGAAGGGAAAAAAAAAAAAAAAAGAAAAAGAAAAAGGAAAAGAAAAGAAAAGAAAAAGAAAAAGAAAAGAAGAAGAAGAAGAAGAAGGAGGAAGAGAGAGGCGGCGAAGGCGACCCGCACCTCAGCCGCGCTCCTCCATCCTCCCCGCCTCGAGCCTCGTCGCATCGTCGCTTCGAACCCGCCTTCGCAACGACCGCGAAATCGCGCACCATCGCCGCCGACGAAAGAAGCGACACCGGGAAGACGGAGCGAGTCGCGTGCAACCCCAGGCAGCTCTCTTCCGACTACGGTCTTCAGAAGCCGGCAGAACCGTCGCGCAAAAGCACAAGGCCGACGAAAAAGGCGACACCGGGAAGACGGAGCAAGTCTCGTGCAACCCCAGGCAGCTCTCTTCAGATCTTCAGAAGCCGGCGGAACCTTCGCAGAGAAACGCAATGACGGAAGAAGGGGGTAGGGGTCCTTAAATGGACCTCCAACCCCGCCCACAAAAGGAATCAAGGACAAACGCTCTACGATTCCTACGTGTCCAAACCCGACACGCTCTCACCGACGCACTCGTCCTTGAGGGGGCATTTGTAGACACACGAATTTCGTCGGACCCGAACCCGACTCACGTGTGCCAACGCGGATGCAAACCCGACACACTGACCCAACTCGCGCGCACCGACATGGATTCAAACCCGACTCGCGCGCGCCGATGCGGACCCGGACCCCATGCGCCAAGGGGGGGGCCGGCCCCTACTAGGGTCCGAACCCCATGGGGGCCGGTCCCTACTAGGACCCGAGCCACATGGGGCCGGCCCTAGTAGGACCCGAACCCCATGGGGGGCCGGCCGGCCCTGCAAGGAAAGGGGAGAAAAAGAAAGAAAAGAAAAAAAAGGAAAGAAAAGAAAGGAAAGAAAAGAAAAGGAAAGAAAAGAAAAGGAAAGAAAAGAAAGAAAAGGAAAGAATACCGCCATGCGCGGGGGGAGGTAGCGTATGACGTCTGCACACACGCGGATCTGCGCCGATCCCTCGATCCGACGCACAAGACGAAGCGCCCGATCGCCATCGATTTCGTGCGCAAAATCCAGCCATAATTGCACCCGCCAGAAAAGGAAAACAATTAAATGTTATTCCCTTCATCAATGGATGAATAAAATCCGGGTAATTATGAGAGAGATACAAAAGGGATTTAAAATTAAAAAGTTTCCATATCTCTCTCCCCACCTCTTTGCCTATAAATAGAGGGGGTGGGGGAAGGAAAAAATGGTTGGAAAGTTGAAGACAAAGCGCCAGAGCTCTGCAGAAGAGAGCACGCTTCTTCATCGACCCGAGGCTTCACGAGGCACAGTCAAGCCTGTCCCGAGGGATCGGCTTACTGAAAGTCCTCATCAATGTGAAGGCCCTTGCACACGAAGATCATCCCTTCGACTCCGTGCACGAAGAAGAAAGCTCGGAGAAGAAGAACCCTTCGACTCCGAAGACGCCAGAAGCAAAGGCCGGAGAAGAAGAGGAGCGGCACTACCCCGTCGTCTCCAACAAGCTTCGACTCCGATCAAGCAAAAGCCCGGAGAAGAAGAGGAGCGGCACTACCCCGTCGCCTCCAACAAGCTTCGACTCCGATCAAGCCCAAAAGCCCGGAGAAGAAGAGGAGCGGCACTACCCCGTCGTCTCCAACAAGCTTCGACTCTGATCAAGCCCAAAAGCCCGGAGAAGAAGAGGAGCGGCACTACCCCGTCGTCTCCAACAAGCTTCGACTCCGATCAAGCCCAAAAGCCCGGAGAAGAAGAGGAGCGGCACTACCCCGTCGTCTCCAACAAGCTTCGACTCCGATCAAGCCCAAAAGCCGGAGAAGAAGAGGAGCGGCACTACCTCGTCGTCTCCAACAAGCTTCGACTCCGATCAAGCCCAAAAGCCCGGAGAAGAAGAGGAGCGGCACTACCCCGTCGTCTCCAACAAGCTTCGACTCCGATCAAGCCCAAAAGCCCGGAGAAGAAGAGGAGCGGCACTACCCCGTCGTCTCCAACAAGCTTCGACTCCGATCAAGCCCAAAAGCCCGGAGAAGAAGAGGAGCGGCACTACCCCGTCGTCTCCAACAAGCCTTCGACTCCGATCAAGCCCAAAAGCCCGGAGAAGAAGAGGAGCGGCACTACCCCGTCGTCTCCAACAAGCTTCGACTCCGATCAAGCCCAAAAGCCCGGAGAAGAAGAGGAGCGGCACTACCCCGTCGTCTCCAACAAATCCTCAATCCCGATCAAGCCCCAAAGCCCGGAGGAGAGAAGCGAAGCGTCATCACCCCGTCGTCTTCGACTAACGCCTGCCCCATCCACGAAGAAGAAAGCCTGGAGCAGATCGTCTGAAGCGTCGCTACCCCGTCGTCTTCATCAACAAAAGTCGACGCTACAACCGTCGCACGGAGACCGTCGCTACCCTCGTCGTCTTCATCAACAAAAGCCGGCGCTACAACCGTCGCACGGAGACCGTCGCTACCCTCGTCGTCTTCATCAACAAAAGCCGGCGCTACAACCGTCGCACGGAGACCGTCGCTACCCTCGTCGTCTTCATCAACAAAAGCCGACGCTACAACCGTCGCACGGAGACCGTCGCTACCCTCGTCGTCTTCATCAACAAAAGCCGACGCCACAACCGTCGCACGGAGATCGGTGCTACCCCCACCATCTCCGAAAGCATTCTTCGACTCCGATCACGCCAAAGAAGCCCGGAGAAGAAGAGAAGTCCAGTCGATACGTAAACCGTCGAAGCACCGGAGAAGTAGCCCACGTCGTTCGAAGAAGAAGATCGAGTTGACGCCAAAGCTAAAGCCAACGCAAGAAGCCAAAGCAAAGCCCCAGTAAAGCCCGCGCCAAAGCAACGCAAGTGCCAAAGCCAAGCGACTACGCCGGCCACGAGCAAAAGCACCGCACGTTCTAGCCGATACGACGCGAAGTCCGGAAGAACGAAAGCATCGCAAGTCTCTCCCAGCTACGTCCAAGTGCAAGCGCCGAAGCAAAGCAAAAGCCAGAGCCACGCCGGAGCAAAGCCAAAGCCAAAAAGCCAAAGCCAAAGCCAACGCCAAAAGCTAGATCGACGCCGCGAACCGACGATCAAGGACACCGAGGTCAAGCAAGGAACGAGGAAGACGCGAAGACCGAGGAACGAAGCCGAAAACCCCCTAGCCGAGAAAGCGCGAAGCACGGAAGGGACAAAGCAACGGTGGACATTCCTTAGCCTCTCCAAAACCCTCTCCCTGTAAAACCCCTGTCCTGGGCAGCCCCTTCAGAGCTCTCGCACGAACACTACGTGGAGACGCGGATCAAAGGGATCCCCCAGAAGATCTTTCCCACAATCCCCTGATCAAAACTCGCCGCAACCCGGACTCGCTACACCCGAGCAACCCGGGTCCCGGCCACAATTGTAATCTCGTTTTGTGCAATAAAGCCGACCCGTACCTTTTTTGCGCATACAGATACATACCCAGTTTGGTCGGCGAATCAAGACCTTTCGGTCTGATTGTGCCAAGGAGTATCTCTCCTCTGAGATGCGTGAGATTCTTCAGTCTCACGGCACTCTTCACCAGCAGTCCTGTCCCCACACCCATGAGCAGAACGGCGTTGCCGAACGCAAGCATCGTCATGTCCTTGAGACTGCACGAGCCTTGCTTCTTTCTGCGTCTGTTCCTCACTCCTACTGGGCTAAAGCTGTCATGACGGCTGTCCACCTCATCAATATCACTCCGTCGTCTGCTCTGTCCGGTTCCACCCCTCACGAGCGCCTTCACTCCAGTCCACCTGACTACTCTCTTCTTCGCACGTTTGGCTGCACGTGCTTCGTTTTTCTTCCTCCTCATGAGCGCACCAAACTTTCTGCGAGGTCTGTTAGATGTGTTCACTTGGGGCTCAGTCGTGAGCACAAGGGGTATCGCTGCTATGATCCCTTAGCTCGTCGGATCCGTGTCTCCCGTCACGTCTCCTTTGTTGAGGATGTCCCGTATTTTGCACCTGAGTCTCGGGATCTTTCCTTGCCTACCTCGTCATCCTCCTCGCCCTCCTCATATCTCCACATCCCTGTTCTACCCCCGGTTTCTGTTGCCCCATTCACGCCTACTCCACCACCACCACCACCTCCTCAGTCTCCATCGCCACCTCCACCAACACCACCACCTCCTCAGTCCCCCACGCCACCTCCACCACCACCCATTACTCGTGTCTATGTACGTCGGTCTGCAGCTCCCCCTCCAGAATCGGTTCTCACTGGTACTCCCTCGCCTGATGCTGCTGCTCCCTCCTCCCCGGTCGTGGATCCTGCTCCTGTTCGGCGCTACCCAGCGCGCGAACATCACCCTCCTGCCAGATATGACTACTCTCCTGACAGGTTTGGTTACTCTGCTTTTCCCACTGACTCTCCTGACTCTTCTGGCTTCTCTGCCAGTGTCTCATATTCACCATCCTTTCAGGCCTTTCTTACTGCTCTTCACACTCATCGGGAGCCCCAATCGTACCGTGAGGCAGCATTACATCCAGAGTGGCGACAGGCCATGTCAGTTGAGCTTGAGGCTTTTCAGCGGACCCAGACCTGGATGTTGGTGCCTTGTCCCCCCGGGGTGGTGCCTGTTAGCTGCAAGTGGATCTTCAAGGTCAAGACTCGACCTGACGGATCCATTGAGCGGCACAAGGCTCGCCTCGTTGCTTGTGGCTTCTCCCAGGAGTATGGGATTGACTACGAGGAGACGTTTGCTCCAGTTGCTCGGATGACTACTGTGCGCACCCTCTTAGCTGTGGCACCTGCTCGAGGGTGGCCTCTCCATCAGATGGATGTCACCAATGCGTTTCTACACGGTAATCTCTCCGAGGAAGTCTACATGGCTCCTCCTCCGGGCACTTCAGTTCCTCCAGGACACGTGTGTCGGTTGCGCCGGGCCATCTATGGGCTCAAGCAGGCCCCTCGTGCCTGGTTTGAGCGTTTTCGCAGTGCAGTTCTGGCCGCCGGGTTTGTTGAGCGTCACTCCGACTATGCCTTGTTCACTCGCTCCTCCAGTCAGGGCATTACAGTCCTTCTCCTCTATGTGGATGATATGATCATCACTGGGGATGACAGTGCCACAATCGCCTCTCTCCAGCGGCACCTCCAGAGTCAGTTTGAGATGAAAGACCTGGGCTCTCTTAGCTACTTTCTGGGCCTTGAGATTGCCAGGTCAGCTCGTGGTCTGTTGGTCTCCCAACAGAAGTACATCTCCGACATTTTTACTAATGCTGCCCTTACTGACACACGTACTGCTGATACACCCATGGAGCTCAATTTGAAGCTTCTCGCTACAGATGGTGAGCCGCTCCAGGATATCTCCCGCTACCAGAGGTTGGTTGGGATGCTTGTCTACCTCACCATGACCCGGCCTGACATCGCCCATGCTGTTGGCATTGTCAGTCAGTTTGTTCAGGCTCCACGGTCAGTACACTATGCAGCCTGTTCTTCGGATTATCCGCTACCTCCGGGCCACCATCACCCGTTCACTCCTGTTTCCCTCCACCTCTCCGTTGGTGCTGCGTGCCTAATCAGATGCAGATTGGGCAGGAGATGCAGACACTCGTCGATCTACTACAGGATACTGTGTGTTTCTGTGTGACTCACTGATTTCGTGGCGCAGCAAGAAGCAGGAGTCTGTTGCTCGCTCCAGCACCGAAGCCGAATACAGGGCTATGGCTTCCACCACCGCCGAGGTTGTCTGGCTTCGCCGTCTTCTGCTTGACTTGGGAGTGGTGATATCCGGGCCCACTCCTCTCTTCTGTGACAACCGGAGTGCTATTCAGATTGCTAGCAATCTGGTCTTCCATGAGCGAACAAAGCATATTGAAGTTGATTGTCATTATGTTCGCCAGGCATTTATCGATCACACCATCTCCCTGCCCTTCATTCCCTCATCGGAGCAGACTGCTGATTTTCTGACGAAGCCCCTGACGACAGCTCGCTTCCGGCATTTTTTGAGCAAACTCTCGGTTCATGATCCACCGTGAGTTTGAGGGGGAGTGTTAATGTACATATAATGAGTCGGGTTTACTGTACAGTCGGGTCAGGTTTACTGTACAGTCGGGTCGGTTACATGTACATATATTTGGGCTTGAGTCCCTCAATGGAATCATTATATTCCTCTCCAAACCCTAGTCATCATCTCCTAACATCCTTCAAATTGTACACGATCGTCATCATTATCCCATCAGATGGAGGCAACGGCCACTGGGGGGAGTCCAAGTGCGATCTAGTTCTAGTTCTGATACCAAGTCACGAATCCAGTACCCACTCAAAATCGATCGTGAGGAGGAGGCAACGAGTATATGAAGACACGGCTCTCCCACCCCTAACCAATGCGGGACTAACCGCTCAACAAAACCAATAAAATCAAATCCAGTCTGGTAGATACCCAGCCAGCTTCAGCTGCCCATCCAACCCAGCCAACAAGGAGCAAATCTCCCCAGCAGCAGAGTGGGACATATCATCAGCAGCAAACTCATGCACCACCCCACCCATCTGAATCCAGCTGCACCCAGGGCTCCTCTTCTGCACTCCCCTCCCCTTCATCGCCCCCCTCACCGTCGCCACCTCACCCCATCTGCTCGCTCCGGCGTAAATATTAACCAGAAGCCCGTAATACCCGCTGTTCTCTGGCTCCAAAGCCATTAGCTTCTGCACAGCAACACCCCCAATCTCCAGGCTCCCATGGATCTTGCATCCACCCAGAAGAGCTCCCCAGATCACCGCGTTTGGTTCCATCGGCATTCTCCATATCAAATCCAATGCATCCTGTAGAAATCCGGCGCGTCCGAGAAGATCCACCATGCAACCGTAATGCTCGATCTCGGGGACGATCAAGTGGTCCTTAATCATGCTCGAGAACATCATGCGGCCTTCTTCGACCAGCCCTGAATGAGTGCAAGCGCTAAGAACACTCACGAAGGTGATCCCGTTCGGTTCGATCTCACCTTCCTTCTTCATTCTATGGAACATATACAATGCATCCATACCGCACCCGTGAATCGCTAGCCCTTCGATCATTGAATTCCAGCAGAAGAGGTTCTTCTCTTTCAAGTTGAAGAAAACCACCAGAGATCTCTCTATGCTCCCGCACTTTGCGTACATGTCAACCAAAGCAGACCCGATGTAGACATCGAGATCGAATCCATTGAGCATCGCGTGATGATGCAGCTCCCTCCCCGGACCAAGGGCTCCTAGATGGGCACAAGCCGAGATGACAGTCGCCATCGTGACTTCATCGGGGCCGACCCCTGCGGCCTTCATGCCCTTGAAGGTCTCGACCGCCTCCCTGAAACGCTTGTTTTGGGAGTAACAAGAGATCATGGTCGTCCACGAGATCAAGTCCTTGCTGGGCATCTGATTGAATAGGGAAGCAGCGGACTCGACGTCCCCCGACCTCGCGTACCCGGTGATCATGGTGTTCCACGAGACAGTGCTCCTCGCTGGCATCTCTTCGAAGAGTGTCCTCGCTGAGTCCAAATCCCCTAGACGGGCATGACCCGCAATCATCGTCGTCCATGCGAAGATGTCTCTTTCAAGCATTTCATCAAACACCCTTCTCGATTCTCCGATCTTCACCAAAGCAGAGTAGAAACCGATCAGCCCTGTCTGAACAAAGGCGTGGGATCCGAAACCCATCTTCCAAATCTGCGCGTGAACGGCTTCGCCGGACCCTGCGGCGGGCAATTGCGCGCAGGCCTTGATCAGAGACGAGAAGGTATAGCCGGTGGGGGCGATGTTCGATCTCGACATATCAGCGAACAAGTGGAGGGCTCTGAGGGGCGCCGAGCAGCGGGCGAACCCCCCGATCACCGCGTTGTAAACGAAGACATTGGGGTTGCGCATTTGGGCGAGTGCGAGGAAGGCGTGGTCCGTCCGGCGGAGGCGGGAGCAGGCGGCGGCGAATTGGTTCATGAGGAAGGAGTCTTGGTGGGCGTTGCTCTTGATCAGGGCGGCGTGGATGGATTTCAGGCCTTTGGGCGCGCTGCATTTCTGCAGCTGGAAGGTGATCGGATGGTTTGGGTGAGGAGGAGGGAGTGGTTCGGGGCGTTGGAGGGCTTTGAACGGAGGTTCTTTGGAGGTGGGAATGGTGGGCAAGATGTTGATAGCAGACCTGTGCTTGGCAGTCATCAAACAGAAACTCAAAATGTTAGAACGTTGGAAGTAAGATAGGACATTCCTCTCGCTCCTATGGCTAGTTTCAATTCTTGATCTATCTTGTGTCGGCACATTAACCGGTGATGATGCACACCACTAATATGGTCCTTTCCAAAAAATTAAAAAATAATAATATTATCGAACAATTAATTACTGTAGTAAAAAATTACTTGTCAAAAGAATGGACTCGAAAGAAGACAAAGTTTCAAACTTTTATAAAAACATCGAACATTTATTGCTCCCAGTTTGATGCTTTCTTTTTTTCTGTTCTTTTTTCAGAAGGTTTCATCATCAACAAGAGTTCTACGGAATTCTTTGTTGTTGTTGAACGCAGATTCCCTAAGATGCGGGCTCACAATCTTTCTATCAGCAAACTCAATCCGAATGGAAGCAAATCACGGTATAAAAAAAGTGTTTTCGACACACATGCTTCATAGCCTCAAGTTTCTAACTTTATATTGCCAACAGCTCAAAGGTCGGGCCCTCGTTGTCATCCCATTTGGTGTACACCATGTCACTCGTACCATTGGTACGAGCGATATCGATTGGCCAAATATCATTTCCCCTAGAGCAATGCTATTCTGCAACCATCGTACCATGTATTGGTGATGTGGCTTCTAGGAGTGATTCGGGGTGTCATCGCATTCACGCCCCCCTCCTCCCCTTGTTATCCCATTCGTTGTACCTCTCTTCAGTACCATTGGATATGAGTAAGGCAGGCAATGGGCCAGGCCTAGGTCAGGCTCAACCAAGTCCAGGTCTGTGCCTATATTTTTATTCTATGGCCTAAGATTGGGCCCATTTTATATCAGGCTTTAAAGTCAAGGCCCAAGTCCAAGCCCACATCAATGATTTAGATCTGGAACAGGCTCTACCTCGAAAGCCTTCAATGACCAACATTCTTCGGTGGAGTTAATTGGTACTAATTGAGCTTGTTACCGTATTTTATATTTAGATGTAATGTACCAATGACCATCAGAAACTACTACATTTTCTCTTATAATTCTTATCTCATTGAATAAAATTTCATTCCAAGATAAGTTGTATAGTCCCGGCGCCTACAATGAGAGTGGGCTGGGTTCGGGACATACCTATAAAGTTCGAGCACGACCCATTTTGGTTTTGGACCAAAAATATAAATTCAAGCCCATATTTATTGGTGAGGTCTACAGCTTGTAAAAACCTATAGTTTAGCTGTGTATGGTTGATAGCTTATGATTGTATGTATGTACGTACCTTAGTACATGTTCTGATCACATAATAGAGTCATGGCTACATGGTAATCCACTTGAGTGGGAGACTCAATAGATTGGTCCTATATAACCGAAATATATTCGGAACTCTGACTAGGGTTGGTCACCCTGTCAAAATAAGCTATTGGGATAACAGAGCGAGGTGTCTCCACCACGGTCATTACCAGGCACAGTGTCTGTGGCCGAACGGAACCAAAACGGTGCACAGATTGATGAGCAGACACCGGTGCACTAAGTCATGTTTCTGTTTAGGGTAAAACGGTCATAAACCCTAAGGAGCCGCGTCTGGTGGGCTAACCAGTTGTGTGGTGGTTTGGAGCATCAATGTGTGAAGGTCCAGCTACGTGACCCAAAACCAAGGTGTACTGGGTTACCCAGCTGGCGTCACATCAGCGTGCCACTCCTACAAGTACGTCATCCACACCCTAATGGGAGGTGTGTTCCTTGGTCTGACCTATGTCATATTAAACCCTGGCAAGGTGGTCATCAGTTGGATTGTTGACCGGATCCAATTACTCGGCAAAGTAATCGAAGGTACGATGTATGTAGTCAATCTAGAAGGAACCGAGTCATATGAGTACTCGAGTCTGATGGTGTTCTCCACTGCTCGAGTCGCATCATGGCACCAAGTGGAGGGACAACGGGTTTACCATACTAAGCGGAGAGCAGGGGTATACGAGAGAACATAGTAAGTCCAAGGGAATTGGAGTGCAGCCTGCGTCGCACTCTGGGTGGCTACGCAAGTTAACTCGGACTCAGTGGGTCGATGGTACACTCATGTAGTGTGTCAATCGAGTTCAAGTTGAAAACCATGAACCCTGGTCCCTGAATGTTCTACCTTATCCACATGATGTACGGTCCTTGAACCATCTCCTCGATTCATATAACACAGTTAGAGGAAGTAATATCCAACCCTAATAACCCTATGCTCCGTGTGTGCATCGCACTAGTGCACGGTAAATGCATAGATACATGTGTGTGTGCTAGGAGAAAGTAGTACAGAGACATGCGTAGTCATCTCTCTATCTTAGTGGGCTTCGCTACACGGGTTCAATGCACCAGTTCATGTTGCGAGTTGACTGGTAGACTTCACTAAGGGTACCCTAAGTGTTTACTAAGGGCATCTCGGTGATAGTGGAATCACTAGTCATAATCCACGTAAGTGCATCATTCGAGTTCCTAAGCTAGAGAGGCCATAGTTAGTTCGGTTCGCGTTGCAACACGGCTGACTAACCTGTAACGGGACAAAGCTATGTGTCCTGATACGTAGGTTCGACTGAAACAACACTTCGACTAAGTTCAACCGATGCAAGGGCACTATGCTAAATACTCTAAATCATATGCTCCGGTTGTCACGTAAGAACACATGCACTAGTGTCTCGCTATAGTTAGTTCGGTTCGCGTTGCGACCCGGCCGACTAACCTGCAATGGTACAAAGCTACGTGTCCTGATACGTAGGCTCGATTTAAACGACGCCTCACCTAAGTTCAACTGATACAAGGGCGCTACGTTGAGTATTCTAAATCATTGGCATCGCACATGCTCCCGTTGTCATGTAAGGGCATATGCACATGTGCCTCGCCACAGTTAGTCCGTTTCGCAATGCAACATGGCCGGTTAACCTACAACGATACAAAGCTACGTGACCCCAACGTAGGTTCGACTGAAACGGCGCGTCGCCTAAGTCCAACCGGTACAAAGACACCACGCTGAGTACTCCGAATTCTTACCCCCATCGATCAATAAGTCCAAGGTCCCACCTTTGGCATTCAAAGACAAAGCCTGAGACGGCGATATCGTCTCATCCCAAGGTGATGGTCTTGGCATTCTAAAGCAAAGTCCAAGGCAACCACCACCTCGGTATTTCAATACAAAGTTCGAGGTAGGCTTCGTCGTCTCGGCAATCTGGCTAAAACCCTACAATGGGATCCATAGCATTGCTTAGGGCCCACAAACACGACGGTGGGACCCGCAGCCCCGCTTGGGGTCCACGAGTACGACGAGGGGACCCGCAGCCCTGCCTGGGGCCCAAGAGTATGACGCAGAAACCCACAGCCCTGCTTGGGGACCACGAGTACGATAGGAGGACCCGCAGCCCTGCCTGGGGACCACGAGTACGATGGGGGGATCCACAGCCCTGCTTGGGCCCACTTGCAGGGGCGGATCTACTAAGGGACTGGGGGGGGCATGCCCCCCCCCCCCCCACACCAAATTTTTTCCAAAAAAACAACCCTAGGTTCCAGCTCTCCCGTGTATGCGAAACCGACGGCCCCCGCAATTTTGGTATCCCGCAGACGATCGGTGAATCAGTGATCAACGGATCAACCGATCAAGGCTGTTGCGATCAAATCGGGCTCTTATAAAAACTGATGGGCAGTTACGATCTGCGATCGAGATCAACGAGCAAAGCAAATTGGGTATTCTTATTCTCTGATCTCTCTCTCTCTCTCTCTCTCTCTCTCTCTCTCTCTCTCTCTCTCTCTCTCTCTCTCTCTCTCTCTCTCTCTCTCTCTCTCTCTCTCTTTTGGATGATTCGGCGGCTGATGCCGGCCCGTCGACGAGGTGGGCACCAGGGGCACGGGCCTTGAGGGAGAGGATGCAGCGGGTGAGCGGGCGTCGCCGTCGTAGAAGCGGATGCGGAGGACGACGCGGCGGTCGAAGAGCTCGTCGGAGGAGCCGTCGAAGATCAGATTCTCCTGCTGCCTGTTGGAGTTGGGTGCGAAATCCCTAAATCCCTCTCTGAGCTCTCTCTCTCTCTCTCTCTCTCTCTCTCTCTCTCTCAACTAGAGAAGAAAAAAAAGAATGGGTTATTTTTACTTTGCCCCCCAAATTTTGCCTTGAATTAGACTTTACCCCCCATATTTTCAGTAATTAGACTTTACCCTCCAAAACTAACTGTTCTGTCAACTCACACCCCCAAAACTTTATTTCTATTCCGTCAGCTCACCCTTTCTCTTAGATGGTGAGCTGACGGATCAGTTAGTTTTGGGGGGTAAAGCCTAATTAATGAAAACATGGGGGGTAAAGTCTAATTCAAGGCAAAATTTGGGGGGCAAAGTCAAAATAACCCAAAAAGAATCTATAAATATATATTGCCAATGTCAAATGTCAGCTTATTGTTATTATTATATACAACAAAAACAAGTATTTGGTACTTTTCAGTTATGATCTTATCGTATGTCTTTTTTACTAAGAATATATGATAAGAATTTTTGTTAAAAAATCAATATTAAAATTTATAATTTTTCTAATCCACTATATATTCTACTAGTTCTGCCCCCTCAAGTGAAAATTTCTGGGTCCGCCCCTGCCCACTTGCACTATTTAGGGTCTGATCTGATAAATCCCTCGGGTATTTACGAAACCCTGGATATTCCTGAAAATAGTCCTGGAATATTTTTGAGATTAACCAAACCCTTATAAATAGCAGACCCTGTAAATGATTCGGGATCGGAGAATCCAGAGCAGAGACCCACTTTCTGTTTTTCAAAGCTCCCTGAGCTTTCTGGTTTTCAGACTCCTCCATCCTCTGTTATCTTGTAAGAAGCACTCAGCGGCCTGTCGAGAGTAGCTCTACTCATTCAGAGATAGTGGATTATAAGGCTGCGTCTTACCGCACGGAGACGTAGGCTTCGGCCGAACTTCGTCACCATATTCAGTGCCAACTCTCCCTACTTTACAGTGCTTGTGTGACAACCTAGCAAGTTACAGGTCATCGTTTTAAAGCGCTTCACATCCCGAATGGTCATTATGTACGACGGCACAAAACCCTCCTCCACAGGAATCAATACCTCCGGAGGAAAAGAGATTGCAATTTTTTCATAGCTTCAAAGGATCCCAACCATGGGCGGGTTTTGAGAAAAAATTACTCATATCATTAAGTACATGTCTCAGCCCGCCTCAACCCAGCGAGGTCCTCGCGACACGTATGTGAATTGCTATCGCCTCTAAGTCCTCACGAAACATGAATCGCCGCCAAAAATACTTAACCCCGCTATATTTTACTTTGTTCCAAAATGCTCTCTAAAGTTTGAAAAGTTAGCACAATACTCCTTTTGTCCACTACTTAATATCTCTTATTTTGTAATTTTTATTTGACTTCAATGGGGGGTAAGATGTAGTTTTTTAACTACAGGGGGGTTAAATATTTTTGAGTTAAAACCCTCGGAGGCAAAATGTAGTTTTTTAACTACAGGGAGGCTAAATGTTTTTGAGTTAAAACTCAGGGGGACAAAATGTAATTAATCTTTTTTTTATATTAATATAATTTCTAGTGCCGTCGATGTTCGCTTAAAAATTTTTGCTTAGTATTTTTTTATAAAGTAAAAGTTTTATTATAAAAATGGCCCCAACACGACGTTAAAGATACGTGATGCCCATGCACGTATCAGGGTGGAGGAGGCGGGATCCAACTTGATGGAAGGCGTCAATCCGCAACAGCGATCCTCCAGGCCACAGTTGGGATCGTGAGACGGCACAGCTGGCTCCCGTCCCGATTTTTTTACCGAGGGATCGCGAAAATGCCGGGGGGCATCATACCGGTGGTTATCTGATCGATCTGGGGGCAGTAGCAAGGGTTTTAATTATTTTCGGAACTCAGTCCCTACGTCGCTCCGCCAGGCGGCGGCTTCCAGTCTGAAGGGAAGGGAAGGGAGAAGGGAAAAACTGCGGCGGCGGCGGCGGCGGCGGCGGCGGCGGCGATGGGTAATCTCTGCTCCTCTGGTAATGCTTCCATCTTCCCATGTGTTTGAGCTGCCGCACCTTGTGTTTCATCAAAACCCATCAACGTACCCCCCTCCCACCTGCAGGTAGTGAAAGGAGGGAGGCTTTCAAGTGGAGGGTCACCGGCTTCTCCTCCCTTCTACCGCTCGGCGCAAGGATGTACCGGTCCTCTAATCATGAGGAAGGAGGCTACGTATGGTAAACCAAAGCTTTTAGTCACAAAGTTCTCAGAATTTATGAAAAAAAATAAATAAAATCCGAATATTCTTCACGCATTAAGGGTCTGTCAAATAAACCAGTGATTATTAGTCTTTCAGATTTGTCAGTTCGCCGAATAATCTCGAAAACGCCGAAGATAAACACATGGAAACCCTAAATAATATTGAAAGGATTTCTGTCCGAACTGAACCGAATTGACCCACCACCGAATTAGTGCCGAGTCAGAACTTTGTTACAATTCCCATCTTGGAAAAAAAAAATTTTGATTTAAATTTCAGCCATCGAATATGATGAATCCAAAGGTTGATCTATTTTGATTTATTGGGACCTCAAGATTCTTTTTTTTTTTTTTTTTGACATCGGCGGGTGTCCCAAAACCTTTCGGGCAATGGCCCACTTCAGGCTCGGACTAATCCCTCCGGGAGTGAAGCCCGACCCACTCGGCAATTCCCACTTCACTCCTGGGTAAATCGAGGGGAGGAAGAGTTGAACCCACAACCTCATCACCAAAGCATCGGTTGCTAATGATTCTTTCTTCAATCTGCAGGCGTCTACTGATGATTCCAAAGTTGGATCATCATGGAGAAAGCAGAGTTGGTCTTTATCTCGAGCTGGATCCTTCATCACTAGCATCTGACGTGGTACTTAAAGCAGTTTATAAGCTCTATTTCTACAACCAACTGCAACCCGAGAAGTCGAAGATCAGTGGTACGACTACACGGAATCCTTTCATTTCAATTCAATTCAATTCGTTGTGATCGAATGATGACCGGGGGTTACGTTTGAGCCTTTCTCGAAAATTCTCTATTGCAGAGATGTGTGATTTCCTGACTACGAGCAAAAACCTGTCACAAAAGAGGAGTATTGTTCCCCTCCGAACGTTCCATGATCAGAACTCCGGATTCGTCGTCCATGACTGCTGCATCTTCGGTGTCGAGATCATGGAGCTTCGTCCCCGGATACTAAAACCCGTTCAGGTGTCCGATTGGCTGTCGGTGCAAAAAAAAATTGCCCCTCTTGTAGTCAAATGGGAAATTAAGAACTTCACGGAGTTGAAAGGGCCATGCAGTTCATCTCAAGATTTCACTCTCGGCGGTCATAAGTGGTATGTTTTGCCTCATCTGAATCTCAGTCCGTAGATTTAATCTTTAACGGAGCGGATACCATACTATTTGTTATCTGTATTCATTTAGAAATGTACGATCCGAAATCTTATCCGTATTTGCCCGGATATATAGTAAGTGCAACTATCTAAATCAGTATCCTCCCAGTGTACCCGGATTCGGATAATATCCATATCCGTATTCATTATATAATATATGGACATTGCGCCTATGGCACACGCCTCTCAACATCAACAAAAACATCTTCCACATAATATTTCAAGTTTTTATTACAACTGACTACAAAAAAGAGACTATCTTGAAAAAAGGTGTGAAAGTAAATAGTAAATACTAACATTTAATGTACAATTTTCTTATTCAAGGCTTTTCTTTGCTTCTTGTCTAACAATCTCTGCTACTTTTGCCACTTTGCATATGGGCTTTATATTATTAAATTTGATCACATCGCGTTCAGTTCGAGCTAATCCTACAAAACCAAATCAATGTACATATTAAAATCAGGGTTTTTTTTTACCAACCTCAAATAGGTATCTAAGGGGTCCAGTAGCCATTTCAAGAAATACTAGGAATATTATATTTCAATTTGGCTTGGTAGGACACAAAGCTTGCCGTGGTGTTGCTTACATCATGTGTCTGAGCGAGTCGTACCCAACGTTTTGGGTCGCATCGAGTTGTGGCCCCATCACCAAAGTTGCGATCAATACCTCCGCTTTGGTATTTACTATTTAGTACGTACAATTGTGCAACAAAGTCAGACATTGAGATATGTTCTTGGATCATAATACACGCACAAATATCGTATTATATATTACGGATACGGATATAGGGATATCCGTTTATATGGATAGTCCGTCTCGGATATAGATTATCTGTGTCGAATACCTTAATATTTGTATCTGTTTTTGTCGGATATTAAAATTTATAAAATGCTATCCGAATCAGTTCTCTTCTGAATACTTATTCGGATAAATATCCACAAATTTTGGATTCGAATACGGATCGTATTCGGATTTTGGAATATCCGTTTACACCCCAAGCGCAGAGAATTTCAAACAGTTGAGCAAAGTTAGCAATTGGCTCAAAGATGTCTCTCACTAATTTCATTGTTGCTACAAATTAAGTCTACATAACTGTTTTGATGTGTTTGTTCGATCCGAGCTCATGTGAATTTTTTTTTCTTGTATTGTATGTGTAGGCATCTCTCGATCTATCTAGATCAATGTAGAAAGAACAAGCATCTGGGTGTATACCTGAATTCAGCCGATCCCACCACCCTCCCGACTAAGCAGTCACTGTATGTTGATTTCAGCATTTGTGTCATCGATCAAGTCGGAGGCAAGCACAGGGAATCGAAGGGTAATCCTGATCCTCATCATCCTGTCCTATTGCATGTTGTGCTTCCAGTTTTAACTCTATTTTGCATCAAGATACCTATAAACCCCTGATTATTTTGTTTTCGCTTGCAGCCCACTGCAAGTTTCATTCGAAGTGTCGTAGCTTGGGGTGGCCAAGGCTTCTGTCGCTCGAAGATTTCAATGATGCATCGAAGGGTTTCCTCGTGAATGGCACTTGCGTTGTCGAAGCGACAATCAGCATCTTAGGATCATGCAAGATCCAAGATCCCCGTATATGATGATGGAGGTGACGACAAGGGTACGTGATCACGATTGGTGAGGACGCCACCCCGATTCGAGTCTACACCTGGCGGCGGCAAAGGAGGTGTGCACATCCACTGAGCCTATGGATTGGAGAGGCACTGTAGCATGCACCCAAGTGCTATTGGGATTTAGTTGGGCCTTCTTCTATTATTAGGGTTTTATTTATGCATTTTCGGATTAATACTTAGGCTTAAAAACTGTTTTGGTGTAAGCGTTTTCATAAATAAAATTATTAATCCTAAACTTATTTTGCAATATTAGCTGCAGGACACCATAATTATTAGCTGCAGGACACCATAATTTGCAATATTACCTGCAGCGGACACCAAAATAATTTGTAATATTAGCTGCAGGACACCATAATGGTCGAGTTACCTAAAATTATTTTGCAATATTAGCTGCAGGACACCATAATTTGATGTATTAGTTAGCATTTTCATATCCCGTGAACCATTAGGGTTTTAAGGAAGGTTTATTTAAGTGGAAGTTTGACATAAGCCGTTCTTGATACATGACTTTTAGTTGCAGGACATGTTATTTTTGAAATATAGCTCAAGTCCCTCCAGACGAAGACGATATATACTCTTTCTGAAGAAAAATGTATACTTGTAGGGACCTTAGCTAATATAGCAAATTATGGTTTCCTGGAGCTAATATTGTAAAATAGTTAAGGACCTATACCTAATTTGTCGTTTATTTAAAGACTCGTTAGAAGGGGTGGGACTTGTACGGGTTGAAGGGTCTGCCCATGCTCAACCCGACCTACACACACCTCAACCCATTTTGCCCGTGGGACCCGTGGAAGCTCAACCCGTGCTTGTCCATGTCGGGTTGCTTGGGTTGCCCAATTTGTCAAAAAATGGATGGGTTGGACGAGTTTAATTTGATCACAATAAATAGAAATACTTGACCTCTTAAAACCAAAACAAGAACAACTACGACCACTACAAAAACAGCCCTACAAACATGTATGCCACTATACTCACCCACTCGGATTCTTTTGGTTCCTCGGGTTGGAAAAGACGATATCTAAATCCGTCCAAATTGAAATCGGGTTGATCTTTTTTTATCCAAATCCGTCCAAGTTTTTAACCATTTTTGTCCATGTTTGTCCATTGTTCGGGTTGGGCATGTCAAGTTCGGATCAGACCCGCCCAAGTCCCACCCCTACTCATTAACAGTCACTGTTATCACTGCTGATTATGAGATAAAAATTCTGGTTTTTGCTTTGAGAGAAAAGTTCCCATGGAGAGAGCTTGAGAAGAGAATCATCGGGCGAAAGCTAAAAAATCCTGATTTTTTTTCTATTGCTTGTTTTCCCCAATTGGTTTCTGTCATCTTCATCGTGAGGACATCGGCATCATCATCACCGTCATCATCTTCTCCGAGCCCATTGTCATCCGTGCCCCCACACCCGCCGGCCGACCGGCAATAGCAGCATGCAAACCGCAAGCAGCATCACCCCGACTGCTGAACGTGCCGCGGCCTCTTCAGACCTCCAACCGCCAGATCCAGCCCCGTTTCTGGGCTGTTGCCTGCCAACCCTGTCCGTCGGCCATGTCAGCTCTGTTTGACCCTGCCGGCTACCAGATCCCGACGCCAACTGTTGACGCAACTACAGCTGTCACCGTCCTCACCCTGCTTGTTGTCGCTTCCCCGACTGTCGATCCTCTTTGACGATCACGCACATCACCCCGATTGTCGATCCTTTACGGCTAATTTATTTTCAATATTAAGAATTGGCTGCCCTGGCCTACTATGCGTAACCACTTCCAAACGATCGTTCCTTTCATAATTTCGAGTTGTCCAACGCTAGCTTAGGGTTGCACGTGTGCTGCTTCGCAACAACGACGATGATGACGGCGGCGATGATTGCAGTGGTGGTGAAATTAGATGCCGGGTAGAAACCATATCATTGTCATTGTCATTGTCATTGCATTACCATCCTTGGGGACCTTAGGAATGACACAGACTTAAATGTTGATTGTCGATCTTCTTGCACGTATTGGATTCCTATAATAATAGATTGATCTCCTTTTTGATACATTAAGCACCCATTTATTCCCTGCACTACCCCTGCAAATTTCAGGATTAACCCGACCCAATTGATCATAGCGAGCACAATTCAAACTCACAAATCCTACTCATAATTCGAAAACAAAACATGAAACATAATGTCTGGCTTATGTATGCTAATGTTATGCAACAATTTATACATGAAGAGAGTATGAGCAAAACATACACTAAAACTCCATACCTTAAAAACTCTGCATGGAGACTCAATTTGGCTTTCATGGTAGACTGTCTACAAATCCAATACCTGATTGGCTGTGACAGCGCAAGCGAGGCACCCGGGGCTCGGGCCTCGTCGTTTCTAAAAATGGGTTCTCTGGTCGGACACCGGCAGGCTTTTGAGCACGTCCCTGAGGGCGAGGTAATGACTATCACATTTGTGGTCAGATATCAAGTTGCCGGACAACAATATCCTCTGGAAATGTTCACCAGCCTCCCTCTTCCAGAGGGTATAGGACTCCACGCTCTCCTCGTGAGCACTGCTCTTATCAATCTTCCGCTTCAGGTAGTACAGTGTCCCGGGGACGAACAGCTCCTCCGGCATGGGTCCACCCAGTTTCGCGACTGGCTGGGCGTCTGTTGGCAGAGTAGCTAAGTCTTTTGTTAGAGAGATGCCTGTCAACAACGGTAAGGAGGCGTTCAGCACAAGCAACGCATGTGCATGTGCATGTGCATGTGTTAATGATGAACATGTATGTGTGTGCAAGATCATGTATGTCATGCATTAGTAGAGGTACCTTTGAGAGAGAAATAACCTTGAATGAGAAAGATGACATCAAATGCGATTGTGTAAGGATAGTGTTAGTCTCGAGCATTACAAAAGCCGTGAAAATCCGGGAACAATTCAGAAACGACTTTTAAACAATCAAATGGGTGTACTCGTAGTCGTACCAGCCAGGATTTATCGAGATTTTTCAAAATTTTCTCCATTATTTCACAATTATCCGGCGAACTTGTGAATGGGACGGTAAACAATTTCAGTTTGCTACAGTTGGTGACTCCAAGTCCAAGGAGCTTCACTGAAAGTAGAACACTTCAAGGATGGATACATTAAAAAACTAAACCAGAAATGATAGATATAAATGATGACTCACAAGCGGTGTCGGATGTAGGAAGCTGCGATGACACTGATACCGTCACTGCATCTTCCTACATCCAACACCGCTTCCTGCTACTGGTTGCGGGATGGGTGTTGTGGGAGGGAGATAAAGTATGACTAAAAACTACTGGTGGCCTTATAATAAGCCACTCAACGATTAAAAACGGATAGTGTAGGTGCATTTAAGAATTGTAAAGTTGGGAATAACAAAACATAAAAAATGCCAGGACACATGGCAGCCCATGGCTTATGCAGGCAGCAAATTTGCTACTTTGATAAACATCCTCAAAAAATAAGTAACATTCTAAACCCTATAGGGCATCAAATCAAAATCGAAGACAAAAAATAAAGACAAAATTTTAAGGCACAAGATCCTGGGCCTATATATATATATATATATATATAGACAGTAATGAACAAGTACTCACCCTTATGGCGCACACCTTGTCCACACCATTTTCGTAGACCATCCTAGAGGTCTTTCATGTCCATCCCAGTGGTTGCTTACTTCGTCGGGATTGTAGTTTAACCCAATGACCCCCTTGGTCAATCAAACCCATTCTGATGGCTTAAAGTATCTCAGGCATCCTTTAGTGTTAATAACAAGTATCCCTCCAGGATGTATGTAATTTTTACTAAGAAGCAACTTAAGGAATTTAACTAAAGGTTATCGATCAAAATGAGTGTACAGAGAAAACCACTCACCTAAACATACTAAATTTCTCCTTTAGTCCAACCAAGGCCTAAATCCTTTCTTTGTTGGTTATGCAGACAATTATTACTTTCATCTGGCATTATTTGTTCTAAACAAGGTATGAGAATTCGGGCTTGGGTTCGGACTCAGATTAGGAAAAAAACGAACAGGTTCGGGATCAGATTCGGGTTCAAGTTTGGCCGATTCGGCTGTTTTGGATAAAATTATTAAAAAATAATAAAAAGAAATAAAGAATTAGGGTCTGATCCGCCCAATTCGATCCTAATATGTCATATCAAATTCAGGTCTTGTGACATATGAATCAAAGAATAACTACTAACTCCATATATATCATTCAAACTAATAAAACGATGATATGAACCGAATTAGAATTAGAACCAATTTGGGAGCATAATGCGGGTTTGGGGGTTCAGAACGGCCAAAATGTGAATCGGTTCGGGTTCGGACGAACCCGAAAAACCATGGTTCTAAAGTATCCTATCTGAGGACATTTGTTTGAGGACTTTTATTCTTTCGGTAGCTCTTAAGAACATTTGAAAAGGTGCGGAAGTTCAAAAGAGCCATTTTCATCCAAGTCTGCCGTTCTTCAAGGAAATACCTAGTCTCCAACGAGTTTCTTTTAACCCTTCCCAATGCAGGTCCAAGAGATGGTAAGGACTACAAAGGGGGACAAGTAAATGATATGCAAGATGCAGTGTTGTGACACTATCCAGTAATTTGGTTAATTCAAAAGGTTGGTGCCAGCAACAACAATTACGCTATGCTTTAGTATGATAGCACTAGTATAAATGATTATGCACGCAAATGTTAAGGATTGACAAAGACTGTTTATGATGTGGGTGGGTGGGTGGGTGGGTGGGTGGGTGTGAGGGGGTGAGGGAGAGGGAAAGCAAGGAAACAAGAGGACAAAAGAAAGAGAAGAACAAGAAAAATGGAAAAAAATAGTAGAAAATGGAAAGGAGATGACGAAGAAGTAATAAATGGCCAAACAAAACTGAAAAATGGGGGGGGGGGGAAGTAATGATTGCCTCTTGCCCACAAAAAAAAACACACTAAGCCATGCCGCCATTGACATTGAAAACTGAAAAAGGAACAAAAAAAACTACACAAAATTCTTTGCAATCTTTGAAGGGTAATTAATGGGTCTGTAGCCATTGGTGTGCATCAGATTTTTCAAACAAGTTAAATGATTACTTTGCTTTCTTTCCCCGTCGCATTAAATGGAACAAATAGTAAAGCAACCATTGCATCATGTAGGAACCTTGATGCATGCCGGGGCCTGCTTTATGAATACTTCGATATAAGGTATCTGATCACACTAAGGATAAATCATATAAGGTAAAAAAAAAATCATGAAGGCTACACACAACAAGTAAATAAAGAGTCATAATATGACACTAAAAGATAAAGAACAGTAGTATGGAAAATAAGAAATGACATAGATAACATTCCAAACAATAAAATATCCTATGTAAATAAAAATACAAAAAACAAAAGCTGAATCTAAGTAATAACTTGCGTTCTTAAGCTTTCTGCTGAAAATTGTGCAAACTGTGAAGAAGAAACTGTAAATATCATGCATGAGATTATGAAGAGCAACAGAATGAACATGCAAGGATGATGCAAAGTAAAGGCAAATTATTCAAATAATTGATGAAGGATACATGTTGTGTAGGGAAAATAGAAATATGCTCCACACAAGTAATGACTAGTGACTACATTGCATACATCAAACTTGCACGAAAACACAAGCGATGCTCCAAAAATTTTGGAAGGAACAAAAATTACAATGGCTTTAGAGGTGATGTGGCCACACATGAAGAAAACTAAATTTTTTATTATCAAGAAGGCCAAGCTTGATCATGAAGAAGCATTCATCAAGTGATGGGAGGGTTTCAACACATTAGTCTTACACAAAGCACAAAGACGTACCTGAGGTATTTTCAGTTTTCCTAAACTTGGCATAGTCCGAAAGTTTCCGAGCCACGTCTTGCACTGAAGAAACAACCTGCTTAGCATTTGTAACTAAGTCTTTAATGCCCCTCCAATCTTCTTTCTCTAAAACAGTCATCCTGAAAAAAATGAGGCATTGATTAATTATAAATTCAATAACATTCTTCACTACTTAAGAATGGAAGGCATAGCCTCATAGGTAGTGAAATAAGAAACGCATAGGTAGGGAAATAAGAATCGTTAACAAAAAAGAAAAAGAAATCTAAAGTGTATGATGTCTATCCTTCACATTAAAGAAAAAACATTGCTTTCGTCAAAGATGAACTTTTCTCAACTGACGGGAGCGTATACCAGCGGCGACGGAGGACAGCCATGCCCATCTCGCTTTGGCTCGACCAAGATCTCAGAGCCTAGCTTGGATGATGTCACATTGCTTTTAGGCCAACCTTTCCTTTATTGTATATTTTCTTTGTCGTTCTTGCTTTATTAGGTAGTTTTGGAATATTAGTATGAAATGTTTTCTCTATGTTTAGCCTCACAGAGGGGTGGTTGTAATAGTCATCATTAGCCAAGGGGGTCTTTTTATTGAACGAATGGATAAGAATTATAAAATTTAGCTTTGTGCAAATTTATTCCTGTGAAAGGTGGGTCTAGGGCGAGACGCTCAGGTATGATAAGTCCCAAACCCTTGGTGAGAATCCCTCCCTCCTTGCGTGCCCCACTGACCGCCAGCCCAATCCATGTGCTCAACCGGCTCATATAATAAACATGTTTATAATTGGAACCATTACAAATACATGGTGCGGCTACAAAGTATTGGACCTCTGATAGCAGGGTCATTTAATTCTTAAGAACTTGTACTCGATCTTTCCCAATTAGATAAGATACTCCTATAGAATATTCATTCTAGTTCAAAATCGTCTGCATTTTGAAGGATCTTTGTATTCGGTTCTTCCCATACATGTGTCCGAGTAACATAGTATCAAGCTGTCTTCCCTTAATAGGGTCTGCATAGATATAATCTATTCAACAAATAAATAACCTTGCACCAAATTTTCCAACACCCTCCAATACCTCTTACCAATCTGTCATAACTTCATAAATGATGGAGCACAACTTCAGAACTTGTAAGCAACACTCCATCTACCTAAAATAACCATCGTGATTAGCTAGTTTTGCTGAACAAGGTCTGCACAAGTCACTTAGTTAAATCTATCGTAGTCTGAGATTTTATGAAATCAATCACAAATAGACAGGAATACAAATAACTGATTAAAGGGTTGTTGACCACACTTTATTTGTCTCTGTACTTAATTGTTTGCTTTAAAAGTTAAAAATTCATAGAAACTAATTACTTATACACAATGCATCCGTGATATGTAATTTCACTGCTTGAGGTATCATGGTTTTATAAGGCTATAAATGCTACGAACACTTACCAATCCGTTTCAAGAATTTCATTTCGCAATCTTGTTAGCGAAGCTGTACTTAACCTAGGAACTATATCGTCCTGCAAAAGTAAAAATATAAATAAAAACATGTTGCAACGAGAAATTAACATGACTGAAACCTGTTCGTCTAATTGAAGTATCAAGAAGGATTTATCCAACCTGCAATACAACAGTGGTGACATAACTCGCACAACTTTCAGCAAGTTCTTTTGATACACAAGGTGGAGTTCCAAACCCAACAGCAGAAACAATGTCAGGACTAAATCCCAGCTCTTCCCTTGACTTCTTCCTAAGCATAATTGCAAGCAATGCAGCTGCAGCACCTCCAAGGGAGTGGCCTACTATCCTCAGCCTAAAGCCCTGTCTATCAATTAGGCTTGCCATTATAACGAATCCAGGTAACTCTAATAGGAAATCAAATATATAAAAAAAAAAGAAACAAGATCCTTACTAATCATTGGAGGATAGCAAAAAAAAATTACTTACCTTGTGTTGTTCCAAGCATTTTCTTATACTTCCCATTTCATGGTGAAGGTACCAACGAGCGGCTTCAGCTGTTCCAAAGTGGGATGAGAAGCCTTCAAATGACACTTCTTGATCACTTGACGAGACCACATCAGTAATAAGGTCGTAGACGGTGTGAGTTCCACGAATTCCAAGAATTACTAGTTTGTTACGGGCATCGACCCCAATATAATATCCTGGCCTCATTACGCTAGAATTTTTTACGAATTTCAAGATATTCCTTTCTCGAAGCATGCTGTGTCGTGCAAGGCCTGCTGCACTGTCTTTATAAGCCCCCTTCGCTAACTCAATGTGAAAAATAAGTTCTTGAACCTGGCATAAAACCATTAAATCAGGGAAGTTACCGGATTGTCATATCCTTTTAACAACTCACAAAGCAAAAAAGAATAAGGTTCATTATATATAATATCACCACCAAAAGACTCCAATGAAGTGAAAGGTGCTTCTGAGTCGTGAAGTTAAGAATAATGACAAAAAAACTCATTATTAAACACGTCATGCAAGGTAAATGTTATTATAGACTAGAAATTATTCCTAAGAACTACATAATTGTGTTAATTATTTTTCAGTAAAGGTGGATGGTGAACAACATTAGAGAAACCGGGATATGTGGTGAAAGCATTTAGCCTTCCAAATAGCATGTGGTTACATCTGTATTTCTCATTACTTTTAGGTTAGAAAATTAAAAAACATAAAATATCAAAAAAATTATTTAAGAAATACAAATACCGATACGTAAAAGAAAAAATGCTTATTTATTTTAGGGTTATTTTGACTTTCCCCCCAAATTTTGCCTTGCGGGATAGACCTCAATAGAAAACTGTTGAGTAACGGGATCAACAATGGGTGCCTCTATGCTACGTGTGGGTTACGCCCCCCGCGCAATCAATATAGAAAATGGCGTGCGAAAGGTGCCGACTCAGGACAGGAGAACCCAAAACAGCCTTGCCTTGCCTAGGCGAGCCGGCAAGGATGAACGAACCCGCGCTTAGCAAAGATAGAATTAGACTTTACCCAAGCAATTATTAGCATACCTACATATGCAAGTACAACTTCATGTAATCATGAAACAAAAGAGATTTTATCAAAATAAAAATCTAAAGCATGAATAATACAAGCATAGGACCAAATCGCAAAAAAAACGCGTATTGATCTGAAGTCGTAGCAAACAGGAAAAAAAGTCGTTTTTAAAAAAAAAAACGTCCGTACGCGTTTAAAACGGGAAAAACGCGTATAAAACACGCGGGTTTGGTCCGGGTTTAAATTGGGTTCAGGTTTTATTTTGTTCGTGCTTAATAAACGCATATGCTATATGTTTTGAACTTTTGATTACTTAAAGTTGGAAAATGGCATATATAAATACTTGGTATGATTTTTAAGATTTTTTTGTTTTTTTCGATGTTTTCATGCTTTTTTTCCGTTTTTTCCGTTTTCATCGTATATTTTCGATTTTTTTCCCTTGTCGTTTTTTTCCCGTTTTACGACTTGGTAACTATGAATACAAGCATACAATTTAACCCATTGGAGGGCGTCTTCACCCCCACCATCATCAAAATCATTGGTGAACCCATTATTATCATAGTTATCCCCTTCAACGTGTAGCTCCTCTTCTACTGCCTCCTCTGCATCCATTGTCACGAGTACCTTGTCTACGTCAGCTGATCTTTTTCTCCTACAAGTACAACCTCATCGATATTACCAATTTACCACCCCACTGCTCCAGAAGTGCCACATGAATGTTGGTGCTAGCATAGTCACCAAAGTCTCCGACTTTTTCAAAAAGTCGTGTTTTAATCATGACTTTAACCCTTGCCAATTATTAGCCGGTTTTTACCCCGACTGATTTGGTTCACCAAAATTGCAGTTTTTTAAACTGACTTTATCCAATAAATCGTGACTTATTCGGCAACTTTGGTGACATATGTTGGGCAATCTTGACTAAACAAATTAGCAGAGGTGGTTGAGGGCCTTATTGATAGTCCTTTGTGCATTGGGTTCAAAGAATCAAAAGTACCTCATGTGGATGTTTTTGTTGATGGCTTGTTGCTTAACATTGGTATACCTACATTTATGAATAATGAATGTCTTATTTTCTTAAATATGTGTCAAAATGTTAATCTAAACTTGTTGTTCCAAACTTCACATTAGCCGAATAAATCCTGAACCCAATCTTTTCCTCAATTTTTTTGCGTATACAGGTTTACCGATTTTCGCCAATCTTTTCCAAGCTTTACCCGAGCCAAATTATGGCCGAACCCGGACCTGGTAACTTATGGGAGCTAGTCTAGCAAGATATGGCACCGGCACTGCCATTGTTTTTACCCCTCAAACGTCTTTTTCTTTGACTCAATCCTTCGTCATTATGTGTTACCTGCTTAACTTACACACAAGTCAACCTATCGTCATGGAAGACCGGCGTGTTCGTATCAACGGGTCATGGGTGATCTTCGGCTATCCCATTGAGCTGGATGGTATCATAGAATCCGGCATTACCAACTTCTCAACTCTCAAGGAATCTTTCACGCAGCGTCTAATTGCACTGTAAGAATACCAAACCAATGAGCTTATTTTATAATAGTCGGTCCTCTTATTTGTATAGACCTTTTAGGAGTTAAAATTATAATCAATTAGACATGAGATCCTTACTTAGCAAGTCAAAATTCTAAATGTAAGGGTTAAGGTTAAGACTGTCTATTATTTCGAACATTATCTAGTTTCATTCACAACTCGATATTGAACAAGTTAGGGCAAGAACTTTCATGGCTATCTGATGCGGACATCTACATCGAGTCGAACCCGTGGCGCGTGTACCAACGCAGGAGGCGCCATCTGAGCTTGTGGTTGTGATCGGCGAAGCAGAGCCGACTCCAGTTATTTGCGTTTATTTTGTCTTTTATTATTTTCTGTTTTGAGTTTAGTCTCACCTCGCCTGTCGGCTATTTGGGCTAGTCATTGTAAGCCTATATAAAAGCCCCTCTTGTTCCTTTGTAGGACTGAATAATGAAATAAAATTTTGTTTTCCTCTACATGCGTGTTGAGAGAAGCCAGGGTGAGGTGTGTGAAACCCAAGCCCAAACCCTAGGTGTGTGAAACCCTAGGTCAAAACTAGAGGTGTGAAACCCAATTCTGTCTTACCTCCCTTTTTTTTCCCCGCCTGCAGCCGCCTCCCTCTTACCCCCACCGCAGCCCGCCTCCCCCTCTGCCCCAACCGTTGCCGCCTACCCACCGGCCACCCCCGGTCCCCTCTCCCTTTCCTGGTAGCCCGCCCCAGGCCCGACCCAACCCGCTCCGCCCCCTCTCCCCGACCCAACCCGCTCTGCCCCCTCTCCCCGGCCCCCACCGCTACCGCTCTCCTCCCGTGCCAACCCGCGCCCAGCCCCGCTGTCTCCCTGCGACCGGCCCCCGCCTCCTCTCCGCCCGCCGACCCGCACCCCGCCCCTGCCGCTCTCCTCCCGCGCCCAACCCGCCACCTCCCTACGACTCCGACCCGATCCGACCCTTCCCCCCCTTTTTCTGTCGTCCGATCCTACACCCCACGCCATTCCCCTCCTCCCCTCCCACACCCGACAACCAACCCGACCTCCTCTTTCTCCCCCCCTCCCTTTCCATCTCACTATCAACCCAATCCCACCTCGTCCCGAACCCGTGCTCCCGATACAACCCGTATTCGAGCTTGTGTCCCCTGACACACTGTAGCATGCCTGCATGGCTACACAACTGGATGGTTGACCCGGACGCTGATCACGGGTTCTATTAAGGATACTGACGGATCTCCGGATATTTGGTCATCGATTTTGGAGTTCTAGTTCAATAGTTTGATTCGGGTTCCTGAGGCCAAGCATAGTCCTCAGCAGGTGAGTTTCTCCTCTCAATAAGGTATTCCCGGTAATTCTACTAATCGGGTCTCCAGTATCTTATCTGTGCTGACTGTTGTCCACTATCGCGAGGTTGTGCGTCCCCACCTGCCTATTAAGTTTATTAGTTCTCGATATTGCGGGACGGACTCTTGCCGGTTAATTAAAACATTGTTTATTTTAATTCTTGGAATCAAGATAGGATTGCCCAATGCTAGTAGTTTTCTTTTGAAACCCATTATTCCCTACTAATGGCTTGAACAAAATTTCCTACCTGAAACTTTTAATTTATAGTGAAACACTGTTGGTACAATTGAGCTAGTGATTTCCTGCCCGCCTGCATCGTTTTGCATCATTTTTGGTATCAGAGCATGGTTGTAGGTAGGAACTGTCATGCATTAGTTGTGTTGCATCTAGGAAAATTTTCTTTTTAAATTTTGCATTTGATTGTCATATTTTAATTATATAAAAAAAAAATCAGCAAGCACATCATTTTTTTTGAGTTAGTCCCATGTCTTTGTTTTCCTGTGCATACCAACCCGTAGAGGTAGGCCCTTTCTGTTTAGAAAGTCTAGCAAGTCGGACAATATGGATCCCGATGCCTTGACTAGGGCACTTGCCGAGTTAGCCCAAGGAATAGCAACTATGAACCAAAACCTCACCGCTTGTCGGCGTGACACCAATGTCAGGGTAGATAGGATGAACCAAACCCGAGCCGACCCAAATGTTGAAGTACCCAGTCTTATTAAAGGGCCACCACTCAAACAACAAAACTGTCAGGAAGTGCCCTCTTTTGATGGTAGGCACGACCCCCAATTTTTCTTGGATTGGCTTCAGTCCATGGATCAATATTTCACATGGTACCCTTTGACTGAGCTTAAGAAGGTTCGTTTTGCTGCCATGAAGCTCAGTGGGTCGGCCAACCAATACTGAACTGATGTAGAAGCTTTGAGAGCCGCCAAAACTCAAGACCCTATTGATACTTGGGTCACCATGAAGAATGAGCTAAAGGGCAAATCTGTGCCCCCATCGTATCGGGCCCGCCTATTGGACCAATGGCACCAATTCACCCAGGGCAACAAATCAGTCAGGGACTATGTCACCAAATTCGACGAGTTCCTAACTCGCTACAATGTCCTCGGAACAGAAACCTCTGTCCAGGCCAAGGCACGTTTTCGATCAGGTTTGAGAGAAGACCTGAGGAGTGAGCTCCTTGCTAGAGATGTTACAGAGTTGGAAAGAGCCTATGCCTTAGTTCAGAACCTCGATAGCATTAGGTCCAACCAATCCCATTGGGGTCAAGATTCCCGAAGCAATGTCCCTCGGTCTTTCGCGAACAACTATCTAAGTCGACCCTACCCCAACCAATCCTAACCAAGAGCCGACTCCACCAGTCAAAGCAATGAGAGAGGCAACCGTAGCAAGGGCCCTGAGAAAGACTTTTCCAAAGTAAATCCCCTCATCATGTGTTGCAAATGCCAAGGCTACGGACATGTGGCCGCAAACTGTGCAAGTCATGTCAAAGTCAACATTATTGATGGCAATCCCATTGAAGTGATAGAGGCCGGAGAGGCAGAATTCGTCTATCAAGCTGAAGAAGATGGAGACTTTGATGATGATGACGAAGCCATCCTGAGTTGCTAGGTGCCCCTGTCTCAACCCAAGGATCAAGATAACTGGAGGCGTACTGCCATTTTCCACACGTTTACAAAGATTGGGGATAAGAACTGTACGATCATCGTTGATAGCGGTAGTTACATCAATGCCGTGTCATCAACCGTGATCTCCAAGACTGGCCTTAAGACCGTCCCCCACCCTCGACCCTATCAGGTCTCCTGGATCAATTCGACGATCACCTCAACGGTGCCTTCTCCCTATAAATTTCAATGTTTACCTAGACAAAATATGGTGTGATATTCTGACCATGGATGCGGGTCAAGTCATTCTGGGACGACCTTCTGTTTGACAATGTCCTTATTTATGATCGTTCGAACATGTGCCTATTTGAGCATGAGGGCAAGAAGGTCAAACTGGGTCCTTCCCAATCTAAGAGTAGTCAGGCCAAACAACAATCAACCCTAGCTAAGAAGATTTTCAAGGAGTATGATTTGGTCCTAGTCTTCGTAGACCGGTTCTCCGAGGTGACCCATTTCCTCCCTTGTTCCAAGACGTCCGATGGCGTCATGAAGTACACGGATTGTCTGAAATCATTAAGTCCAACAAGGATGTCAAGATCACAATTTTCTGTTGGAAAATCCCATGGCACAAGCTGGGCACCAAGCTCCAGTTCTCCACTGCCTTCCATTCCCAGACCGATGACCAGACTAAAGTTGTCAATAGGAGTCCGAAAAACCTTGTACGTACCTTGATAGGTGAACACATTAAGAGTTGGGATCTTATATTGTCCATTGCTAAGTCCGCACATAATATATCTGCTAACAGAACTACTTACATGAGTCCGTATGAAGTCGTGCATGGTTTCAAATCTCGTCAACCTATAGGCCTCATTCCCATTACTGATTATCTTAGAGTCTTAGAGTCTGCATCTGCATTTGCAACTCATATGCATGAATTACATCAGGGAATCAGTAGCCGAATTGAACAAAGTAGTGCTGGCTATAAATAACGAGCCGATGCGCAGAAACGACTTCAAACCTTCAATGTGGGAGATTACATAATGGTCCGGATTCGTCCGGAATGGTTTCCTTCGGGAGCTGTTAAGAAGCTACATGCACACAGTGCAGGTCCTTTTTGGGTTTTAAGAATTAAAATGACTAATATTTATGTCATTGACCCTATGGGTTTTGGCATCAGTCCCACCTTCAATATTGAAGATCTAGTGGCTTATAAGGGCCAATATTCTAACCCTAGAAATTCGCTGATAGTTAAGCCTACCCTGGACCCTGCCCCTGAGAGCCCCTCCCTACCTCCACTCCCAGAAATTCCCCTAAATGATACAGCAAAAGGCATTGATAAGATTCTGGATGACGAGATTGTCTCTAGTAGAGACGGTGGAATCCGGCGATACCTTGTTTGCTGGAAAGGAAGGCCCCCTTCTGAGGACGCTTGGATTGAGCGTCAATGCGTCAGGGACCCCAGCAGATGAACCCAGACCTGCTGGAGCTGTACGAGAGCCGTACCGAGCCTTACTCGACAGAGTCGAGGTCTCTCAGCCCGGGAGAATGATGCGGACATCTACATCGAGTCGAACCCGTGGCGCGTGCACCAACGCAGGAGGCGCCATCTGAGCTTGTGGTTGTGATCGGCGAAACAGAGCCGACTCCAGTTGTTTGCGGTTATTTTATCTTTTATTATTTTCTGTTTTGAGTTTAGTCCCACCTCGCCTGTCGGCTATTTGGGCTAGTCATTGTAAGCATATATAAAGGCCCCCCTTGTTCCTTTGTAGGCACTGAATAATGAAATAAAATTTTATTTTCCTCTACATGCGTGTTGAGAGAAGCCAGGGTGAGGTACGTGAAACCCAAGCCCAAACCCTAGGTGTGTGAAACCCTAGGTCAGAACTAGAGGTGTGAAACCCTATTCTGTCTTACCTATTTTTTTTTCCACGCCTGCAGCAGCCTCCCTCTTACCCCTACCGCAGCCCGCCTCCCCCTCTGCCCGAACCGTTGCCGCCTGCCCACCGGCCACCCCCGGTCCCCTCTCCCTTTCCCGGTAGCCCGCCCCATGCCCGACCCAACCCGCTCCACCCCCTCTCCCCGGCCCCAGTCCCGGCCCCTACCCCTGCCGCTCTCCTCCCGCGCCGACCTGCGCCCAGCCCCGCCGTCTCCCTGCTACCGGCCCCCGCATCCTCTCCGTCCGCCGACCCGCACCCCGCCCCTGCCACTCTCCTCCCGCGCCCAGCCCGCCACCTCCCTACGACTCCGACCCGATACGACCCTTTCCCCCCTTTTTCTGTCATCCAATCCTACACCCCACGCCATTCCCCTCCTCCCCTCCCACACCCGGCAGCCAACCCGACCTCCTCTTTCTCCCCACCCCTTTTCCATCTCACTATCAACCCAATCCCACCTCGTCCCGAACCCGTGCTCCCGATACAACCCACTATGCCCGATACAACCCGTATTCGAGCTTGTGTCCCCTGACACACTACAGCATGCCTGCATGGCTACACAACTGGATGGTTGACCCGAACGCTAATCACGGGTTCTATTAAGGATGCTGACGGATCTCCGGATATTTGGTCATCGATTTTCGAGTTCTAGTTTGATTCGGGTTCCTGAGGCCAAGCATGGTCCTCAGCATGTGAGTTTCTCCTCTCAGTAAGGTATTCCCGGTAATTCTACTAATCGGGTCTCCAGTATCTTCTATGTGTTGACTGCTGTCCACTATCGCGAGGTTGTGCGTCCCCACCTGCCTGTTAAGTTTATTAGTTCTCGATATTGCGGGACGGACTCTTGCCGGTTAATTAAAGCATTGTTTATTTTAATTTTTGGAATCAAGATAGGATTGCCCAATGCTAGTAGTTTTCTTTTAAAACCCATTATTCCCTGCTGATGGCTTGAATAAAATTTCCTACCTGAAACTTTTAATTTATAGTGAAACACTGCTAGTACAATTGAGCTACTGATTTCCTGCCCGCCTGCATCGTTTTGTATCATTTGCTGATTTCCTGCTCGCCTACATCGTTTTGCATCACTATCACTTCATACAATAAACCTTGATCCATCTAGTATACCGCCTATTATGAAGAATAATTTGGTTACTTACAAACTTCACCATAAACGAATAATAATTTAACATTTAATGAATATATTGCAAATTATACTTGAGATTTATTTATCCCAATAAAGAGCGACAATCTCTCTCGTGAACATTGGTTCCTTACACATTCTTGTAATAATCTGATTGGGACGATATCCTATCATGGTCATCACTATCTGGAAACATCCTTTCTAGATCATTAAGAAACCTAACCATATGCATGCATGCAACAGAATACTATGGAGTTAAGTATATGTCTCTTCTCAATTGGAGTTGAAGTAGTGGAGAGATTAATTATATATGCAGCAGAAGACAGGCTAGACATTTGGATGCCCCATGATTTTTAAAATAGGTTGATAAATATCTTGTTTATATATAAAGTTTTGTTCATTTTATATTTTGCTTTCTCCATGCATCATAAATATATGCCATTATTGGTTTTCATCACCATCCACCTGTTGCTATACATTTAATAAGGGTTATGAAACCCATATTGCTTTACTTATATTGGTCCAAAATAATTGGAAAACGATTGTCCGGGTGACAAGCTTCCCTCTGATCCTTCATGACCAAAGCCCTAGAGGACACAAAAAAAATAATCTACGCTACGGCCATTTGATAACCATTGAACAATCAAAATAGGTCTCACAAATCTAGAAGTATATTATACTCAAGGTTTTTTTCTTATAAAACTCAACGGTAATGCATGTGTATACATAAACATAGTTTTTTTTTTAGCAGAGTATACATAAACATAGTTATTTTCCTAGTATTGACAACTTGTACAATGTACACCTCATCTATATCATCAATTTTTTATTATATTTCAACATGTTAAAACAGATTACTACGTCTACATATTTTAGGAACATTGTCCCAAGAAGACAATTAATGAGAAAATAATCAAAATAACCAATGTCCGTCCACAACAATATGTCCACCCGTCAGGCACTAGAGTGCAGACAGAGAAATTCCACACCTCTTAGGACTCGTTGATGAAAGTTTGGGAAACCTCTATCTCTTGTTTGATATAGGTGTGCCTAATTTCAAGATAGGATGATGGTTTTAGACGTCAACCATATTGTTTGATAGTTTCGACCATATACTTGAAGCTTTTAGCCTAGCGACATTTAAAGCAATACCAGCTTGGCAGTCAATTTTGGTACATACATTGGGTTGTGTTTGCTCACTTGTTTTACATCTATTTTCTAATATGGTCTAAAGTTCCTTTATCCAGTACCCTGCCGTCACATCCCCTATAAGTGATCTACAAAAATTGTCTAGAGGTTCACAAGCTTGTGGTCTCTTGGTGGTGGTATTGAACAACGCATAAAGATAGTAGGGGTATAAAATTGTCTACATTGTCACCCCAAAGCTCCCCTCCATGTAACCTTTAAGCATTATAGCCTCTGCAAGCTTCTTTTTATAAGTCTTCTCCCTCTACTCCATTATTACCTTCAGAATTTCATGTGTCGTAAGGGAAAGCTATTGTATTAGATCCCAGAGCATGGATCAAGTATTGATTGTGTTGTATAATGCCACCATTGATGACAAAGCCCTATAAGTCATACATTAAAAGTTTTTTTTGTCCTCTTATATCGCCCGTACTTTGAAGTTCAATCCAGATCCTTAGATTGATCAGTCTGAGAGAAGAAGAGGCCATACAGTAGGGGATATGGTGGTGTGTGTGCTTAATCTAAATGCAAAAATTGAAGGAAAAATGAGGGTTAAAAATACTTGTTTTGGTTGTGTTCATGTTCGTTGGTGAATGTCTTGGACACCATCCAAGATTTGAGCATTTGGGTCGGGTTGGGACCGGGCAAAACACAAATTGGTTCGGGTTAGGTGTTGCTGATTCAGCCAAAAGTAAAAAAAATTAGAAAAAAAAAAAAGGAATTCAGGTTTGATTTCGACGAGGTGTTTTAGTTCGGATTAGCAAAAATACAAATTGGTTCAAACGAACCCTCAAACCATGATGTCATCACGCCTTTGACATTTTCGTCTCGATAAGTGGCGTCTTCATAACTTCAAAGATGTTGGTAGATTGAGAGAGAATAGTTAGAGAGCTAAAGAAGATGGATTGTATTAGGGAGAGATTAGCATGCATGAAGAGTGATTAGAGAGCTTAGGGAAGATAGAGCTTAGGGGAGAGTTAGAGAAATTGGGGATCAATATAAAGGAGTTAGAAAGCATGTTAGATTAAAAGTGGGTGGGGGAAGGGTATATGAAAGGGTGAGAAAACATTATAAAAATATCAACGGTCTTTTTGTTTTACTTAAAATAGTTATCATGTACCGCAATACCCCTATACAGACTCATATGCTCCTAACCACATATGCGCCCCCCTATATGTAGTTTGTCACCTTGCTGTCCCATACGCGACCGCATTAGACTACACTAGGTAGTAGGTATGACCATCAATTCGGTTAATTAAAAAGGTAAATACTTACAAACATGGGAAGATTGGCGCATCTCCCATATTCATAGAAAAATTAAAAAGAATCCCCCATCTAGAGAAACTACAATATCCATACTTGTTAAAGACATTGAAGGAATTAAGAGATACCCCAAAAAGAACAAAGGAGCCACAAGTCCAATAAAATAGAGCAAGTCATCACCATCCCAAAGCCAGACCAACTACATCTACTTTAGGTCTGAGATTCTCTTAATCCCATCAGTTCTGAAATACATCTCCCGGTAACACATCTACACTGAATTTCCTAGTTCTTTAACGTGCCTTCAGGGATTATTGTAGTGGACTCGTTCTAACCCGAAATGGATGGACTCCAATATGTCTCAACTTCCCAAATCATGAACCCTCTTTAGTTGCTTGAAATTGTTGGATAAGTCCAAAATGTTAGTAGTGAAGAGGAATCCCGTACAAGAACATTTAGTTTTTCCTTTCACATCCCCATAGTTTTCAATCTTTTTGGCAATAACCTCTTTAACTAGCATTGTATCTCTATGTAATCAAAATGGAAAATCTCGATCTTTCAAAGTGAGTACGAATACATGTGAACCGTAATACTAGAAATCCATACAAGAGCAAACATATAGTTCAGGAGCATGCGACACACGGATCCCGTGTGAATCAGCAAGGAACACCTTGCAAGGCTAAATACTCCTGGGTGACTGATAGCAAAGTAGTACCGTGAGAGAAAGGTGAAAAGAACCCCCATCGAGGAGTGAAATAGAACATGAAATTGTGAGCTCCCAAGCAGTGGGAGGAGAATGTGATCTCAGAACACATGCATGTTGAAGTTGAGCCGACAACTCATATGCAGTGGCTTGGTTAAGGGAACCCACTGGAGCAGTAGTAAAAATGATATTTCTCGAAGCTGGACCTCCGATCGAGTTACTATCAGGTGCGGATCGCCTATGGAGGTGAGGCGAAAACCACTTGTGTGACATGGTACGTTGCTTTTGAATTTTTGGTTATGCCCTTTGGGTTAACTAAAAAGGAAAATTTCTAATCAACATTAGCATCAAAACAAACAGAATATCTTGTTGAAGGGGTTAAATTGATGTATCATGTGACTCATGTCTCTACTGATCTCATCAAAAGACTAAAAACATTGGCTTGGGATGAATCAGCCTCTATAATTCGTAGACATGGACACGGGTGTCGAGTGTCGGCAAGGACATGGGTGTCAGACACGATAAAATCATACACGTTGGGTATGAGGACATACAGATATATATATATATATATATATATATACACACACACACACACACACACACACACACACACACACACACACACACACACACACACACACACACACACACACACACACACACACACACATACTTTAATTGCATATGAATAATGACAAGCATAAATATGATCAACCATGCATGTGATAAGAGGAATGAAGAGATATCATGTTTGTCAATCAAAGGGTGTGGTTAATGCAATCAAAATATACTCTAAAAGAAAAAATCTTGACTCAGATATGAGCCCTTCTCTTTAGTTAACAATGGATATGATGGAAATAATAAGTCAATCATGTGGCACATGTAATGTTGTCATTAGTCCTATACAGAAAAAAAAAAATTCTCATCAATAACACAACATATTAACGTTGTTTATGGACCTATATAGAGAAAGAAACAATTAAAGTCAGTAATGCACCAAATATAATGCATTTACTACAAAGCCACATGCGACGGGGTCCCACAAATACAAGGTACACAGGGATGATGGGTATCATTAACACGACAGATTTAATGCTTTTATACGACAACATTGTTGCTCCTAATAAAATACCGAAACCCTAATTTCATGTATCCACACGTGTGAACACGGTTATTGGTGTCCACACGTGTGGACACGACATTGGGATTGAATGGGAAGTGTCCCACAAATCATAGATCAGCCTGGATAAACTTTTACAAACAAGAAAATGATATAACTGACTGCTCATACAATTCTATCCAAATGATCGTAAGGCTTCTTTGGGTTGGTGAAAAAGGTTAATACAACACAATGGCATGGATCTCAGGAGTTAAACGTTTCTGTCGTAGCTAAAATTTCCACAAGAAGGTTTGGATGCAATTCACTAAGGAGAAGGGAATATTCATTAGTACGAGGAAATCTAAAACACACCAAATTTCTCACTTCGAACCCAACAAATAAATGCACTATGGCTCCATAGGAATTCGGTGATATTACGTACTGAAGATGCCAAATACCAACAATGCACCAACAAAATTGTACGAAGATAGTATATTCAATCGAAGCAAGATCTACATGATGAGAGAGCCTATCTCTAGCAAAAAATGCATCAAAACTTTAATTTAAACCCAAAATTCTATGACACCATGATAGCTATAAAATACATGTTGGAACATATTACCGTGAATCCGTGATACAAAAATCTACTATGTTTATACATAAATTTTTGAGAAACGGAACAAAAATTATTAATAATTTAATAAATGGAACAAAAGTTGTATAATTGGAAAAAAAAAAAAGGAATATTACGCCATCTCAAATGGTGTAAAGTATTTACGCCATATTAAATGGCGTAAAACTGAAGGGGCAAGTTAAAATACCGAAACTGCCCTTTCTTTACGCCATTTCAAATGGCGTAAATTCCCTATTTCAAATGGGGGTTTTAGGGTTAGGGTTTAGGGTTTTAGGTTTTAGGTTTTACGATTTTGGGTTTAGGTTTTAGGGTTAGGTTTTAGGGTTTAGGGTTTAGAGTTTGGGTTTGGGTTTAGGTTTAGGTTTAGGGTTTAAGGGTTTAGGGTTTTAGGGGTTTAGGGGTTAGGATTTAGGTTTAGGGTTTAGGATGTTACATTGGCGAAGTTAAAAAAATATTTTTTTAACCTAAACCCCTAAACATAAACCGTCAAACTGAAACCCTAAAACCTAACCCTAAACCTAAACCCTAACCCCTAAAACCCTAAACCCTAAAACCTAAAACCCTAAATCCTAAAACCGTAAACCCTAAAATCCTAAACCCTAAACCTTAACCCCCTAAAACCTAAATCCTAAACCTAAACCCTAAAACCCTAAACCCTAACCCTAAATCCTAAAACCTAAAACCTAAAACCTAAAACCTAACCCTAAAACCCTAAATCCTAAAACTTATTAGGACTTTACGCCATTTGAAATGGCGTAAACTATTTATAGGGAATTTACGCCATTTAAAATGGCGGAAAGGGCAGTTTCGGCATTTCAATTTACCCCTTAAGTTTTACACCATCTCAAATGGCATAAATACTTTACGCCATTTGAGATGGCTTACTATTCCTTTTTTTCCAATTATCCAACTTTTGTTCCGTTTATTAAATTATTAATAATTTTTGTTCCGTTTCTCAAAAATTTCTGATATTTATAATAGTACTACATTTTTACTTCCTAATATATGGAAAAGTAAAATATCGACCAAGAGGGGAAGAATCAAAATATCTAAATAGCGTTGTTGAGTGTTGAATGTAATTATTGACTTCAATACAAATGGTGGGTTGCGTAAGCATGGAATCAAATGTCAACAAATTTTCTACTATATCACTGAAATATATCTTTTTTTAAAGGATCTAGTCATCCGACATAAAAATGGTCCGAAATTTCAATAATACCAAATTTCCATCTGACATGGCGAAATGTCATACCAAAATGGCCAACATTTGATCAAAATCAGACATTTCCATTTGTTACATCTACAAACCTCTGCTGCAGAAGTGGCAAACAGAAAGAGGGGAAGACATCAAAGTCATGGATTGTATCATTAAAAGAAATCATTAACATGCCAAATAAGATGGTAACTTTCACCTACAAGAGATTATGATGCCTTAAGTTTATTGGAGATATCCCGAAGGGATGGACTTCCTTTGGGAGAAGGGCGGAGTTAAAATTTAATATTTCCCTACTCCTTTTACTTCAAATTTCCTTGATCATGTCATCAAAGCATTCTCCATACTGAATTTAGGATGGCGATTCTACAAGTCGGTCGTTCAGACTTTAACGAAAGATTAAGGAGTAAGAATTATTGAATTAGTGGGATCGTTCAACGATGTAAACAACTTTAAAGTCAAACCCAATAAGGAGGATCACCTCGGAGGAAATTGCATGTCATCATCTTTCTCTTCATATCACCTTTACTTTTATATGGTCCATTAGTGGTGATATAAATATTACAAAAAAAGTGCAAATGTTCTTAATATAGAATATAAACTACCGTATCAAGCTTCAACTGGAAAGAGCTTATTACAGGTAATATACTACTGCAAATATAGCATGAATATATTATGCAACATTTGTGGTAAGAAAAGTTCAACCAGATAAACATTGCTTTTATGCCATTGGTCAATGGGTAAGTAACAAAAATTTATCAAAAATAAGTAAATGAACTCCAACAATATAATACTTCAAGAAAGATTCCAAATAAAGATATGAATAATTCAAAGAGACAAAGTTCAAGGAATTACAATAATATCCGACGAGATCTGAACACCATTGATGGCCTCAACCTTCTGTGCAGATGCCTGACTGAGATAAATCAAGTACAAACCGATCGTAAAGTCACTAAGGCTCCAATCCTGGATGCTAACTTTGTTCAGCTGAAGATGGGAAAGGACCTCAGAAAGAGATCGACTGTTGGGCGGGGTCTTCGACCTTTCATCACTACCTGCAAACAAGGAATCAAATTTTGAATTTTTGTTACGTATTGGAATCCAGAAAAACCAAGATTCCTAAAAATGTGCGTATAAGATGTTTGACCCATCTTGCAGCTAAATTTCTAAAATAAGCGTATAAGATCTTCGGCCTTTCATCACTCACTGCCACTGGCGGAGCCAACTAAGGCCCAATGAGGGCACTTGCCCCCACTGAGATTTCAAAGAGGGCAAGTCACACTTGCCCCCCTGAAGTTTAGGTCAAAAACACTTAACCCCTCTATAGTTAAAGAACTACATTTTGCCCCCTTCATTTCTATTTTGATCAGATAAAAATCACCAAATAAGGAAATTAAGTAGTTGACAAAAGGGGGTTTTGTGCTAACATTTCAAATTTTAGGGAGCGATTTGGAACAAAATAAATTACAAGGGGTTAGGTGTTTTTGAGCTAAACTTCATGGGGGTAAAGTGTAATTTAATAAAAAAAAAAAACTGATTCATCTTGTTCATCCCACCTCCGCACCTCGTAGGCTTGTAATGCTCGCAAATCACAGTCTCGTACATGTGCAGCACCGCACGGCCATTCTCGGATCCTCAGATCTTCGGATCTTCTTCAGTGTCTTCTCTGTTCAAAACTCACGGCCAGGCGATGACCCGACTCCATCCTCACCCCCCCCCCCCCCCCCCCAAAAAAAAAAAAAATGGCAAGGTGTATGCCAAACCCACCCTCTCTCTCAATTTATGCCCCCCCTAGAGTGAATTTCTAGCTATGCCACTGCTTACTGCCTATGTCAAGGAGCTTGAATACATTATACGATTGAACGTATAAGATATTTGACCCAACTTGCCCAAAATCCTAAAAATTGCTTCCAGATACAGTTTCATTTATAGTACAAAGTTTGGATTCGGCACTAATTCGGTGGTGGGTCAATTCGGTTTTGGAATGAGATTTTTTGATAGTTTTCGGGAATATTCGGTGAACCGGCAAACCGGAAGATTAGTCGCCGGTTTACTTTGATGCTCGAAAACTCCAATTTTCGCAGAAATTCGGATAACTTTGTGACTACATGATCGACAATATACTTAAAACATTAATATCGAAAAATATCAAGAAGCCAATGAATGAAGAACCTGTAGTAGATGCCCAATTATACAATTGTACTGCGGGCGCAAGAGCTCTAGACAGCCAAGCGAGCTCCAACTTCCACTTCCCGCCGCTCAAGTCTTCGACGACAAAATTCACCGGCACTCGCGGTCTCTCCTCTTTACTTGAATCAGCGGTCCTCACTTCCCCCACATCAGCTTTGGGGCGTTGCGAAAGGTATCTATTGAGAGCAGTAGATACAAGTTGCAGATACGAATCCTGTTTCCTCATGAGGCGAATGCCGGAATCTGTTTACGCCAGAATCCATGTCAGGATTCCACATAGAAGGCGTAGACGAAAATACTCATAATGCAAAAAAAAAAAAAAGAGGTTTTTTTTTAAAAAAAAAAGGATCTTTTTCCCGATTTGCGTTCAAATGGGGAGATGGGTTATTGAGGAAGATGCTACAAAAGGTTTTTAAAAAAAAAAACAAGAAGAATAGATGATGGACTGGTCAGGAGAGTGGCAAATGAGAACCAACATCTGCGAAACAATTCGAGAGAGAGAGAGAGAGAAAGAGACCGAGATGATGGAGGAGACGCTTCGCCATTGTCTCCGGTGGGGCGGAGGCGGAACCGGGCTCAGAGGGCGGAGCATGTGGCTTCTACCTTGATGTGATGAGCTGATGAGCGCTGCAACCGCTGCGACGTGGCTTCTAGAATTGGGGTCCAGGTGGGAGTCTCGGAGAGAGAGCCGAGTTTCTGGTGGTTGGTTTCAGATTCGAGAGAGAGCGAGAGAAGGGAGCGGAGGACGGTGTGGGTTGAACCTGGAAGAGGGTTCTGGAGTCTTGGAGAGGGGAGGAGAGAGCTCTCGTCTGGAGGGGTTTTTTCGTGGGAGAAGTCAATCTATACTCAAAGTAAGTGTAACTTTATTCGTACCCCAAAATTCAAAATTAAGGATAATTAATTTTACTTATACTTCCAAAAATACTCACATACCTTGTTTTCTATGCAGTTTCCACTCCTCCTCCTTTTATCTGGCTCGATGACCCAAATGTACTTTTCCCCTACCCCCATTTCATACCCTATCTCCAACTTGTAACCCACATTGTCAACGAGCATCGATAGCAGGGGGAGAAGGTGGCGGAGGGGAGAGATGGAGGAGAACAAGGAGAAAGGCAGTGGTGGCGGTGGGGAAGATGGAGGTGGGAGGAGGGAGAAGGAAGAGGGAAGGCTGCTGCGTCGACGGTGGTGGCTCCGATGGTGCCCATACTTCACTCTCCGTCCGACAAACCTCTCCATCTCCGACAAGATTTAGAAGCTAGGGTGTAGTGTTTTTTTTTTTAAATAGTTTAGGATTTTAATGGCGAAGATGAAGAGAAGAAGGCGGTGGTGGAGATGGAAAAGGAAGAGGAGAAGAAGGCGGGGTAAATGCAGGAGGAGGAGAAGGCGGTGAGACAGATGGAGCAAGAAGGAGGTGGCTGCGGGATCCACGAGCTCCCCCCTGACTCCGGCAGTGGAGGCGGCTCCGGCAGTGATGGGGAAGGAGGAGGGGTGAAGAGGAGGCGGCACCGGCAATGGCAGCTACGGGCCTACGGCGGTGTAGAAGGAAAGGAAGGAGGCACGTGAAGGTAGTGTGGGGGATTTGGGGGCATGAATGGGGCATGAGGTGGAAAACTATTTTCTTCATAAAAATAGAGTATGTGAAGTAATTTTGGGTATGAATAGTAATTCCCCAAAATAATCCTACGTAGGGGGCAACCAATTAAATCCATATTTTATTTAAGACAGTCCTGAGAAGGAGACTAACCATTTCTCAGTTTTATCCTTTCCTCTTCCTTGCTTCCTCCTCATGTTCCACCACTATTGTCGATCTGACATACGGCGCGCCTACCTCTACCTTTCTCATCGTTCCTCCTCCTCCCTCATCCTTATTCTTTTTCTCCTACTTCCATCCCTCTCTCTCTCTCTCTCTCTCTCTCTCTCTCTCTCTCTCTCTCTCTCTCTCTCTCTCTCTCTCTCTCTCTCTCTCTCTCTCTCTCTCTCTCTCTCTCTCCATAAGTCTCATTACATCTCATTCGGTCATTTCTGGCTGAGTGCTCCTACTGGCCATTCAGTCGTTGCACGCCAAATGCTCCTACAAATCATTCAACCGTTGGAGGCGGAGTGATCAATGGTGGGCAAGTGCCACTACAAATACACTAGGGCTCCTCAAGACAAATGGGTTGCAGAAGAACTTGGCCTGAAAAATGGCCCGAGTGTAGGAGAAAGAAGAAGGGGAGGAAGAAGAGAACGAAGGTGAGGGAGGAGAGAGAGAGAGAGCGAGAGAAAGAGAGGGATGAGGTTGACGGTGATCTGCACGAGATCGACGACACTAACATGCAGGGGAGATAAAGGAAGAGGAAGAAGTGGGTTGCTTACAAAATCGGTGGTTACCGTTAGTCACAAGTTGACCCTAGGAAAAGGCAATAACTTATAAGGTTGCCTTCAGTCGTGACCTACCTTTAGAAAAAATTGAGTTGTCTACAGCCGCACCCTTAATATTTGCACTACAATGGTCATTAAGTACCCCCACACATAATTTTTTAAAAAAAAGCATGATGTGTCCCTAGCCCAATTATCCAAGTAATACCATAGGCCTCTGTGAGGACCCGTTACAGCCAGTGATCGTGCAGCCCGCCACCACCTCCTTCGTCCTCCTCCCTCCTTCTACTCCTACTCCCCTTCTTCTTTCCCCACCTCCTTCCCCTTCCTTCCTCTCCATCGAAACCTATAACCCCCACCTTGCAAACATTGTCGAAGGCTACACAACCAATATCATCGGCCGCGGGGGGAGCAATTGACATAGTTTGCAATCAAATAGTTTCAAACCATGTCGATGCCGCCCCCGTCGGCAATGTCGGTCAGTAGAAACCGACGGCGTCTAGAAGGTGGGGGTTAAGGTTTCAACTGGAATAAAGGAGGGGTAGGGGAGGAGGAAAACGGCGAGGAGGCAGCGTCATGCACATGGCAATTGTGACGGGGGTGACGAGAGTACCGGCGGCGGGGGCGACAATGAAAGACAAGTACCAATAGCAGCGGGGTGGCAGTGCTCGGTGGTACAGAGGGAAAGGGGGAGTGGGGAAGGGGATGTGTGGTGGTACTTATAAATAAGCTTTGGGACATATGGGTAATTTTTTAATTTTTTAGTGTGGTTGTACTTGGAGAATACTTCGATGCAAATTAACTGCTTTTAACTTCCTTTAAAAGTTCATTTTCGTTATCTAAAAAGGGTATGAGCTATTAATGAATAAATATAATTACAATGGTGTAACATTCATGAGGCACTCTTGACTTGATGCTAAATTAAAATTTGATGCTCTCGCACTTCTGCTAACGACACTGGTTAATTAGGTATAAACACCCATCATCAGTTTACTCGTAGAGAAAACGTAGGTTCGAACTCCTTTGAGAACAGACGAACTTTGAACTCCTCACTTGACTTGAGTCAAACTTACCTTTACCCCCAACGACCACGGCTACCACCCGCCTTCAGCTATCGCCGCAATCGGCCATGCCACCTGCCACTGTGGTCCATCACCACTGCCGGCCACTACTGTCTTGCCAATCATTCCTAGAGCCTTCATAGGTTGGATGTGCTCTATGCTCGACCACATCGTGATAATCAGATGATGACTATGATCACAAGTTGAAATACATTTTCTAGGGATGGGCTGCGAAAAATAAGGGACTCCAGACTCTACTATGTAAACCACCTGTAATAAGTTTCACCAAATATCTGCAGCAATATATCGGCATTCCTCTTGTCCATCTAAAACTTCACACAATTTCACGAAACAAATACCAGAATCGACGATGTTCCAATATAAAACTACTTCTAGTAGCCATAAAACATGTAGTTTCCAACTCAAACCTCCAACTATTATCAAAACAGAACCCTAAACCACCGTCCGCAGATCAACAACACACCCTTCAAAAAAAGAATCAAGGTACAGAAGCATAGGATGCCACGGCCGATGCAGCTTCAAAGAGGCAACTCCGCATCCGGGAATAAGATCCACCTCAGCAACCCCCACCAACCACGTCATCTTACACAGTTTTCGATTTGGGAGCTTTCTTCTTAGCTTGCCTCCTTGGAATGGAGTTCTTCATCCCCAGGAAATAGAGCAATGCACCGAAGAGAGCCAGGTTCTGAAAACAAGAACTCAATACCGGTCAATTACATTCGCACCAGAGGAGTTTTGGCCCCAAAAACAGGCGACCTAGCGATGTATTGAGTAAAACACAGAGAGATATCAAACCTGTGTGAACTTCACAAAAAGCTGTACGAATTCCGGCGCCTCGAAGTCATAGTTGTAGAAGTCGTACATAATTGGGGTCGCAATTACCAAATAGATGATCTGCACGGATGGAGAGTAAATCATTCAGCACCAAGGAATCTTGATTCGTGGGATGTTTCGACAGGAACATCATAAAATATCGTATCGCCATCTATCGCAAGTTGATCCCCTTGTTATCATATTATTAGCAGTGGTGGGCACAAAGCAGTGTTTTAGGAACCGGGCCAGATCAGGTGGCAGTTGGACCTGAACTGAAACTATTTCCAGTTTGGATCTGTATTGGATCAGATATTACCTGCAACCCAGACAGTTAACACCAAAACCTAATAGAGTGCTTGAACTATCAGCTTTGAACTGAACAGGAGTCGACATTTCCTTTATGAGAGGTCAATACTATGCTTTAACTGGTTCAACCTTTCAAACTGACAGTAGAACTAACCCAGTCCAGTTTTCTAAAGAACAATACTTGCCTCCACTTGGACAGATACAATTCAACCCCGCATCCCATCTACAGTGTAGAGCCCATCAGGTTAATGGCATAGTTGTAATATCGATTTAAAGGGTTCATACTGGGAAATAAGATAACTTTTTCCCCGCTGCAAATCCCCCTTACATTATACTGATAATACAACTTTATCATCAAACTTGGGGGGCTCTCCATCGTAGATGGGACACGGGATTTAATAGCATCCGTCGGATCAGCTGATTGGAGGCACAACTGTGGTTGGGGGCAAGTATTTTTCTTTTAAAAACATTGGCACAAAGAGATTCGAGCAACGGGCCTCACTTCTTGATACTGAAGGTCTTTTGTTATAGTGCTAAGCTACTAAAAATGAAAAGTAATTCAGTCAATGGGGGCAGGAATTGCAGACCAGGAGACAAGCTCCAAAGGAGCTGCTGAAGATAAAGAGAAGGCCACCAAGTCCTTTCAGAGCTATAGTCGCAGCAACAACATGTTTAATCTGAAAAACAATTAAAGAAATAATCAAGTCACAAATCCCATATGCAAATATAGTGAATATGAACCAATGGAAAAAAAGAAGTTATAATAGTTACTTCAATTTCTGGCACTTTAACTGCCAGATGAGAGGTCACATGATTGATGAAAAGATTGTATTTGGGTCTGAGAGCCTTTGCCGCTGGCCCACCATCCAGTCCATACTCATTGAACCTAAACACACATTAAATCAATAAAAATCAATAATATCTCCATTACCCAAAACAACTAAACTAAAGCAGTTGCCTGACATTTGTCAGTAACATTGTTTTAAAACCTGGAAACTCGACTCGAAAATATGCAGACTAGCAGAGTAGAGGTCTCAGTCAAAACTTGACCGAGTAGACTTAAAAACTTGGTATATATAATATGTTTGCTAATATCAATTAGCTACATGTATGTGGTATAAACTCTACAATGTGGATAGCCAAGCAATTAGCAAGATCATTGTTATGGTCTTACAAATAAGGGATTCAGATACAATACGATATGGAGACGTTGATACGACAATTCTTGATAAAGTAGGATACAATACATCACACATACCCACGCGCGCGCCTACGCTTGTCATCCACATAGTTAAATGGAGGTTTTAGAATTTGTCGGTTTTTGTGTGGATGATTGTTCTCTTAGATAGCACATCATTTTAACGGTTAATTTGAAGATAACAATTGATTAGTCTATAGGCTTTAAAATGTGTCGATTTTTTCTGGATGTACTATCTAAGGTAAGGTGATCATGCTCACAAAATATTATCAAATTCTGAAACCTCTATATAACAATTTGGAGATGCGTGTCAAACCTCCATTGCAAAACATGTTAAGATTCAAAACCATCATGAAACATGCATTGATGTTACATAATTTGATGAGACTTGGTCGTTTTGCTATCTATGGCAAGTTGATCATCCTCATCATTAATCATCAAATTTTAAAACCTCTAGGGAGTAGGGGCATCAAATGTTAAACGATATGCAAACTATCCATTTTAACCATTATTTAAATAGCATATATTTTATGCCTACAGAATTAAAATATGATGATTTTTGGTGGGGTTGATCAACTTGCCATAGACGGCGGTCCACCAAGTTTCGGCAAATTCTGAAATATACATGTAGGTTTTGCGTTGGTTTCTCACCCGATCGTGTGCGTGTGCGTGTGTGTGTGTGTATACTCTTACTCATCTTATGGTTACTCATGCAATTACACATAATCTTTCACCTACATAAAGGTTTCCAAATTTACTGATTTTTGTGGGCATGATATCTATGGCAAGTTGATCCTCGTCAAAAATTATAAAGTTCTAAAACCTCTAGCCATAACAAATGTGTTATTCAAAATTCAAATGGACGGTTCATAAGCTTCTAACATTTGACTAATAAATGTGTTATTCAAAATAACGGTTTAAATGAACGGTTGATAAAGTATCTAACATTTGACCCCCCCCTAGAAGAATTCAGAATTTGATGATTTTTAATGAGGATGACCAATCTGTCATAGATATCACGCCCACAAAAAATCAGCAAATCCTGAAACCTTTATGTAGGTGAAAGACCATGTGTACTTGCATGGGTACCGTAAGTCGTGTAAAAGTATCCCAACCATATATATTTCCAAAAATATCAATAACATCAAAAAGTTCATAATATATAGAGAGGATAGCCCAAACCAAGAGGGTGGTGAGGGGTGGGGCCAACGGCGATGAGTCATCGAGCTCTCGAACGACATAGAGAGAATTATTAGGGGGAATACATGCAATGCGGGACCGTAGGGTGAGAGTTCAACAAAGGGAGCTGATGGAGGGTTTGTGCACTATGGTGGTTGGGTGGGCGTGGCCCGTGTGGGTATGTGTGTGTGTGTGTGGTGATGGACCTGGTGGGGTGTGTGTGTGTGTGTGTGGTGGTGGGGGGGGGTCTGGGGTGTCCTTGAACTCCAGGAAGAAGAAAACCTTGGCAAGGGAGGGCGATTTTGGGGATATATGGGTTGAGTTTCAGGTATATAACTAATATCAGTATCTCGATTAGCAATTGAGCTTGACTTGCAACCCTAACCACGTGCGACCTGTAACCCCCACCTGCACCCGACATGCAACCCGTAATCAAGTCGTGCTCCATCATATATCCTTGTATCCATACATATCCATACAGTATCTCCATGTATCCAAGTATATATTTTCCTTTTTTATTATGATGTCTAAATGTATCATATATGTATCCTCAAGTATCAAGTATCGACAAGTATCAGATACGTCTATAACGTATCGAATACATATCCCCGAGTATCTGATACGAATCCAAGCATCTGTTACACAATAAGCAAGGGAGTCCTGAAGTACTCGTGCTTCATAGCTGTCAAGTATAGTATTCATACTCCTCCACTGAATGATACAATTGAAATAATGCTTAACTCCACCATCTATCTAGAAATTGACCTCAAATGAGGGTACACCTAATTCTTATAAGAACTAGAGATGAGTATAAGATGGTTTAAAAACAAAGGATGGACTATGAAAGGTTGATTATACCTTTTGGATTATCCAATGCACCAAGTATCTCAATGTGAGTTATGATTTATTTATTGGGGTATTTTTTGTATCCTTGTTCAATGAAATTTTTGTAGACAATAAAAGTAAATAAAATAATATGGAGTAGTTTTGACAAGTGATAAGAGAACTTTACAATGCCATAATGCCAGAAGTTCTTTATCAACTAAAAGTACATTCCTTGGTCGACAAGTTGCTTTCTAGGCCTAGGTGATGAAGCTAATCAGCTAAGGTGACCAATGATTGATCTCGACCAACCAATAAACATAGGTATGTAGTTTCCATGGATTAGCTATGTTTTATTGGCATTTTAATAGGAACTTCAATACCATCATGGCACCCATTAAAGTGCTAGAAGAGGCTCCCATTACCAAGTACTTGAAGAAGTGTCTATTTGAGTGGATCGATGCAACCTCTAAGTTGCCTTTGAGAAAAGAAAGGTGAAAATGACTTAAGTACTTGTGCAGCAACCTTCAGATTTCTCTGAAGTTTTTGTGGGAGTGAGTGATGCCTCATATTAGTCACATGTAGGTATTGATAAGAATTTTGAGCTAAGAAAATCATCCGGTTAAAATTACAAGAATTCTCTACCTATGATAGCAACAACTGTACAGTAGTTCAGTTGTGGCAGTGGCGACACTGTCAGTCGCAAGGATTTTTTACTTAAGTCAAATCATAAGGCACTTGAGCATCTGCATTCTCAAAAGAATATAAACTAGCGACATACCATGTGGAGTGATTTTGTCTAGGGTTATCCTTATCTTCTAAATCACAAATCCCAAGTTGAAAATCAACGATCAATGCACTCAGCAAGAGGTCTCATATATTAACCACTTTGGCCAAAGATGTGATGGAATTTGAAATCGTCAAGGACTATGCCATAAAGGATTTTGATTTTTGAGCAACTCTACAAAAACACCAAGGATGAATAACTCGCATGACACCCGAGGTACACTACACTTGATTATTTTCAGTATTCATAGAAGTATATTCTTAAATTTTGAAGCAAAATTACCAACTCGTGAGTCGTGACGACATATCATAATAGCAGCTCGTGAGTCATGAAGATACATCATAATAGTATAAACGATTATCAAATAGCCATGGAATCAAATGTCAAACAAATTTCCTACAAAATGATCAAAATTACCTTCTTATTGAGGCTCTGACATACAAATTGTCCGAAATATTTTTAGTACCAAAATTTGGTTCGACATCACGAAATGTTGACCGAAATGACCGACATTCATCTCTTTCTCAGACAATTTTTATGAATAACTCCATCTTTTTCACTAAAATGTTCCATCATTATTAGTGAAAAATTCCATCTTTTTCCATCATTCCCAATTTTTTATAACATGCAGATATTTGACAAAAATAGTTCAAATTTTGACAAAAAAACAACAAAATTCCGCCTATATCTATCCTATAAAAATTGAATGCATGTTTGTGAGAGAGAGAGATCGTACAACTGTGCAACTCTAAACATTTTTGATGAAAAATATTTATAGTCGTTTGTGATGCTAACAATATCATCAAAAATTGAATGCATGTTCATGTTACCTAGAAATTGCTTAGGTTACAACGGGGATGGATTACATAGATGTTGGTCTCTTGTTGGAGGTTACAAAGGAAGATATTCTCGTCCATAAATTCCATTATACGCAGATTAATATCTCTGGGTTACCCCAGAATTTGAAAATTGGGTTTACGGTCAGGTTTGTAGATTTATGAGTTTGGCTGCTTAGAAATGAGCTTTGATGAAACAAAATCAGTTGTCTTCAGGACTTCAGGCAGAAAATAGATTGCACGTCAAAGCAATATGACAAATTAGTTTACATCAAAATTCAGTAGAAGGTAGCGAATTTTACAAAGAACTTGTAGCAATTAGGCAAATAAAAATAAATATGTGCAGCAAGGGGATAAAAAAAAGCTAGCAAGAAAAGAGAATAACTAGAATAAAAAAGTATGGGAAGAGAACATAACCAGAGTATCAAACCTTAAAGCTCAACTTCATATCATTTGCTAAATCTGTTTCAATTTAGTGCAACCTAGGGTTGTCTTAGGCTAGACAAAATTCATATCAGATCAAACCAATCCTCAGATATCCCTTTTCTCACTTTGTTGTACATAATTATTCCTATCATGGGTGCTAAATTCCCTCCAATTAAAATCATGGGTGCTGAATTTAGCCAATCCTCAGATATCCCTTTTCTCACTTTGTTTTACATTATTATTCCTATCATACATGCTGAATTTAGGCGAGACTAAATTCATATCAGATCAAACCAATCCTCAGATATCCCTTTTCTCAGTTTGTTTTACATTATCATGGGAATTTGAATAGCTTTTTGAGTACATAAAGCAAGCACAACAACATAATAAACTAATTTGTAGCAAAACTCAGATAAGTGCAGCAGATTTTTCAGAGAAACCGCAGCAAGTAAACAACAGATATATGCAGCAAAGGGTAGAAGAAATTGCAAGAAAGAAAAAAAGTCAAGATAGGAATATAACTAGAAGAAGTGAGAAGATATACAGAGGAATAAACCTCAAACTCCATTTCATTATCCAAAATAGTTTCAATTTCGAGTACCGTAGTGTTTTCTAGGTGACACTAAATTCGTACCAGCACAAACCGGTCAGCATATCTTTCTTTTCTCACTTTGTTTTTCCCTTTATATTTCTTTCTTCATTATCGACGTAGAATTGAGAACCCTGCCATGACTATAAGTGCTAAAAAATATGCATTAAACTAAATTCGTATTAGAACAAGCGGTCACCATATCTTCCTATTCAACTTTGTTTTCCATTCATATTTCTTTCTTACTCATGGATGACGAATCGATCAATGAACACCAAGAACTTTGTCGGTTCTCTTATGGCATCCATCATCTAGCCTGAAATCCTTGATTCATACTCATATATGCTCTTCATCTTTGCTTTCCGACTAAAATTCAGAAATCAGTCCATAAAGAGATTTTGCGGCAAGGACCACTTTCTTTATTATAAATTTTGGAGACCCTAGATCATTCAAATCCATCGTCAATTGTGCCTAAACAACCGTAGTTTAGGTTACACATAGGGGTGTCAAGCCGGGACGGTCACGTCGGACCGGGATAGACCTCGGTCATGGGTCCAATCCCAGGTCCGACTCGGGTGTTCAAGGTTCAAGATTTCAAGCCATGGTAGTCGATGGGTTTGGTTTGATTTGAACAACCTTGTTCGAGTTTTTTGCCCTCAATAACAAAATAGGCGGTTTCAAGGTTTCGACCATGCATCCCCTTAGTCGTCAATCAAATAGCTATAACAGTTTTAGATATATAGGCCGGAAGCGGGTGGCAACCCAAGCTTGACCCATGGCGTTTTCGGGTCGTTTCGAGTCGTTGACCAGATGAGGCCGGGTTTGGATCGTTGACTTTCAGACCGGGCTTGGGCTGCTGAGCCACATGCTACAACATGAATGACATCATATACCACTCATGATGGATAAAGCTCAAAAATGAACCATTGCATTGTGTTGGTGACTTATATTGTGTGGTTCAGGTTAGGACCAGTAAAACATAGGAATGTGCCTTTCTTGCACCATCTCAATCAGGAATCGGTTCGAGTCGTGGTTTAGTCATGTCATGCACGATGTTGGAATGTTCAATCCAAGGGAAACACAACTAGCTAGCTAAGAAAGTTTTATCATGTTGGGCTAAGTTGGGTCGCCCCAATTAGGTCTCTCTCAAAATCAAATCAAACGAGTATAAGTTCAAGCAAAAAGAATAAGAATCACTTGATTTTAAGAGGCATGTTACAATCCTAGCAATTTTAAGGTACAAGAAAATCATTATTGAATCCATCATTTCCTTTCTCCTCATCAATCTATGAATTTCCAAAACATCAAACCATATTCTAGCATCTCCTTGCACCAAACAACATAATGGAAACTTGATTTTGCCCCCTCAGCTAAAAGTTAAGGAAAGTCGGTCATCTAAGACCATACTGGGTCATTCATCAATTCTAATACAACCATGTGGGCATCCAAAAACACCTATACAACCATAACCCCGATTATAACTGCAGTTTAAAGTGGTCTTGAAATTTTGGAAATACAATAAAAATGATTTCATACACGGAGCCCTCTATGATCATATTGGGTCATTAATTAATTCTATCCTGATAATACAATCATGCAGGCATCAAAAATAACACATGCAAGCACAACCCTGATAATAACTGCAATTTAAACATTATTGAAAGTGTGAAAAATGATTAAAAATGATTTTGAACACAGACCCGTACTATTACAAAATTGCAAATAATGAAACCAAATCGTAGGATTTGATATCAAGTTAACGAAAATATATTCATGCGATTAAACATAATCAACAATTGTTTTGACCTAAAAGTAAAGTTGAAGGAACAATATCAAATACTGAAATGGGATGGGTTTGAAAGATCCTAATCTTACATTTTGTCAATAAAATGATAAAAAATGTAGATGAGGCCACGGTCTTCCCTCTATTGATCCAATTTCAATTAAATTCAATAATAGATACCATAGCCATTGGATTTCCAAGGAATTGAGTATTTAATTTTAATAAAAATAAATTTAGGCTATAAGTGATTCTCCAAACTATGATGGTATATAACCAAAAAAACACAGGACAACATGAAAATATCAACTACTCCATTTTTTTACATATCATTAATAGAAGTAATTCCCTTTATTCTATGTCAAATATATGCTTCTATCGTAGCTAAAAATTTTACTATGTAGAAATCAAACTAAAATAACCATCTCAACTTACAAAGGAATTGAACATCTAAAATCAGTACCAAAACTTGACCAAGCAACTTGGTAATAGAAAAGCATGTGATGTAACCTAAAAGGTAAGCTGCTGGGAGGAGACTGCATGGTTTGCTACACAGTGCAAGCTCACGCAACTAAGGAGGAGCAATCCTCCAACGTTTCCCTAATCTAGGAAAGAGACTAGATAAAGAGGATAAACCAAACATAACGATAATCAATAAACTTAGTTAGGCACCTAACAATTCACCTCAAAGCATAGGATTTCCATTGTTTGACCAAAAGGCCCTACCGCTCTATAGAGAAAAACAAGCCTTCCTGAATTGATAGACATTCTCAGCTTATTTAATCGATGATTAACGATACCTCTAGCCTCGGTGTATCAAATACGAATTGATTCTACATAGCACAAACCAACAAACATCAATAATCACGAAGATGATCCTCAATTAAGTATACATCAAGTGGTAACATTGTCAAAATTTTATATGGTAGCACAAACTCGAGATAAAACATGCTAAATCAAATGAAGTTGACTTTGGTTTAAAAAATCAAAGCTAATCCATCAGAGTTGAATTTCCAAAACAAAAAAAAACAAATACATTATGCTCTGAAGAGAGAGAAACGTGTTATCCATACGCGAAAGATACCCACATCCTCATCTAGAAGAATATATTAGAGGCATGTACTGACCATTTCTATTGTTTCCTTCGTCATCTTCTATTAAATTCCATTTATTCCATAGTAACAATAAACGGGTATTCGGGTAAATATGCCCTCTTCTCATTTACTAAACCCAGTAATAAATTAGAAAGGTATGCTGTACAAAGATTGTTCGCCTTCTCTCACACAGTTCAACCATTAAAAAAAAAGTGTAAATTACACTTTGCCCCCCTAAAGTTCAGCTCAAAAACACTTAACACCCCTATTGCTAAAAAATTACAATCCCCCCCCCCCTCCCTCAATTCAATGTTGATCAGATAAAATTACCAAATGAGGAAATTAAGTAGTTGGCAAAAGGGGTATTGTGCTAACATTTCAAACTTTAGGGAGCGATTTGGAACAAAATAAACTACAGGGGGGTTAGGTGTTTTTGAACTAAACCTCAGGGTGGCAAAGTGTAATTTACCCCAAAAAAACACACACGCAGAAATACCAAAGAAACAGAACATGAAGGCCCCAGGGTGGCAAAGTGTAATTTACCCCAAAAAAACACACACGCAGAAATACCAAAGAAACAGAACATGAAGGCCCCGCCCCAAAGCTCGGATCTAGCAGATCCGAACAGCAGAACAAACATCAATCTAGTACAAAAACAAATCATAACCACAAAACCCCAGCATCTACAGATCTCATCCGAAGGACGCAGAGCCCCAAAAACCCTAGCATCCTCGCCGAGAAGCCAAGAGGCAAAGGGCTGGAGCAGAGAAAAACCAAACGGGACGGAAACCCTAGATCGCTGGACGAGGGGGTTTGGAGAGAGAAAACATAGCAGATCTAGAGAGAGGAGGAGGAGATCAGGGGACGGGGGGGGGGGGACGTACTCTTGGTAGGCGGAGAGGATGAAGACGGAGGCGAAGAGGACTCTCCCCGCGAACGAGACGAACCCCATGTCGGAGAGAGAAACGAGGAGGAGGGGGGCGCAGAGATCTCGCCGCTCTCGCTCCGATCTTGGATCCTTTGTCTAGGGGTTGGAAGGAAGCTTGGGGAATCTGTGGGACTTTAAAAGAAGACCGCTTGGCTTCAATTTCGGCCGGCCGGCCGCCCCGATTGCCCCGGGTCGTCGGAATGTTTTCGGAGTGATGCTCACCGTTGGATTGGGGGCCCAAGTTTGTAGTTAGATCGTAGGGGTGACAATCGGTCGGGTTCGGGTCGGACCCTACTACCCATTCGGGTATGGTAGGGTCCATACTTGACCCATACCCATTCTTCCTACCAAAAATAAAAAAGAGTAGATTATTCTTCTTCAAAAGATAAAGAAGACGTGATGAACTAAACAAGGTTTGGAAGAAAGCTATGATGTCGAGATGTGAAAAAAGAATCGATGAAGAAGTCCCCAAAAAAATCCATTCTCAAAATCTTAATTAAAATATGCCAAAGTAATTATAGTATCCTAATAATTAATTTTAAAACCTAGAGTATTAATTAAAACCCCACAACTTCACCAAATGACTAACATGAGGTTACAAGCCTCATAATGTTCGTACACATCTCCTGATCATTTCAGGCATAAAAAGAAAACTTGTAGATAGAATAGCAGTACCATATCTTATCTATAGTTGGTGCTCGACCCCACTGCTCTCACGGATCAAGATCGGAAGCTTGGGATTCAAGGTCTTTAGACCTTTGTAATTCTTATGTACAAATTCCCTGCAAAATACTCAACATAGCATAACCTTTTTTATCATCAACACTTCTTTTTTATAATTAGTATGAAGAATTAATTAGAGAGAGAGAGAGAGAGACCAAGTTTGAGCGCTCTCAGGCGACGATTGGCAATAGAGGAAGCGGCTGAGCCCCTTTAGATTCCACGACAGATACCCCCTCCTCGCCATACATCCATCTCCCTATCGGACGGGGCTCGGCCAGCAGCGGTGGCGATCCAGATTTAAGGCAAGTGAGAGCAATTTGGTTATAATCTAAACGTTGCTAACAATAAATATTGCATCATCCATGCATCATATTCTTTCACAATTTCCCTTGGGATGCGCCAATCAGGCTAACAATAATTTAATCCAAGAAATGTAATAACTATTCTACACGAAGCATGCAATATCTCTATTATCGAGAACCATTAACCTTGAAAATGATGAACATAGAAACCATAGGCGAAAGCGAAGAGATCGATTCATGTACCTCCGGCCATAATGCACCGGGTGATGATGATCCGCAATTGTACTTGATGAAGACGAGTTCTTCCTTGAGCAAGTTCCGAGCCACGATGGAGAAAGAAATCATAAGCAATGAGATCCAATGATCTCGGGTGGAGGCCTTCAACTCCGGTTCTTCTTGGCGACGCATATGCGGAGACCTCGTAGCGATCAACGAGACGAGAGAGAGAGAGAGAGAGAGAGAGAGAGAGAGAGAGAGAGAGAGAGAGAGAAAGAGAGAGAGAGAGAGAGACGCTCTCTCTCTCTCTCTCTCTAATGCGATCCAACAAAAGGAGCAAAAACCCGAGGGAAGAGAAGGGTGAAGTCTTCTCTTCACCCTTTCTTGATTGGGCTGAGAGAAACATAGGAGGGGAGAGTGGACAACTATCCTCTCTCTCTCTCTCTCTCTCTCTCTCTCTCTCTCTCTCTCTCTCTCTCGCTTTTGCGCTCTGAAAAGTGGGAACCAAATAAGGGAGAAGGGGGGAAGAAGGGACTAGATCTCTCTCTCTTTTAGCCACAGACCAAGAGGATCAAAGGAGGAGAGGGAGGGCTTCAATTGCACCTGTAGTAGCCCTCTCTCTCTCTCTCATGGTCTGCTATCGGGCAAGAAAGGAACAGAAGGGAGAGAGAGGAGTTGCACAGTTGTACGATCTCTCTCTCTCTCTCTCTCTCTCTCTCTCTCTCTCTCATGGGTTTGCTGCAGACGGAACAAACGGGAAGAGAGGGGGGGTCACGCAAAAGGTTATCACACCTCTCTCTCTCTCTCTCTCTCTCTCTCTCTCTCTCTCTCTCTCTCTCTCTCTCTCTCCTTGGTTTGCGTACATAAGCAAGATGGGGGGATTGCGACCCCCCCTCCCCCCCTAAAGCCACCGCAGCCCACATCCCCTTTTTCCATGTTTCCTATTCAAGTCTCCCACGGGTTCGCGTTTGCTAATGGTTGCACAAGGTGTGTCGCAACCTTAATGCACAGGAGTTTGGACTCGCACCTTCTCAAACCCTAGATCTAATCCCGACACTTGTAGGATTAGGGTTGGTTCAAGAATTCATTAACCACATACCTTTGAGCTCGATTTATTATCCACTAGTTCGACCGAGTCCAAGACCGGCTGGGTAAAGTCAAGCCAAAACCCAATAAGAAATCCCTAATCACAATAATTAAAGATGGGCTTAAAGATTGATCTATAATATTGTGACAATAGTGTTTTAAAACTACAGCGAACGTAAAAAGTCCCCTTCCCCATAAATTAAATAAGGTTTTGTTACGATAAAGAAGAAAAAAGATTGGTCTAATCCTATAAATGTGCATGCCCCACCATGGAGACCACCACATCAACATGTTTGATGTCGTTCACCAACCTCTTGTGATCATACAGATCTCCCTATTTCTAACACCCAAATAGGGGTTCAGAGTAACTGTGCTCGTACGTAGAGGTGGGAGACGCCGATGCTTTTGAAGCCGTCGATGATCTTGGCCTTGGCCTGGCGCCGGCTGAACCCCCCAGCCCACCGGTGCTCGCACAGTCGTGGCCCGTGCCACCGACTGTCATCACTCGAGTCCGCCAACCCTTGCTGTGACTCCAACCACCGATCCACCTCCGGTCCTACCGATCTCCACTACCCTGCCCATGATATGCGCGTGAAGAGAAGGAGCTCGAGAGATAGACTCTCCTCCTTTGCGATCCGAATAGATAACACACACACACAAGTGGGATGTGTGTGTGTGTGTGTGTGTGTGTGTGTGTGTGTGTGTGTGTGAGAGAGAGAGAGAGAGAGAGAGAGAGAGAGAGAGAGAATTTGGGTATATGACAATGAGTTTGGAGTCGAACTGTATTATCTAGTATACACGAGTTAGAGGGGTAATCGGATTTCGGGTATGGGTATTGAGGTACCCGTACCAAGAAGTTAATCGGTTAGAGTTTGTATACCCATACCCAATGTTTCGGGTCGCGTTTTGGGAGTCCATTGCCACCCCTAATCATAGGCGATGTTAAAAAAACAATCATAGGCGATGTTAAAAAAACAACCAGATGATAAACCAAAAATGTTCCCGTCTGATCCAAATCGATTCAACTACTGGTTTACTTAAACCGATTAGATCATGCTTTTTCTTTGGGGGACTTAGTGAAACCACCTTTTCTTGGATGATTTTAAGCTCCAGGCCCTACAAGACTAGGGCTGTAAATGGCCCTGGGCCAACCTGAAGCCCATCAGGCCGGCCCTAGTTTGGAGCCATAATCAGTTTGGGATTCGGGTCGGGCCAGGCCGGGCCTAGTTTGGAGCCTTAATCAGTTTGGGATTCGGGTCGGGCTGGGCCAACACTTTAAAGTCTGAAAAATTTTTGATCAAACAGTTTGATGGCTCATTGCACTGTAGCAAATTCGACTAAATTTGGGAAAGGTTTGGACCTGGGCACCTGGTTTCAATTTCGGGGCTTGCATGGGCTTGGCCTGAATTCACTAAATCGGGCTTGGGCCGGGCTCTGACATATTAAAAGTACTTCCGACCGGGCCCAGGTTAGTGGTAGTCCGACCCGAGCCCGGTTCATTTACAACCCTTTGCAAGATGTCCGTTTGACCTCCGCAAATGTTAAAAATGCCCTTCAATTACAAACTGAGTATCAATTCGGGCAGCTGAGCATCAATTCAACTGCTACGATAATTTCACTATAGTTACAGTGAAATCACTCCTAGCAGAATTGCTACTCATCTACAGTGAAAGCATTGTAACTACTATAGTGAAATCATTGTAGCAGATCAACAATTTGGTTGGGAGTATCAATTTGGATAGCAACATATCAATATGGTTGCTATAGTGATTTCACTATAGCAGTCACTGTACATGCACTGCAACTGAATTGTTCCTCAAGCTTACCGAATTGATTAAAGTCATACTCTAGGGGTAAAATGGACATTTTTTAAAAATAATTACGGAGGGACTTAAGGCTAAACGAAATTGACGCAAGGGTTTATCATAATACAGGAACAGTTAGATGGGCCTTAGGCTAATAACCCCGTTTTACGTTTATATAAATGGGTCCACCATAGTGGTCAGTATATCCCATGTTAGTGCATCGGCACATGATAGGCCAAGGATTAAAACTCGTCATAAATGCGAGAGAAATGCCCTGATTTTTAATAACCCCACAAGTATGAAAGCTCTTCACTAACATTCTATATGTTTCAATGCAGTTATAACCCACGGGTCAACACTATACTTTGTTGGTTGTTTGGTTTGGTGTAGTTTCTGAAAACTGATGCAGTTCCAACTACAGGGTATACAAAACCATGTAGTTGGAACACGTAACAAAAAATTGCGTGTTCCAATTGCACGCATGGTGTAGTGCTAACTGCAGCAAACCAAGCAGGTTGTAAGACGAGAGGGAGGCCCGCCACAACAGAGCGGGAGGAAACATGACATAGTACTTATTCAAACCCTTGACCAACGCTACTGGTTGCATGTCTTACCAACAGAGCAATCGTTGGAGACTTTGATTAGAGCTTGTTATTCATTCTTCTTTAAATATAGAGCATTAACCTTTTTTTGGAAGGAAATGTTGTGTCTTGTTCATTTTAAAATATTTGATTCAATTGGTCTAATCTATTTTAGGCTTGGTTTATATGGGTCTAATCTACCCCACCACACAATGTAGTGTTAATTGCAGCGAACCAAACAGGCTATAAGACAAGAGAGAGGCCCGTCACAATAGAACGAGAGGAAATATGATGTAGCACTTATTCAAACCCTTGATCAACGCTACGGGTTGCATGGCTTAACAATAGAGCAATCGTTGGAGACTTTGATTAGAGCATGTTATTCATTCTTGTTTAAATATAGCGCATTAACAATTTTTTCGAAGGAAACATTGGGTCTTGTTTGTTATAAAATGATTGATTCAATTGGTCTAATCTATTTTAGTTTTGGTTTATATGGGTTTTGGACATTATCTAGGCCATTATGTTGTCACATGTCCTCCTTCTGCTATTGCCATGTGGATAACGATCATGTGATATTTTTGGCACCAACAGTTTATATAGATATATATAAAAATTGATTAAAGGCATGTTGATGGTTTTGAAATCATGTTTAACTTTTTTTGACATTGGCCTACTCCATGAGTGTTTTTTTCCTATGAAAACCCATCAAGAAAAGCCTTTTTTTTTAGGTAGTACAAAGAGGGGTCATTGGACCTCCGGGAGGCGCCACATCCCAGCGCAAGCTTGGACCACCGCACGCTGGCGGATAGACAAGCACAAGGCCTTACAAACACCACCACCACCAACAAAGGGGGGAACACCATCGCACACCGTCGCTCGCCGGCCGGAATGAAAGCCACACACTAGGCATACCAAAGGGCACAAGCCACCATGCTGTCCATTGGCGATGGAAGGAAAACAAGAAAAACCACAAACAGGTAAAGAAAAAACACACACAACTAGACAGGGATCCCAAAAATTCACCAAAAAACTGGACCACCGCCGAATCCGCCACCCATAGCCCCGGAGAAGATGAAGAGTCGCACTGCATCCCCGATCTGCCTCAAATCAGGCACCATCTCCTCGACCTGTCAGAAACCGCTACCGTGCTTAGGAGGGGTCTGGAAACACCCACGGCGGACAGCGGCCAGGGTCAAGAGCCACCACTCCATCCGCGTTCAGTCTGGAAACTCCCGACCTCTACCAGAGGGCGTCGATCCGAGGAGGAGGCCATCACACGTCTCTAATCCAGGCAAACACAAAAACTGAGCCGTGGGGGGCACCCCTATGTACTGGGGGGAGGGGAGGGGGGTAGACTCGACCCCGGGAAGCCATCACCTCGAGCTCTTGGCCTCCCTGGCGCTGCCACCGACGACCGAGGAGGCCACGATAGTTGGAAACCCTAACCCTAGCTCAGTGGAAAAGGGTAGAAAAGGATCAAGCCACCAGACGGCCACTGCTCCAAGGAAAGCCTTGCTTGGTGGGTAAAGCTCATTAAGCCTGTTTTGATCTAAGCTCACTTAACATGCATGAACAAACACCAACCAACAGACTTTAAGGGCACGTTTGGCTAAGCTTTTGCGGGTGCCAAATTTGCCCCAATCTTGTCGCTAGCTACTTTTCCATCGAATCCCCCTGTTGGTCTTTTTTGAGTAGCACATGACTCTCATTTTTAAGACAGAACCACAACATCCACTACTGTTATATGAATCTGTTCCCTTGCTAAGCTAAACCAAACACACCATTAAAAAACAGCAGCATGCTTCCGTCAAAATACACAAGCTCTACGGAGAGGCCGACGCATCCTGAGATGATGGTCTGTCCGCCAATATATATGAGGGCAGGGAGCCTGCACCTGAGGGGTAGCATCATTGTTGCACCTCTCGCTTGTTTACCCTCCCTAGAAGTTTTAGAATTTGATGATTTTTTGTGGGTGTCTTTGTCTAGGGTAAGGTGATCATCCTCACCAAAAATCAGCAAATTCTAAAACTTCAAGGGTCATCAAATGAGCTCGGCAAAATTAATGGTTACATTGAACGGTCGAAAATGTTTCGAACATTTGATGACCCTAGAAGTTTTAGAATTTACTGATTTTTGTGAGGATGATCACCTTACCCTTGAGAACACATTTGCCTGAGGTGCAAAAATGACGCTGCACCTCAGGTCTAGGCTCCCTTTTCCATACATACATATATATATATATACATACATATATATATATACATATATATATATATATATATATATATATATATATATATATATACACACACACACACACACACACACACACACACACACACACACACACACACATACTAGTAACGGGCTTATCGGCATGCAAAAGATTTCGAGAGTGAGGGCAATATTTCGAGGGCGACAAAAAAATTTCTAAGGCGTGACAAAATTTTGAGAGAGAAAACAGTATTTTAAGAGTGTCTATAATAATTAAAAAGTGATAATATTTTGATGGCGTCCACATTCGACGGGGGCATCAAAATTAGTTCAACGATGCCCACATTCGACGTGTGCTTCAAAATTAACTCGATAACAACCAAATACGGTCATGGCGCTTATTTTCAACAGTAGAACCTACACCGTCGAACGCCGAACCTTCTCGTGTGCTAGATATATCAAGCAGCTACATGAACATCAAAGAAAAGCTACATGAGCTTTTTTTTTTTTTTTGCGATGAATTCATTACCTTTCAATATACAACACATCCTTGAATGCATCAAAAAAATTTATGTTTTTTACAAGGATCTATAAAGCATATTCCGAAATTTATGTAAAGCTATTTAGATTGCAGTGGTATTTCGTTATACATGTTATGTGAAGATTATCCATTTTCAACTAAGACTACAATGTTCATACCCTTGACAGCCGAGGAAATTATTTTCATGTTGCTAATCTTCTAAAACATTTTCTAATTTTGAAAATAGAAGTATATATGAGCTTACTATTTATATATGATATGCAAAACTGAGTTGCTGCTTTCTTAAGAAAGTTTCCTAGTTGAATGACAGTGTTATATGCAATTTTGAGGTTGCAGGATTGATTAAAATATCATTTTCTATATTTTTTTGTCATCAAACGTGTCACAAACTAATGGTTATATGTTTATCTTCCGTCTATTTCCTTAGATTTAAAGCATGCACATCTATTGCTATGAAGACATGAATGATAACATGAAGAAAATCAGGATAAACACTCTTTGAATGATGAAAGAATTTTATATTGACTGCTGCAGAATGGTGCCCCAGAGGAACCACTAAATTATAGTAAAAAAAAAACAGCATCAAACCGCGAGTGAAAAGTAAGATACACTATATCAGTTAGTTGAAAGGTCAACATCATATGATGTTACTTCATTAGTAACTTTTGACGCTAAGAATGCCTTAAAATTTTCTCCTTTAAGGCCAAAAGGCTTTCTTTTGTTCATCAAGGACAGATCAATATAATGAACTGATGTAACTGAAAAATTGCCATCATAAATAATTTTAAAACAAAAAATGATATTATCTTTCAAATAAAAGTTTCGGACTCGGCTATTCTTCTATGGTCAGAAAATCCATATTATACGTCAATTGAAGTCCATGACATCAAAGGTGACAAAAATAACACACTGCAGTTGCTGAGGATACAAGAGCTTTGATTAAGAAAACATGCCTAAGTAATCAAAAAAATTAAAAAGATAAAAAAAAATATCATAAAATTTGTGAAGTATCTGACATATTATTTTCTTCAGCATCGAGACAATTACAGAGGAAAAATGAGAACTACTTACAAACTTGACAAAGCCCAACATAAACATCATTATGTAAAATTCCATTCATTTGAACAACCATCATAAACCATAACCTTACTATCATTCATATTTCTACTTGATATCCGGTGTTACGGATTTTTTAGACTCAAATAAACATTCAGATATTTATTCGCCTACTTCTTTCTATAGTATCTAGATAATTAAAGTCTTAGTACATGAATGAACATTAAGTGAGTGGCCATTGAAACATTTCTATAGTATCCAGGTAATTTAAGGTCCACCCTTATATTCTAAATTTTTTTTTAAAGTTTCAGTCAACAAATAGATATGTTTAATTAGGCCCCTTGCAAATACAAAACTTACCCATTTCTTGATGGTGCTATTGGGTTTATGGCCCATGCAAGCCACCAGCCCCTATAGGAGACCAAGTTGGACTATGTGGGTGCAGGCCTTGGTCAGGTTGCACTAACCACTTTAAGGGTTATGTGACTAGGACCCTAATCGTGTGGCCATCCTTTATGCACATAGAGGGTTGGATTTTGATGGATGAGAGAAACCCTAGTGCCTCCCTATATAAAGGGAATTGGATGGACGTCCCCCTACTCATGCATAGGAACCGTCCTTGTGATCGGAGATCAGGAGTCGCCATCGCTCCACGGATTGCTTCAAAGTAGGGAAGACATCCATCGTTCGTCGCTTATGGAGATCTGCATCGCGTTCATCGTTCTCGACGTTTGAAATCAAGGTAATCCTAAACTGGTTGATTTATGCAATGATCGGATCGATCTATGGAATCATGCTAGATTCCTACAATTGGTATCAGAGCAAGGCTTCTGATCATAAACAAAATCATCCGGTTCTTTACCTGTCGGATTCGCCTCACCATGGGTTTCACCATGGAATTTATGTCTTCCTTTTGGTTGTCGACCCCACATCGATCTCTGATCGGTGGCTTTGGTCGCCAGTTGATGGCAGACTTGAGATCCACCCCATGGCCACCCTTCACTCCGGAGCGTTTGTTGCCGGAATCCGCTGCGATTTTTTCCCCTCCGGACAAGGATCCTCCATCGCACCGGCCACACGGCGTGATAGCGGCACCGTCCTCCGTGAAGGCAGTGATGACTGCGAGATGGGCGTGCAAGCATGTGGCAGTCCGGCATCCCGATGTCGGTGGTGTATGGTTGTAGAGGAGGCGATCGACATCTGGGCTTCGGTGGCGTGCTTTGGTGGTAACCAGCCGCCACTCAATTCCGATCATATCTCATTGATAGGGATAGATTTGGGTATTTTAATTTTTAAAAACCCTAATCTATCCAAATTACTATATTGCCCAGGTTCACTTTTGTTTAAGTTATTCTCTAGGTTCATTCTATTATGTTAGGATATACCATCTGGTATATTTTAAATGTTATGTTGTAACTATGTTGAGCATTGCATCTCCAATGCCTTGTTAACATTTAATCTGAACCGAACCAAGTCAGTTCATCCATATCGATCTAGTCCAGACTAGCCTGGTTTTAGCCAGGTTTAGATTTTTTTTTGTAATTAACCATACCATGCCTGATGTTGTCAAACAAACATGGTTCCAAGAGTTTTGATGCATTCCGGACTCAATTTTGGAGTCCATTTCCGCTAATTACACTCTGATAATCCAATTTAGAATGTTTATTGTATTATTATATATATTTACAATCTTGATCTTCGCCTGTGTTTCGAATTAAAGTTTTCATGTGCATAGACAACCTTGTAATGCACGCATGTATGGAACCCAAGTAAAGTTTTCATCCCTACGAGTACCATACTAGTGCATGTTGTCGTTTAAAGCTTGTAGGGAGAGAAAATCAGGCGTTAGATCGTACAATTAGGTCTTTTATGGGGTTTATGAGGACCACATAGTGATCGTCTGAGAGACATAACCAAAGTGGGGCGGATTAGCCCAACGGTAGGCGTCCCATAGAGGTTTTGGGTTCCCAGATTTTGGACAGTTTTTCCATTAAGGTCACTTGGCATTTTGCCGCATAAAAGTTTTGAATCTGTCCAAAGGTGTTTCAATTCTAAATGTGGTGGGGTGAGTGGAATAATTATCTTCATTTAGGGAGATAGGATAACCCTCTTTCCCAAAGGTAGTGGATAGTGTCTGATTCAAACCAAGATGTAGATGACTAGATCCACACTACAGTTAGGGAGCATAAAGGCACACTAAGGGATCTGCCCAAAGGTGAGTCTTGGCTGTGCAAGTAGCGTCCCTAGAAGTGAAACTTGGCACATGAAGGATCACTTCGACGATTCGAACCAAACCCCTGGTTTGAGTCGATAATAAAGTTAAAGTATAATTAAATTTTAAAGTAAAGTAAAGTATTATTGCATGTCTTACAGCAATGGAAGCGCTAGCCATCACCAAGAACCTAGCAGGCATTGAGCCTTTGACGGGTTCTAACTTTACCTCGTGGAAAATGAACATTGAGATCCTGGTGGATTTCATGGACTACGAGTTTGTTCTCTCTGATCCTAAGCCTCCAGAAATCACAAATGCATCCACTGAAGTGGAAAAGGCCCACTTTACCAAGTGGGAAAAGGGCAACAGACTGGTTATGAAAATTATCAGGGCTTCGATCAACGAAGTATTAAGGGGAGGCATAGAAAAGACAGAGACAACAAAAGATTTGATGGCCCTTCTGAAAACTCAGTTCTTAGGGAGCAAGAAATCACAGCAATATAATTATATGTTTCAGATTATGAATCTGAAATATGATGGCAATGGTGGTGTGCGTGAACATCTACTGAAGTTGTCTAACTTAGCCATCGGTCTCAGGGAGCAGGGACTTTCGTTTGAGAAGGACATGCTAGTCCATATTACCGTGATCTCCCTTCCTACGACTTTTGACACCTTTAAGGTGAACTATAATGCACAAGATACCAAATGGGACCTGAATCAACTTATGAGCCTGTGTGTTATTACGGAGGAACGTCTTAAAGGAGGCAAACAGGAGTCAGCCCATCTGGGCACAGCAAGCTCCAGTAAAAGGCAGTTCAAGAAAAAGGCTTCTTTTGGGAAGAAGAAAGTTTTTGATAAAGGCAAAGGCAAAGGCAAGTTTCCAGTCAAGCAGCAGCAGAGAGCCCAGGATCAACCAGTTGGATATTGGTTCTGTGGGAAAGATAGTCATATGAAGTAGAGCTGTTTGAAGTATAAAAGTTGGCCAGCTAAGAGCCAAGGAGGTACATCTTTAGCTTTGGTATGCCATGAGTCTAATACAGTAAATATTCCATCCAATTTCTGGTGGGTTGACTCAGGTGTTTTTGTGCATGTTTCTCATACCCTGCAGGGAATCAAAAGTAGGAAAAAATCCAGATCGGAGGATAAGCTGTTCTTGGGGAACGATGCTTGGATGCGGGTGGAGGCAGTTGGTACTTTCAGTTTAGTGTTGGACTCTGGACATATTTTGGACCTAAAGGACACTTTCTATATTCCGACATTTAGGCGGAATTTGATTTCTATTTCTAGACTTGTTGCTACTAGTTATGCTTTTATTTTTAGAGACAATACTCTTTATGTTATGTTTAATAATGCTACAGTTGGTAGAGGTAGTTTAGCAGATGGTTTATATAGTTTGTCTCTCAATGATCATAGTTCGACTATTTTGCTTACTGAGGTAGAGGATTCCACCATATCCGGGTCTAAGCGCTCTATGTTGGCAGAGGATTCTGCAGTGCTTTGGCACAAGAGATTGGGACACATCTTCAAGAAAATGATAGAACTTCTTGTGAAAGAGGGGATTCTTCCTAAGTTGGACTTTTCAGATCTTGCCACATGTGTTGACTGTGTCAAGGGAAAGCTGACCAAGCAGAGGAAGTTTTCTGCAACCAGAGCTACAGGTCTATTGGATTTGATCCATACAGATATTTGTGGTCCGTTTCCCGTTAAGGCTCGTGGTGGTCAGAGGTACTTTATCAGCTTCATAGACGATTTCTCCAGATACACTTATGTGTATCTCCTTCACCATAAGTCAGAAGCCCTAGAGGTTTTCCAGTCTTATCAGCTAGAAGTTGAGAAGCAACTTGATAGAAAAATCAAGGTTGTTTGTTCGGATCGTGGTGGAGAATACTATGGCAGGATGGACCATGATGGGGTGAATTGTGGACCATTCGTTGAGTTTCTTCGAAAGCAAGGGATAGTTGCTCAGTACACCACACCAGGGACTCCAAAGCAGAACGGTGTTTCTGAAAGGAGAATAGAACTTATCAGGAAGCAGTTCGTAGTATGCTAAGTCATTCCTCACTTCCTGAGAGTTTCTGGGGAGAGGCCTTGAAGATGGCGGTATACATTCTAAATAGAGTCCCTTGTAAGGCTGCACCTGATACTCCTTATAAGAGATGGAAAGGATCGGTGCCTAGCCTTTATCATCTCCATGTTTGGGGATGTCCTGCAGAGGTAAAACTATATAATCCAGAAATGAAGAAGCTAGATTTTCAGACTGTTAGATGTTATTTCATTGGATATCCAGAAAGATCCAAGGGATACAGATTTTATTGTCCTTCTCGGCCTATGGAGATAGTGGAAACCAATAGGGCCAAGTTCCTATGGATGATCAATTCAGTGGGAGTTCCAGGCAGTTAGATACTTTCTTTCAAGAAGATTCTTCTTCTATACCTGAGTCTGTGCCGCAGTTAGTTGTTCCAGTTCCAATTCCTGTTGCAACGATTGCACAAGTCTTTCCAGATCCGGCTCCTCTTGAGGAACCAGAATTTCCACATGCACCAGCTTCTCCAGCTCCTCCCTCACCTCCAGTTCCAGTTCCAGTTCTAGTTAGAAGGTTTGAGTGGCAGTGCAGGTCTGCTATACCAGATTACTATGAAGTTTACCTTTAGGAGGTGCAACTTGAGGGAGTAGACATGTACGATCCCCTATCTTTTGAGGAAGCCATAGGATGTGATGAATCTCAATAGTGGCTGATGGCCATGAGAGAGGAGCTACAGTCCATGGAGAAGAATAAAGTTTGGAAGCTTGTTCAGTTGCCACCAAATCGGAAAGCAGTTGATAGCAAATGGGTTTTTAAGACTAAAAGAGATTCAGATGGCAAGATCGAGAGATTCAAGGCTAGGCTAGTGGCCAAGGGCTTCAGGCAGAAGGAGGGTGTTGACTTCAGTGAGACCTATTCTCCAGTATCTTCTAAGGACTCACTGAAGACCATCCTAGCATTGGTGGCACACTTTGATCTAGAACTTAACCAAATGGATGTGAAGACAACTTTTTTGAATGTAGATTTAGAAGAGGATATTTTCATGTCTCGGCCCAAGAGTTTTATAGCTAAAGGGAAAGAGCAGCTGGTTTGTCAACTTGAAAAGTCTATTTATGGACTTAAGCAGGCATCCAGGCAGTGGTACTTGAAGTTTGACCAAGTGGTTTCTAGTTTTGGTTTCAAGGAGAATCTCGCAGATAGATGTATATATCTCAAATTCAGTGGGAGTAGATTTGTCATTCTTGTGCTTTATGTTGATGATATTCTCCTTGCAAGTAATGACATTCACCTACTCCATGACACGAAGCACTTTCTATCAAAGAATTCTGAGATAGAGCAGCGGGAGTCCTGAAAAGGTACGGCATGGATAGGTGCGCTACTGGTGAGGCACCCGTTGTGAAAGGTGATATCTTTTGTAAAGATCAATGTCCTAAGAATCAATATGAGAAAGATCAAGTGGATCTGAGGGAGTATGCTTCGGTTGTTGGGAGTCTAATGTATGCTATGACCTGTATTCGGCCAGATATCAGTTTTGCGGTTGGCATGTTGGGTCGGTATCAGCAAAATCTAGGTAAAGCCCATTGGAAGGCGGCAAAGAAGGTTCTTCGTTATCTGCAACGAACCAAGGGTTTTATGCTATGCTACAGGCGTTCTAGTGAACTTCGAGTTGTTGGCTATTCGGATTCAGACTTTGCGGGTTGCAAAGATTCCTTGAAGTCGACATCGGGGTATATTTTCTTATTAGCAGAGAGAGCTATCTCTTGGAGAAGCTCCAAGCAGACAGTAGTCACCGACTCCACCATGCATGCAGAATACATCAGTTGCTTTGAGGCAACACGTCAGTCAGTCTGGTTGAAGAATTTCATAGGCGGTTTGAACATTGTCGACTCCATTCAGAAACCCATCATGATTTTTTGTGATAATGAGGCGGTTGTCCAACGCGTGAAGAATGAGAAGATTACCAGGAGGAACAAGCACATTGATATCAAATTCTTGATGGTCAGTGAGAAGGTTCATCATAAAGTCATTGAAGTTCCTCACATCAACACTGACTTAATGGTGGCAGATCCCCTCACCAAGGGTCTCCCGCCTAAGGTCTTCAAAGAGCATGTGACTCGGATGGGTTTGGTAGAATCTCTGCTATTCTAGTTTCTCTTGTTAGTTTGTTGTTTACTTTCAGTTTCTACCTATTCGATCAGTTAATCTCTGTTATCTTGAACTGCATATGCTACTAAATTTGCCTAAAGTCATTTACAGTTGTGCTTGATGTGGGGGGTTTTTAATTTAACAGGGCGGTTCAAGATGCGAGCACAATCTAACAAGCCAATAGACTAAAAAGACCGGATTTACGTGGAAAAACCCCTTCTCAATGTTGAAGGGGAAAAAACCACGGGATGGGGTGAGAATTCACTAACACAGCAATCTGGTTACAATCACTCACCCTTTACCCAATTACACCCGCACCCAAACTACCGACCTCTGCAATCTCTCTCAAGATAACTACCACTGCAATCTCGGTCAAGATACCGACCCCTGCAATCTCGGTTAAGATACTGACCTCTGCAGTCTCGGTCTCTCTAGCTCCGTGAATTTTGGGAAGAATCGGGCAACACCTCCTCCAGAATTCGGTCCCTTCTGCTGAAGGGGTAGGTCCCCTTTTATAGTGTCGGGAAGACGATTGGAGCACTTCGTGCGGGATAAGTTGATGACGTGCCTCCGCAAAGTACTCAACCGTCGATGTGGTGGGGACGTGGCGCGCGGTCAGCACCCGGTAACTTCGGCCGAGAATCTCGGGAGCTTGGGCTGAACTCCCGTAACCGCTGTGCACCCGGGATTCCCGGGTTCAGCTGTCACGCCCCTTCTCTCCATCTTAATGCATGGCCGACCTCCCTTGGGGGGGGGGGGGGAGTTTGGACTCCCCCTTCTCCCAATCTTAATGCGCGATCGGCCTGGGGGGGGGACTTGGACTCCCCCTCACCCCAGGTTTAGTGCGCGGTCGGCCACCTGGGGGGGGGGGGGGAGTTGGACTCCCCACCTCTCCTTATCTTAATACACGGCCGACCCTTGGGGGGGGGGGGGGGGGGTGTTTGGACTATCCCCTCCCTCCAACTTAGCGCACGGCCGGCCGGGGGGGGGGGGGGGGGGGGGGGGGAGCTTGGACCCCCCTTCCTCCATTTTAGTGCGCGGTCGGCCTGCCCCCCCCCCCCCCCCCCCTCCCCTTTTGCTTCGTTTTAATACGCGACCTACCCGCGACGAGTTTGCGACTCCCGGTAAGCTCGCGCTCTTCTTCGGGGCGCGAATTGTGCTTTTCGCGCATGGCTGACCCGTGACGAAGTTACGGCCCCCGGTAACTTCGCTCTTCTTCTCCTCTTCACGTGTGGCCAACCCGTGATGAAGTTGCGACTTCCGGTAACTTCTTTCTTCTTCTCCTCTTCGTGCGTGGCCGACCCGTTACGAAGTTGCGGCTACTGGTAAGTTCGTCTTCTTTTCTGCTTCGCGTGTGGCTGACCCGTGACAAAGTTACAGCGCCCGATAACTTCGATCTTCTTCTCCTCTTCGCACGTGGCTGACCCGTGACGAAGTTACAATCCCCGGTAACTTCGATCTTCTTCTCTTCTTCACGCGTGGCCGACCCGTGATGAAGTTATGGCTACCGGTAAGTTCGCCTTCTTCTCTGTTTTGCGCGTGGCCGACCCGTGATGAGATTGTGGCTCCCGGTAGGCTCTTGGGCTGCTTGTCTCCTCGGGACGCGAAGCACATGGCCGTCCCGCGACAAAGTGTGCGGCCGGCCCACGACAAGGTTGACGACCACCCTCCGCTCGGGCCATCAAGGTACACACAGTCCTCATTGAGTCGCAGCCGAGGTACACATAGCGCATGTACTGACTTTTGGTTGGTTCCTTTGGTGGCCAATCCGCCAACACCCATAGGTAAACCGATCGGTCGGTTGTTTAGTCCATTACTGAGTGTTGTCGAGTATTTCTGATTGGACTTCAATACTTATACTCCAGTCGTGCTTGAGGCTCTTGAGGCTTAAGTTGCTGGAATTTAATACTAACAGCATAGCAGTAACCTTGTCTTCAAATATAATCACATGGAAGTCACTACGGTCCTCCCTTTCATGTATTTGACCGATCGATTGAAACCATTTGAGACCATAGGATTTGTGAAGGTGAATCATGGCCATCGATGCCATTGTCCAGAATGTTTAACCCGATGATGTGGCATCCAATATGGTCCTTTAATATTGCATGCAAGTTGATCAGCTCATACTCCTCTTCTTCCCTTCTTCAACTAACCGACCGATCGTCTCCTTGTGAGGGACGACCGACCTACAGTAGGGCGTGGGGTTGCAAACGACTGGGATCAGCCCTTTTTGCCGACCGACCGGCTATGGGGGATGGGGTATTGTGCGATATTGTGCGACCCGGCTCGGCCCTCTTTGAGACCAACCGACCGGTCTCTAGGGAGCTTCCCCTTCTTCCTTCATTCGTGTGGCCGACCGACTCCTTCCTCTTCAATCGATCGGGTGGAGATCTGTTATCAGGTAAAGATCTACGAGCGGGCCGGAGTTGAGGTCGTAGCTGCATGCATCCGGCCGGAGATGGTGATGCCGACTGACTGAACTTATAACATCGATCGGCTCGTGAGCACCGGAGTTGAGGGTGATGCAACCGGTGTTAGAATATAGATGATGGAGGATAAGAGGCCATGCTCCCCCTGCAGCAACGCCTCGCCTCTATGAGTCGATTGAAAGTGGAAATGAGTTCCCAACCAGAGGGCCTATATTAAGCACTAAATCAAAGTGGCATGACTCAGCAGGGTGTGGAGTCATGGTCGTTGATGTCATGCGCATAAGATCAAATGGACTATGTGTCGGACGCCCTGTACCGATCGCAAATCACATAAGAATTCGATCGGTTTCTCATACCAAAAATCGGCCATGAATCATACCGAGAGTCGACCATCTGCACATCCTCTGACCTTCATGTGCACGTTCCTGATTGGCTTGCCTCCTGATGATATTATGGTACATACACTTGATATTATGATCATGCATGTCAAAGTTTCATTATGGAAAATAAAGATGCATATTAAAGATGCCTGGAGTACGACGTTACTCAAAGTAGACTTGGACTAGACATGATTTAGCACCATGTCGGAAAGTCTGTACTTTGATGGAAGGATGACGGGATGTCATATGGCGGTTTGCCAAGGTTACATCAGAGTGACATGCTTAGGCATGAAGTTGGACACCATGAGTGTGAGCACATTGACCAATTTATATAAAGGTGTATCACTACTCATTCCACACAATAAACACAATAAAGTTAAAGATCCTAAGTTTTTAGGTCATGCTGATTTTGTGACCATGGAACTGGACTAGTGCTGGATGAGAGTGCGCTAGTACATTGATGATCCAATGTCAGTATTCCCTATGGATGAAGGTGAAAGTAAAGTTGTCAATTGGTCTCCTAATTGGGGTGTATTTTTCAAAATTAGTGCGTACTGTGAAGGTTTTATAAAAGGGGTAGCTTGCCAATTGTTTTTTTCTAAATTTTGTTTTTTTTTAAAAAAAAAATATTTTAAAGGAAACAATTCTCGCAGTGGCTCGAAAGAGCCAAGTGGGAGATTGTTGGGTTTATGGCCCATGCAAGCCGCCAGCCCCTATGGAAGACCAAGTTGGACTGTGTGCAGGGTGCAGGCCTTGGTCAGGTTGCACTCACCACTTTAAAGGGTTATGTGACTAGGACCCTAATCGTGTGGCCATCCTTTATGCACATGGAGGGTTGGATCTTGATGGATGAGAGAAACCCTAGTGCCTCCCTATATAAAGGGAATAGGATGGACGCCCCCCTACTCATGCATACGAACCGTCCTTGTGATCGGAGATCAGGAGTTGCCATCGCTCCACGGATTGCTTCAGAGTAGGGAAGACATCCATCGTTCGTCGCTTGTGGAGATCTGCATCGCATTCATCGCTCTCGACTTGGAATCAAGGTAATCCTAAACCGGTTGATTTATGCAATGATCGGATCGATCTATGGAATCATGCTAGATTCCTACAGGTGCTCCTATTAACTCGATTCCTTAAAAAAGCTGATATAGCTAACAAAGTAGTTGTCAAAAAATGGGATGTCATTAGGTTAACAATAACATCTGGTGGAGGGTGCTTACCTCATTCAATAATGCAATCAAAATAGTTACATGGGATCTCTAAATTCTAAGCAAAGATGCTGGATCAATCATTGTATTTTAATGACATCAACAAAATCCTATCTAAAGAGTCAAAAGATGTTAGATCCAAAAAAAAAACTGTGTTCTATTCTCAGATAGTTGTTTTGCAAGTTCCTTACTCGCTATTTTTGTTTGAACTCCAATACTTGAAGTCACATAACTAAAAGTCTTTAAACATTATTTATGAGTTATGGGTATAAACAATCTTCCTAAATATGTTGTATAGGTTATACAACGGGTACCACCTCTTCCTCCTGGCCCATCAGGAAAATCAAGGACACTGATGCTACCAGAATCAAAATGCAAAGATCTCATCACTCAGTTGTTGACTACAAACAATGGTATATCACACACTAACTAATTAATTTAAGTGTCAAAATTCACTCTGAAATTTTACGAAAGAAAACATAGGGCCTTTACCTTGGGTCCAAAGAAGCCATGATCCACGAGTATACATAGCTGGAAAAAAATACCCAGAGAAGATCAACTAACATAGGCACGATGGGTAGACATAAAAAAGGAAAAACAGTTTAGAAAGAAAGGGGACAGATCACAAAAAAGGCACATGGAGGGTAACTTTTTTTAAAAAAAACCAAGCAAGCGAGAGAGCCACGAGTATACATGGCTAAAAAAAACCCAAAGAAGATATGACTTTTTATGTCATGTTTTAAAAAACAGAGAAGATCAGCCTGAAGTAAAAACGTTCATGGCATATCAAAAAAAAAAAAGCAAGAGAGAGAGAGACATCATGCAAACATTATGTGCAATAGGGTTTGAAGAACAAAACAATCGTAGACATCATGCAAAATACAGAGCAATCAGAGACATTGTTCCAAACACAAACAGAAATACCAGAGAGAGAGAGAGACGTACCTGGATTGTGTCTCTCTCTCTTTTTTGGGTCCACAAGACTTAGAACCGAACCAACCTGTTTAGTCAAAATACTCGAACCAACCCGACCCATTTAGGTCAGGTTGGTGGTTCTTGGTTTTACCCAACCCAAGTTGTACCCCTAGATGTCGGGAATATATCTAGGGTTTGAGTGGGGTATGGGTCCCAACCCGTTGTCGAATAGGGCTGCGCCACACCTTGTGACGCTACTACTATATATACTCAGGCACAAGAGGAACCCCCCATTTGGGATGAAAGAGCGGAGGAGACATGCGGCCTATATGGTCGTACGACTTCTGTGGGTGCAAAAATTGTATCGGACCAAACCCACATGGGCCCGCGCAACGGCCGAAAATAGGTCATCCCAGGAGCAGCGCCACCTCAGCATTGCCACGCAACACTGTCATATCAACACATGCTTCGGCTATAAAAAGACCCCTATGACATTCAGAAAAAGGGGTTGGTCATTCAAACAAAGGTGAAGGATTCCAGAGCCAGAGTCAGAGCTGACTTCTCTCCTTCTTATTCTCTTCTAGTTGCTCCGTGCAACTCCATTGTAAAAAGCTTCTCTCGGCCTGTTGAAAGAATGATCCCCCTATTTATATTCATTATAATAAAAATCAGGTGGCACCTCTCGCCCGGAGACGTAGGTCGTAAGACCGAACTTCGACAACAACTCCTCGTGTCTCCTCTCTCTCCCTTGTCTCTAATCTCCTAAACTTACAAACCATCCAATTCAATTAAGAATTGTGGGGAGAAGTCTCTGACCAAGACGGCACATAAATTCCCCCACAATCTTTGGCGCCGTCTGTGGGATCTCGTTACAGGTCTTATCCAAGTCTCTATTGACTCCTACTTAACTTGTGGTGACGAGCCATAAGTCCTCCTTCAAGTCTACTTCAAATTCTTTATCACGCCGACATCAATGCGCTCGATGGTGAAGGCTTGCACTAACCTTCCGAATGCGGGTGCTGATCGAACAAACAATGTGCTGGTCGAAGACGAACATGAAGTCTCGGTGGCGACCAATCGTAGATATGTACGTGAGCGGCTGGGGACGCAGCAATCGGCAGGATTAGCCGTCCCCGAGAAGTCGTTCCGGCAAGGAGCACGATACTCAAGGGGGCGAGGCTCTGGCCACGTACCAAGTCTTAGCTGCTGAACCTTCTTAAGAAGAACGCAACCCTCGAACAAGAAAGTGATTCCCTAAAGAATGCGGTTGGAAGAGCGGGGGTTGTGGTCCATAACCCTCCCGCTGATCGATGTCTACTGGCTTTAGTTTTAGATAATTTTTTTTTAAAAAATATTTTAATATTAATATCTATTATTTATTTATTTAAATATATCCTCGGCATGTAGAACCAGAGACCCATGACTCGGGTCTCAAACCGGGTCAACGTCTGGTCCGGACCTGATAACATTGTCTCACTGTTAAAGGTGGGAGGTGGTGGGAATGATGGTATTTAACCAACGCCATAGTGCAGGTTGGTACTTGGTGATGGGGTTTGGTATGGCGTATGGCCTCGGTAAAGTAGTACGGCTCTGAGTCTGGGTGGTGGTTCGGCCGACACCGACCGAATTCAACACATCACCAACCTTTCACGCACCAACTCCCACACGGTATCAACCATGGTGTGCTTGACTTATTACTTTTATTTAATTAATGTCTGTAGAGTGAATTCAAATTTCAAACAACACACGACAGAGTTCAAATCTCCTCTTCCAGTCGGTAGGGGAAAATTTTTCAGCACATCCTGCTCAGGCTACAACCGTGGGGCCCACTACAATTAAGGGACATGGGGGTGGCATGCCCCAGCACATGGGGTACTGATGATAGACTCTGGACAACAGTTGTAGTGTACATAGGATGTGCTGAGAATTTTTCCAATCGGTTGACCTCTATCAATAGGATTTGTAATTTCGGACTTGACACGAAGTTAGCGGGTTTGGATCAGGACTAAACGGGTCGACACGATAGACCCGTTTAATAAACAGGTCAGGTCCGGGTTTAGGGTCTGGACACGGTAGACCTGGGAAGACCCGTTTAAAATTCAACGGGTCGGGTTGGGTCTACCCGTAATCCGATACTGTAATATGTATTACCAGCGGGATCTATCGAGTCGAGTCAGACTGGGTCAGATCGGGTCAACTGAATAGACCCGTGTGGTAAACGGGTCTAACAGATCTTATTGGGCCTATCCGTTTATAAACGGGTCAGGTACACGTTTAGGATCCAGACATGATTAGTTAAACGGTCGGGCCTGGATCTATGGGTTTTGGACACGATCCAAAACTAGACAGGACACGAACCCGAAAGGATAAGTGGTAATCCGAAAATCACCGCCATAGAATGAACCCAAGGGGTTGCCACACTCCCAATCGTCAACCGTCACTGTCGTCACATGTTACCGCCGACACCACTACCACCGATTACTGCTCGTCTGCTGTCGCCGTTGTCAGCCACCGCAGCGAAGAGTAAGGCGGCCCCACGAGTGGATTGCATCCAGCTGTCTGTGCAATCATCCTGCGGCTATGATACGTGCCGGGCCCACACGTGGCTCGCGACTGGTGTTTTTTTTTTTTAAAAAAAAAAAAAAAAAAACACAAACAGCATCCTCCTTGCTTTTTAAAGCGTGTCATCTGGAGAAACCAGCACCTCACATTTTGCTTAAGAAGAGCAAGTATCGATTTGCTCCTCCTCCGGCCTCCTCCTCCCTCCCCGGCGGCGATGCCCTCACTACCCGATCACCTCCGGGTGCTGGAGCGCGCCCGGGTCTCCCCACCGGCCGGTTTGGCCACCCCCGCTCCCCTCCCCCTCACCCTCTTCGACATCAGCTGGCTCTACACCGGCCCCGTCGAGCGCCTCTTCTTCTACCCCTCCCCCCACCCCACCGCCCACTTCGCCCCCCTCAAGCACTCCCTCTCCCTCGCCCTCCGCACCTTCCACCCCCTCGCCGGCCGCGCCCGCCCCTCCCCCGCCTCCACCGCCTCGTTCGAGATCGGCTACGCCGAGGGCGACTCCGTCCCCCTCACCCTCGCCGAGTCCGACGACGACTTCCACCACCTCTCCGGCGACCAGCCCCGCGACTCCGCCCGGCTGAGCCCCCTCGTCCCCCGCCTGCCCCGCTCCGACGACGGATCCGTGCCGCTCCTCGCGCTGCAGGTGACCGTCTTCCCGGGCCGCGGCGTCTGCCTCGGCGTCGCGATCCATCACGTCGCATGCGACGACTCCAGCTCCATGCACTTCTTGAGGTCCTGGGCTGCGGCGTGTAGGCAGCTCGGAGAGTCCGACCCTGCGCCTCTAGTTGAGCCGCCCCCGTTCTACGACCGGACCGTGATCGCCGATCCCGGCGGGCTGTACTCGAAGATCCTCAACGAGATGCAAAGCTTCAAGCCCGACCGACCGGTGGCTCCACCGCCGCCCGTTGCACCACCCGACGTGGTCTTCGCCTCGTTCTCCCTCGGCCGAGAACACGTGAAGAGGCTCAAGCTACGGGTCCTGGCCCTAGCCGAATATGGCAAGGCTCCATTCCACTGCTCCACCTTCGTCGTAGCCTGCGCCTATGCATGGGCCTGCCTTGCGAGAGCACAAGGCAGAGCCGCCGCCGCCGTCGGCAGCAAGAGCGCCCACCTCTTGTTCTCGGTGGACTGCAGGGGGAGGCTGCAGCCGCCGGTCCCGGATGGGTACTTCGGGAACTGCTTGAGGCCGTGCTTCGTGGAGGTGGACGCCGGTGTCCTTGGCGGGGAAGGCGGCGTTGAGGCGGCATCGGAGGCGATCGGGAGGGCGATCGGAGGGCTGGGGGAGGGGGCAGTTCTTGAGCGCGCCGAGGGGTGGCTGCGGAGGATCATCTCGTTGTTGCCGGAGCGGCCGTTGTCGGTGGCCGGGTCGCCGAAGTTCAGGGTCTACGACACTGATTTCGGTTGGGGGAGGCCGCGGAAGGTTGAGGTGGCCTCGATCGAGAAGACGCCGGGAACGATCTCGCTGGCCGAGAGCAGGGACGAGGAGGGGGGAATCGAGATGGGGTTGGCCCTCGACAGGCACGAGATGGACGGATTCGAAGCTTGCTTCTCGGACGGACTTAAACTTGTTTGAAGACTATGCAATGGAAAAAAATAAAAACATGCAAAAGTTGGATGAGGCCGTGTGTTATGTATGGTACCTCTTAATGTTATGGTTATCGTACAATTTTATGTTTGTAATATCAAATATATCTTCATTAGAGTTTAATCCTTCACTTTCAATCTACGGATTATGGTATTTAATTCCAATCTCGCAAAGTATAAGTAGTATGGGTTTGGATTTTCGATAATATTGTAAATAGGACGGATTTAGGTTTGACCCGACAAACACGAGACGAGTTCGGGATGCTGATTTGATAAACGGGTCGAGCTTGGAATGGCATTGCATGTTCCAAATCCGCTCCGTTGCCATTCCTAATTGGATTATTTTGACTTTGCCCCCCAAATTTTGCCTTGAATTAGACTTTATCCCCCATATTTTCATTAATTAGACTTTACCCCCCAAAACTAGCTGTTCCGTCAGCTCTCATCTAAGAGGAAGGGTGAGCTGACGGAAAAGAAATAAAGTTTTGAGAGGTGAGCTGACGGAACTGTTAGTTTTGGGGGGTAAAGTCTAATTAATGAAAATATGGGAGGTAAAGTTTAATTCAAGGCATAATTTGGGGGGCAAAGTCAAAATAACCCTTCCTAATTTAAGTGGAAAGTCAGTAACCCTAATGCAACCATCTAGCCCGAGTTTGCTAACAAGCCTACATTTGGTGATAAACAAGCTAGCTTGTTCCCGGTTAGTGTACATCACCAAACAGTCGGATAGAAGCGGATCCTTAGAGCATCTCCAAATGGCTCCCTATTAGGCAAGTAGAGCCAAATGTAATGAGCCACATCATTCCAACGCTTTGGAGTCGATTATAGATCTTGTAAATAACATGCAAATGATATGGATTATTCTTCTTTTGGTATGATTGTGCTTGGCTTAAAAAAAATGGGATAGAAAGTCTCTAGGATGTGCTCTTTCTTGTCACTACCTAAATTGATGGCATGATAATTTTTTTAAATTTTTTTTCCTGGACCGATCAGGCACTAGAGATAGGGTTCAAATTGGTCCAAAGATTAAAACGGGGGAGGCAACCACTTTTATTTATTAATTCCATAATCATGCGCAAATAAGATACAATGATCTTGAGAAAAAAGTTCTGTTTTCATACCGGGAGTCGAACAAGGAACCTCTCCGGGCAACATGGGAGGGAGAAGCACCACCAAACGAGCCATGAACCCGTTGGTATGGCAAGACAACTTTGGTCCCTAAAAATAGGGAGGAAGGAGGAGGAGCTGGTTGGAAAGTAAAATGCTATTTAAACATAATATGGGACATAAACCGGACATACGACGGTGGTGTGGGCAGGGTGTCGCTCTAATCATTTGACCTCCTTGACGTCTGCTCCTCGTTACCAACAGCATCAGCTTTCATTCAGCCGTTTGATGGGAGGCAGAACAAATACCAACCGTCTGATTATATATCGATGCACAACTGATCGACAAGAGCGCTTTGTCCTCTCTTCGTTGGCGTCCCGCGTCATCGTCCACTCGGAATAGGCCTGTATGTTGTGCTGCAGTATCGAGATCAAGAATGAGATTTGTATTTAATTATCATAATGCTAATCCATATATGGCTGCTGGGTTTTGGCTCAACTAAACCCTAAAGACTTTGGCTTTTAAAGGCCTAGTGGGTAATTAATAGATCCAGAGGTATAACGATAATTAATCCTTTAAATCAATCCTAATCTTATCGATGTCGGTAGGGGTGCAACTTGAGACGGGTTGATTGTGGTTTGAGCTAACCCAGACCCGAATCAAACTAGTTCGGTTCTACCAGATTGAAACTCGAACTAACCCGACTTGAGCATAGACCTGAAACAACTCAAGTTGGTTCGGGTCAGTTCTCGGATTGGTAGTTGGTCTAAAAAAATAATGGCTATCGGTTATTTACTATCAAGCCGGAGGCCTACATTGGTCTTTAGGCTTTAGCCACCCGTTGAGTTCTCTTGGTAGTTGGCTTAATGCTAGCAAACAACTAATGTTTACGCGGGTGCTAGTGTGATGTAGCCCAAAAGTTCAACCCGTGGCATTTATATATGTGGCCTAGTATATATGAGTTTGGTTCTTGGGTTGGGTCGGGTGTACTCGACTCCCAACCCAGAACTGACCCATACTTAGTCGGGTCCACAAAACTTAGAACCGAACCAACCCATTTAATCAAAATACCCGTACTAACCCGACCCATTTAGGTCAGGTTGGGTAGTTCTTGGTTTTACCCGACCCAAGTTGCACCCCTAGATGTCGGGAATAGATCTAGGATTTGAGTGGGGTATGGGTCCCAACCCGCTCTCGAATAGGGCTGCGCCACGCCTCGCGACCCTACTACTATATATATACTCATGCACAAGAGGAAACCCCCATTGGGATGGAAGAGCGGAGGAGACCTGCGGCCTATATGGTCGTACGACTTCTATGGGTGCAAAAATTATATCGGCCCGAACCGGACCCACATGGGCCCGCGCAACGGCCCAAATAGGCCAGCCCAAGAGCAGCGCCACCTCAGGATCACCACGTTATCACTGCCATATCAGCACATGCTTCAGCTATAAAAAGACCCCTATGGCATTCAGAAAAAGGGGTTGATCATTCAATCAAAGGAGAAGAATTCCAGAGCCAGAGCTCACTTCTCTCATTCTTATTCTCTTCTAGTTGATCCGTGCAACTCTGCTGTAAAAAGCTTTTCTCGGCTTGTCGAGAGAATGCTCCACTCATTTATATTCATTATAGTGGAAACCAGGTGGCACCTCTTGCTCGGAGACGTAAATCATTAGACCGAACTTCGACAACAACTCCTTGTGTCTCATCTTTCTCTTTCTCTCTCTCTCTCTCTCTCTCTCTCTCTCTCTCTCTCTCTCTCTCGTCTCTAATCTCCTAAACTTACAAACTATTCAATTCAATCAAGAATTTGTGGGTGCAAATTTTGGCAAGAAGTCTGCAAACAACGGGACCCACCAGCCCTGCCCGGTGGGCCCCCGGAAACCACAGCGGGACCCACCGGCCCTGCCTGGTGGACCCCCGGAAACCACAGCGGGACCCACCGGCCCTGCTTGGTGGACCCCCGAAAACTACAGCGGGACCCACCGGCCCTGCCTGGTGGGCCCCCAGAGACTACAGCGGGACCCACCGGCCCTGTCCGATGGATTCAAGAGCCTGTGGAATCCCCCAGGAGATGGTAGCGGGACCCACCAGCTTTACCTGGAGGATCCCCAGATACAACAGCAGAAACCGCCATTTACCACCATAGGATCCTATAAATAGCAGAGCCTTCGAATGTAAATGGATCCAAAAATTCTGATTTCCATTCTGAGATCTGATTTTCAAAATCCAGAGCTATGGAATTTCTCAGCTTTCCATCTTCCACCTCTCTTTGATCTTCTTCTCTCCTTCAAAGAGACCAGAGTGTTTTCAGTGATACTCGGCCTGTCGAGATCACTTCGATATAAGTGTTAGTGAATTCGGGTTGCTCCCTATAGCACGGAGACGTAGGCTTCGGCTGAACTCCGAGATCACATCTCTTGTGTCCAACTTTCTTTGCTTGCATATTGAGGGTTCGAATTCCAATCGACAGATCGAACAACGATCTTCGACTCAAAACTTCAACTGACTGGTGAGGAGAAGTCTTCGGGTCGGCACGAAGATTTTCCCCCACAGTTTGGCGCCGTCTGTGGGATCGAACGAGAAGCTGTGTCCGTTCTACAACTACTATTAGATCAGTTGAGCAGACAACTGATCAAATAGCCAAACTTCCTCGCCCCCTCGGTTAAGCAGACAACCGCTCGGACGCCGGCACTCTCGTTGCACCCTTCGCTCACTGAATAGCGAGGACGAAGCACCAGGGTCAACCAGAAGGAAGTAACACACGTCAACCTCGACCTGAAACTCGATCAATGAGTCAAAGGCTCAATTTCGGGCAGCCCCTTGCTGCCCCCAATATGGATACTCGATCAGGTAGTGGGAGATCGGTTGATCGACCGATTGCCCCACCTCCTCATCCATCAATAGGGCATACAACCCCTGCTCCCGCTGAAGACCTTCCCTCAACCTATCAAATCTCGGCAGTCGATTTCCAATTACTTCAATTGGCAAAGCAGAATGCCACCCTCACTGCTGAGAGGGACTCACTCAAGAAGGCAGCCTCCGAGGCTGGAATTGCTCTTCCCATCCCCTCGACTAATGAGAGGGTCGATTGGCCACGACCATCAATCCACTCCGAGCAACGGAGGTCAATGGGCACCGCTGCCCCCGGGAGAATTCATCGCGACCCAATTCCCTCTGCCGCCCCATGGAAGCAGAGTGTTTGGGATCGTCTCGACGATGAGTCCTCCCAATCCTCTTCTGGTCGCAACTGCGACAGGAAGGCACCTTCAAAGCTCGATATACCAAGGAAGCACCCGATGAAAGACGCTTCTTCAAAGAGTAGAGTCTCCCCTTCCATTCCACTTCAACGTGGACTTGGATCGGACCTTCGACATCGACTTCAACCGGCAAATACTTCAATGCCTGAGCAAGACCTTGCGATCTTGCCTCTTGACCCACATCTAGGTCGAGGACACGGTCGTAGGGATGGGTATTCCTCCGCCGGACCTCTCCATCGAAGCCTCTTCGAGTCAACATTTCCAAGGGGATGGAGAACTCCTATCCTCCCCAAATTCAACTGCGTCAAAGGAGATCCGACTCTCCATATACTTGCCTTCAAGCAAGCCTTGACACCACACGAAGAAGAGAACAACGTGCTTTGTCGCACTTTCGCCGGGAGTCTCGATGAACCGTCACTCGATTGGTATCATAATCTCCGAGCTGGGTCCATTACCCAGTTCGGTGTTTTGGCTAACCTTTTCGTGCAGCATTATCAGCTCAATCTGAAGCCAGAAAAGAAGCTCGACTCCCTCTATCGACTGAGGATGGGTGCTGACGAGACTCTCCGCAGTTTCACAAGGAGATTTCGCAACGAACATGCTGCCCTCTCTGAAAGACATCTGGATGATGAAGCCATCATGTTGGCTTTCCAGAACGTCCTCCGCTTCGATCTACACATCTATAACGACTTCATTCGCAATCCCCCTCCTTCTCTGGGTTCTATGTTCGATCGAATCCAGAGAGAGATTGAAGTTGAAGATGATCAAGTCGCTCGAAAAGGGCGAGAAACGAAGCGAAGACCCGCGGAAAGAGAAGCTCCCAAGTATGCTGCCAAAGCCCACAATGCTGAGGTAGCAGCCCCTCCAGCCAACAAGCGATCAAAAAATGACGGGCGTCGATCTCCAACAAAGACCACTTTCACTGAGTGGAATTTACCAGTCGAACAGATCCTCGACCGTATTCAACACGAAGAATTCCTTCGAAGGCCCAATCCGCTTCAGCCAAACACTAAATTCACGGCGGACAAAACAGTCTACTGCGAATTCCACCGAAGTCACGGCCACTCCACCGATCGGTGCTATCGGCTGAAATTTCATCTCGAAGACTTGTTGCGAGAAGGCCACCTTCAAGAATATGTCAAAGGCGGACAAGATCAACATCGAACCTCTGCAAAGGGGAAAGAAGCGTGTTGGGTCCATCAAATCTCCTCCAACCGGCAACCTATCTCTGTGAATGCCAACGTCTTTGGTATTCATGGAACATTGCACAATCAAACCTTGACCGGGAAGGAAGTGGATCGGTAAGTTCGACGCATTTTCCACGTTCGTTCTGCTGCGAACAAGGATGATACCTGGATCGAGAAGCCTATCGAAGGTTTGGCTTGGCCATCCATTGTTTTCAACGACTCCAATCTTCAAGGAGTTCATACTCCCCATCGAGACCCCCTGGTCTTGAAACTCCTCATCGACGGAAGCACCGTCAATCGAATCCTCATCGACACCGGGAGCTCCATCGATATTATGTTCTCAGATTGTTTCAAACGTCTGGGACATAAATACTCAAGCCTCGACGTCGTTCCGATCGTGATCACTGGCTTCAACGGCGAACAAAGCATCACGGTGGGCGAATCGAGATTCACTCTCGACCTTAGCCGAGAGACTCGAGTCTCGGTGAGGTTTGCAATTGTCGAAGGAGTATCCAGTTACAACGCCATTCTCGGGCGACCATTCCTCCACCAGATCAATGCCATCTCCTCTTCTTACCACCAACTCCTCAAGTTTGCAACGGGAGAAGGCATTGTCTGCATTCGAGGCGATCAGCAAGCTGGGAGGTCCTGTGAAGCTGCTGCGGCTAAAACAGATCGTAAAATCAATATTGCTCCTCCAAAGCGGCCGCTAGACGAAGCTGGTCCCTCTTCCAAATAGCAATTAAAAGAGATTCCACTGACCGATCCTCCACCAATCGAATGGGAAGCCTCACCTTCAATCGAAGAAATCATCCCTATCAATATCGGCAGTGGAAACCTCTCTCGACAAACATTTATTGGTACCGGTCTTAGCGACACAGAAGCGCAAGACATGGTATCCTTCCTTCAATCCAACATCGACGTCTTCGCCTGGTGTTTTGAAGACATGCCAGGGATCAATCCAGATGATGTCTGCCACCGACTCGCTATCAAAGAAGAAGTAAAACCCGTCAAGCAAAAGCCACGCACCATCCGACCAGAGCTACAAGTTGCTGTTCAAGAGGAGATCAGTAAGTTACTCGCAGCAGGATTCATCCGTGAAGTAGAGTATCCTACTTGGATCTCTAATATAGTTGCTGTCCCAAAGAAGAACGGAAAGGTCAGAGTGTGCATCGACTTCACCAACCTCAACAAGGCTTGTCCCAAAGATCCATTCCCCATGCCAAGGATAGATAGACTCGTCGATGCCACTGCTGGCCACGAGCTATTGTCTTTTATGGATGGATACTCTGGGTACAACCAAATTCCACTTCACGCTGATGATCAAGAGAAGACATGCTTTGTGACTAGCCGGGGTCTTTACTGTTATAATGTAATGCCATTCGGCCTCAAAAATGCTGGTTCCACTTATCAAAGGTTAGTCACAAAGATGTTTGAGGATCAGATCGGTCGCAATGTCGAAGTATACGTCGACGATCTCCTCACAAAGAGCTCCATTCGAGGAAAGCATCTATCTAATCTGGCGGAAACCTTTCAAGTCCTTCGAAAGTATCGCATGAAGCTCAATCTGGCCAAGTATGCTTTCGGAGTTCAATCGGGTAAATTCCTGGGACATCTTGTGACCAGGAGGGGCATTGAAGCCAACCCCGACCAAATTCGAGCCATCCTCGACATGCCATCACCTACCAATCGGAAAGAAGTGCAATGTCTCATTGGAAGACTTGCTGCCCTCAATCGGTTCATCTCAAAGTCTTCCGACAAATGTAAGCCTCTTTTCGACAAACTGCGAAAGGCAGATACATCGGGATGGAGTTCAACTTGCGAAGAGGCTTTTCAAAGCATCAAGAAATATCTGGTGCAAGCTCCTATCCTAAAGGCTCCTCTTCCCAAAGAAGATTTATGGCTCTATCTCGCCGTGACCGATCAAGCAATCAGTGCGGTCCTAGTTAGTAGAAGAGAAGGCATTGAACATCCCGTTTATTACATCAGTCATACTCTTCTTCCGGTTGAGACTCGTTACTCCAAAACTGAGAAGGTCATTCTGGCCTTGCTCACTGCATCGCGTCGCCTCCAACCCTATTTTGTCTCTCATCAGATCACTGTCACCTCATAACACCCACTCAAAGATATCGTTGACAAAGCTGGTCGAGCTGGTCGAATGATCAAATAGGTAATCGAAATGAGCTCTCTGGGGATTCAATTCGAATCTCGCACTTCCATCAAAGGTCAAGCCATTGCTGATTTTCTAGCTGACTTTCCAGTTGAAGACCCCATCTCTTGGGAAGAAGACGTCGATATGCGCCTAGAAGATGAAGTTGATCCTCCGTTCAGTCTTGCAACAAAAACTGATCCAAGCCTCGAAGCAATCGCCACAATTCCTCCATGGAAGCTTTACACTGATGGAGCTTCAAGTGCGATCGGTTCGGGAACTGGGATAGTCTTGGTATCCCCCGAACTTGATCATCTACAGAAGGCCACTCTCCTCGGGTTCAATGCCACCAACAACGAAGCCAAATACGAAGCACTTATTTCCGGACTCGAAATGGCAGAATCCCTGGGGGTAGATCGAATCATCGTCTACAGCGACTCTCAGTTAATCATAAGGCAAATCAATGAAGAATACATAGCTCGTGAAGAAAGAATGCAACTCTACGTGGCTTTAGTACGACGTCTTCAACAGCATTTTATTAATACAGAATTCGTTCAAATTCCAAGAGCAGAGAATTGTGAAGCAGATGCCTTAGCCAACGCCGCCTCAGTTCTTGGCGATTCGCTCGGAGGAAGACAAATACAAATCGATTATCAAGAAGTGCCCAAGACCACCCCCGAACAACAGATCCTTGCTACTACAAAAAGATCTGGGGGTGGAGATCAACTGACATTGAACTTCACTAATGCAAGTGAGCTTGGGGATTGGAGACAGCCTATTTTCGACTTCTTCAAAAACGGCAAAATGTCAGTGTGGTCGCAGAAAAAGATTCGGGTCGTCTTTATTGCGGATCACACGAGATTACAAATTTTCTTTGATCAGGAGATTGTGGGAGAGATCCTCTGGAGGGTCCCTTTGATCCGCGTCTCCACGTGGTGTTCGTGTGAGAGCTCTGAAGGGGTTGCCCAGGACAGAGGTCTTTACAGGGTGAGGGTTTTTGAGAGGCTAAGGAATTTCCACCGTTGATTTTGTCCCTTCCGTGCTTCGCGCTTTCTCGGCTAGGGAGGCTTTGGGCTTCGTTCCTTGGTCTTCGTGTCTTCCTCGATCCTTGCTCGACCTCGGCGTCCTTGATCGTCGGTTCGCGGCGTCGATCGTGTTTTTGGCTTCGGCTTCGGCTTTAGCTTTCGGCTTTGGCGTAGCTTTGGCTTGGCTCTGGCGTTTGCTTTGCTTTGGCGCTTGCGCTTGAACGTAGGCGGGTAGAGACTTGCGATGCTTTAGTTCTTCCGGACTTCGCGTCGTATCGGCTAGAACGTGCGGTGCTTTGCTCGTGACCGTCGTAGTTGCTTGGCTTTGGCACGTGCGTTGCTTTAGCGCGGGCTTTACCGGTGCGTTTGCTTTGGCTTCTTGCGTCGGCTTTGACTTTAGCTCTGACTCGATCTTCTTCTCGAACGACTGGCGTTACTTCTTCAAGGCTTATTTATTCTTTCGGCTTCCTCGACGGTTGTGGCGTCGGTCTTGACTTTTCGGCGGGGGTAGCACCGATGCTCGTGCGACGGTTGTAGCGTCGGCTTTCGTTGATGAAGACGGCGGGTGTAGCACCGGTCTCCGTGCGACGGTTATAGCGTCGAATTTTGTTGATGAACACGGTGGGGGTAGCACCGGCTTTGGCACGACGGTTGTAGCGTCGGCTTTTGGTTGACAAAGGCGGCAAGGGTAGCACCGGCTTCAGGCTTTCTTCTCCCGGCTTTCTTCTTCGTGCGAGGAGTCGACGCCTTTGCTGAAGACGACGGGTATTGTCGGCTTCGATCTTCTTCTCCGGCCTTTGCTTATGGCGTCTTCGGAGCTGGTGAAGATCGTTGGAGCGATCGGGTGATGACGGCTCCGGGTCTTCTTCTCCAAGCTTTCTTCTTCGTGCGAGGAGTCGAAGCTTTGATCTCTGAGTGCAAGGTCTTCACGTTGATGAGGACTTGAAGGGCCAAGGACTCCCGTAGGATATGCTTGCCGTGCCTCGTGAAGCCTTCGGTCTTCGAGCGTTGGAGCTTCTCTTGCGAAGCTCTTTCGTCTTCGGCTTTCGGACCCTTGATGCCTTCCCCGACCCCTTCTATTTATAGGCAAAGGGGGGCGGTTGGGGGAGATATTGCTGAAATCTTATTGTTTCCTCCAATCTCTCCCCTCATAACCATCGAGATATCGTTCCCTTATTTGGGGAAACAAACCCGATTTCCTCCTTTTTAGTTGGAGTGGTTATGGGCTAGTTGTGACTCGATCTTTAAAGATCGAGTTGTTATTTTGTTGCACTTTTGGATCGGATGGCGACGCAACGTCATCTTGTCCGTTGGATCGAGGGATCGTCGCGGATCTACGGTTGTGTAGACATCCACGCCACCTCCCCCCGCATCAAGGCGGTTTTGATTTTTTCTCTTTTTCTTTTTCTTTTCTTTTCTTTTTCTTTTCTTTTTCTTTTTCTTTTTCTTTATGGCCGGCCCCACCTCTTCATGAAGAGGGGGGGCACGGATTTCTAGAAGGGCCGGCCCCACCTCTCCACAAAGAGGGGGGCACGGTTTTCTAGAAGGGCCGGCCCCACCTCTCCACAAAGAGGGGGGCACGGTTTTCTAGAAGGGGGGCCGGTGGGCCCCCCTCCCCTCCTTGTGTCCGAGTTGCGGGTCCGGTGGGACCCGTTTGCTTTGGGTCGGGCCATGGCGCGCGAATTGAGTTCGCACGTGGGCCTAGTTCGTACGCGGGCCGTTGTGTGCGGGCCGAGTTTCGCATGCGGGCCGTTGTGTGCGGGCCGAGTTTCGCATGCGGGCCGTTGTGTGCGGGCCGAGTTTCGCATGCGGGCCGTTGTGTGCGGGCCCAAGTTTCGCATGCGGGCCGTTGTGTGCGGGCCCATTTTTTTGTAAAAAATCGGGTTTGACCCGAAGGCCGTCGGGTGCGGGCCTATTTTTTTGTGTAAAAATCGGGTTCGACCCGTGGGCTAATTTCGATGCCCACAAGTGCCCCCTCAAGTTCGAGTGCGCCCGCGGGAAACGCGTAGCAGTTGGACTTGAGTCGCGTATTCGTGGGATTAGGTCTTTAAAAGGACCCTTGTTTTTCATTATTCTTCATTATCGGCGATTCCCGACGGCTTGGAGGCGAGAGCTCTGCTAGGGTTTCTTGCTTCGCAACGATGCCGAGGAGGATGAAGATGGTGACGCCATGGGGTTCACGGAGGAGGGAAGACCGCCGGCCCGTGGAGGGCGGAGGGTTGCCGGCGAGGTGATCCTTCTTCCTCCTCCTTCTTCTTCTTCTTCTTCTCCTTCTTCTTCTTCGCATGGTGCGGGAGGGCGCGACGGGCGCGGCCGGGGGCTGCTGTGGCGGCCGGCGCGCGGGTTCGAGGCGCGGGAGGGCGCGAGTCGGAGGGAGCGAGGCGAGGGTGCGGCCGGGGGCTGCTGTGGCGGCCGGCGCACGGGCTGGAGGCGCGGGGTGCGGGTGCAGCACGCGGGGCTGGAGGCGCGGGGTGCGGGTGCAGCACGCGGGGCGCGGGCGCAGCACGCGGGCGCGAGGAGGAGGAGGCCGGGGGCTGTGGGCCGGAGGTGGCCGGTGCAACGGCAGCACGGGCGCGGGGGCCGGAGCGGCGGGCTTGGCCGGGGACGCGGGCGCAGCGCGCAGGGCGCGGGGGCCGGCGGGCGCAGCGCGCAGGGCGCGGAGGCCGGAGCGCGGGTCGGAGACGGAGGCGCAGGCCAGAGGAGGCGGCGCGGGGGCCGGAGCGGCGGGCTTGGCCGGGGATGCGGGCGCAGCGCGCAGGGCGCGGGGGCCGGCGGGCGCAGCGCGCAGGGCGCGGGGGCCGGAGCGCGGGTCGGAGACGGAGGCGCAGGGGCCGGCGGCGAGGGCGCAGGGCGGCAGGGCGTGGGGCCGGAGCCGGGCGCGGAGGCGGCCGGTGCAACAGCACCCCCTCCTCCCCTCTGCATGTAAAGAAAGAGATAGAGATAGGGGGGGGTCGTGGCCTTTTGCCATGACCCCCCTTTTTCTTGCTTTATTTGCCGAAAGCCCCCCCCGTGTTTTGATAGGAGAGAGAGAGATAGGGGGTTGCGGTTTTTTGCCGCGACCCCCCTCTGTTTTCTTTATTCGCGAAGAGCCCCCCCCCTGTTATTTTTAACAGGAGAGAGAAGGGGGGGTCGTGGCTTTTTGCCATTACCCCCCTCTGTTTTTCTTTATTTGCTGAAGGCCCCCCAGAGATAAAGGGGGGATAAAGGCGGGGTCGTGGCTTTTTGCCATTACCCCCCTCTGTCTTTCTTTATTTGCTGAAGGCCCCCCCTTTTGATTTCTTTGTTTCTGTACTCGGAATCCGTCTGACTAGGGCTTTGTGTTCTTTCCTTTTCAGGTCTCGTCGTTACGAGAGCTTTCCGAGTTCCGGATGGGTTGTTGACGCGGTCTCCCACGGGAGTACGTACCTTCGCTTCCCCTTTGCGCAAGTCTCCCATCACCGTACTTCGAGACAGGAGACCGGGCTGTCAGTGCTTCAGCTTTTGACGCACGAGCGAGTTTGCGAGGATGGCGTGACCGACGGTTCTTGTCGAGTGTTAAAACTCGGCGAGCGCATCCTTACTGACGAAGGGTCTTCCCGGCAAATTGTCCGGCCGAGCTTGGGGTTACCGTTTCACCATACTGGAGATGAGTCAGTTCCGGTCCCTGTTGTTGCTTTGAAGATATGTTCCCGCCGTACGCGATGGGGTGTGGGGATTCAATCGCGTGGAGATGTCACCTATCTGGGAGGTTTCCGGGACTGGATGAAAGAGCTGTCCAGCGCGTTGGAGGCGGAGCCAGGGATGGAGCGTCTGGCGAGGTTTGTGGAGCCGGCTTGTTGGGAGTACAGCCGTCCGGATGGTATGTACCGGGCTCTGTGTGAGCAGTGGTGCCCTGAGACCAACACCTTCTTGACCGGAGCTGGTGAGATTGGGATCACCCTTCGCGACGTGCATGTCATCTCTGGGTGTCCGGAGGTTCGGAGCTACTATCAGGAGGAGGTTCCTTCTCTTGAGGTTTTGACGGACCCAGACGAGTCTCCTAGCTTTTGCCTTTTGCTTTTTAAGGCGTATGCTATTATAGCGGCGCGCGAGCGGTCAGACAGGGTACTTCACTCGGATTGGGTGGACTTCTGGTTCCGAGGAGAGTATCGTCACGCTCCCCCTTCGAGTCACCCGATGTGGAGATATGCTTCGTCAAAGAAACCGGCGCCTGGCACCTTCCGGCGACCGATTGACTCTCTGAAGAAAGAGTGGTGCTCGATGGCCGGGGCGCAACGTCCCTGGGAAGTTTTGGGACTTGAAGAATGCAGCGACGACTGGCGTGCTGTTTACTGGTCAGCGGGATTGGTACTTTTTCTCTGCCGCTTTGCTTTACCTTGGGAAGGGGATATGATACGTCCTGGGACCTTCCTTGCAGCTGCTCGGATGGTGACTGGAGAGTTTCTTAACCTGGCACCGGCGATTCTCTGTTCGTTGTACGGTGGGCTTAGCGGCACCTACTGGAGTTTATCGAGTGCGGGTAATGCAAGAGGGGAGGTAGGCAGAGCTAGCTCTTTTTGCCCCCTGCATTACCTCTATGGTTGGATTGGGCTCCACTTTCCGAAGGGGATCTTCGCGGCGCGTGGACCTTCGACCTCGGTGCCCTTTCTTCCTTGTGTGGGAGGTGTAATGAATGCTTTTTATGCATGGGAGCGTCCGAAGCCTAGTGCCCGAGAGTGTTTACGGCGCATGGGCCCTTCTGACTTCGAATTTGTATCGGAAAATGCACTTGCACCTTCTATGAAATCCCTGGTATGTGATGGGGCGGAGATGTCCGATCCTTTGTACTGGAGCATGGTGAGTTGCAGGCCTGGGTATCTTGTTTGGCGTCGTGGGGATGTAGTGGAGGTGGCACGGTACTCTCCCCACCGGTTTGCTCGTCAGCAGGGTTTTCGACAGGAGTTGCCTGGGACTCCTTTGCGCCTGCGGTCACGTTACACTCCGCAGGAGGCGTACCGCCTCTGGGGAGCACTTTACGCTCGCTTTACTGGGTGTACTTTCTCACCGGGGATTAAGTCGGGCGGCAAGGATGCTGCAACTCCTGAGTATCGCCGCTGGGTCAACGGGTCAGTGCTTCCCCTCTTGGCTAGCCTTCCGCTAGACGTCCTTGCCAGCAGTGAGCGGGCTGACTTTCCTTTTGACCCTTTGGCGGGGTCAGAGGATCGCCGTCTCTGGTCCGAGGAGCGATGGTCAGAGAAATCTTGTGGCCGTCGAGAGGGTACTTCCCAGGCTTCACTTTCTGTGCAGGAGGTTGAGATGGCTCCGCCCTCCAAGGTTCATAGTCTTCCTGAGACTCAGGCTTCTTGGAGTGGGTGTACTTCTCCCAAGAGGAGAAAGTTGGACCTCTTGTGCGAGGCAGCTTTGACTGGTGCTGGCGAGGCAGGGCCATCTCGAGAGGGAGAGCCAGGGCTTTTTGCCGATGAGGTAATCCCTCCCTCCGGGGTATCTTCTTCGGATGCTGCAGGTATGCCTTGTTCCTTATTTCTCATGAATTTCTGGGCTTGTATTCTTACTTCGTTGGCTGAGTTATCCAGCTTTCATTTTGGCAGGGTCTGCTGGGCCGGACTACGAGTCTGCCCCGAAGGGGGTTGGGCAGGAGTGCTCTCCCATCAGAGCAACGTTGATTGAAGGTGGCGGGCTGGATGTTCCCTGGGATAACTTGGAGCTTTTGGGAGCGTGTGGAGCGGATTTTGCCGGTAGTGCCGTCAACCTGGATGATATTGACGTGGAGCAGTTGGGTTTTGGGGAGGAGGATGAGATCTCCAGTGTGGGGAGAGAACAGACTCTTCCAGCTAGGTCCGGTACTCCGGCAGAGGCTACTCCCGCAGTCGTTTTGTCGGAAGGTTTGCCTGTGCCTCCTCCTTCGGCTCCGGTGGTTCCGCTGACTGTTATCACAGCGATGGTTCAGGAGGTGGCTCCTACTCTTGAGCCTTCAGGGCCGGAGCCCACTTTGCCTGTGCACTCAGAGGCTGTCAGGGGGAAGTGCAGTTCTCGAGACCTTCTTTCTGTGCTTCTTTTGGAGAGCTGTCGGAAGTATATCCAGACGACGCTCGCACCCTTCCAGGAGGAGGGCTTTGCCGCTTTGAGCAGCTGGTGGGTTCTTGAGGGGCCCGAGTTTTGCAAGAACCTGGCGGCCTTCCAGGTAGATGGCTCTTTGTTTGAGACACAGATGCGTGTTCTCTTGGCGGATAGTGAAGCTCACTGCTTGAAACGGGCTTCGATGGAAGATGACCTTCCCCTGATACTGGCAAAGGCCGAGGACGAGGAGCGTCGACTGGAGGCGCAGCATGCACTTGCCGCTGCGAGCCTTGTTCGGGCGCGGAAGAAGCTAGAGGCTGCTCGCGCATCTTTCGAGAAAGCTGAGACGATCGAGAAGTCTTCTGGAGCAGACTTGGCAAAGCAGCGTATCGAGCTGGCGGCGCATCGGGAGCGGGTAGCTTCTCGGTCTTCTGAGTTGGAGCGCATGGAGGTTACTGACGGCGAGCTGCTCCAACGTCTCAAAGGATTTGATTTGCTTTACTAGCATGTCGCATTTCCTTTTCTTTCTTGTCATTTCTGCTGAACAGACTTGTAGTTCTGTTTTTCTTTATCCGGTGATAGCTTAATATCATGCATCTATTTTTTTTTTGGACTTGTATTCTGGAATGGCAGAGCTTGGTTGTGTTTTTCTTTTGTTTGGACTGAACCTTTACAGGCTGCCTACGTACCCTACTGAGAGGGATCAAGTCACACGTAGTTCCTTTTTTTTTTTTTTTTTTTTTTTTTTTTTTTTTTTGCAAGGGGTGTCGCCTTGCTTTTAGGCATAGTACCTTTTGAGGTACTTGCCGTTGATAGGGCCGAGCGTAAGCCCTTCTGGCGTGGTGAGAAGATATGCGCCGTTGGAGTAGACCTCTTTGACAACGTGCGGTCCATCCCACTTGGCATCGAACTTCTTTCCTCCTCGATGTGAAAGGATGATGGGGCGTTTGACTGCGAGCACCAACTCTCCTTCTTGGAAGGATCGAGGGCGAATCCTTTTGTTGAAGGCTCGGGTTAGCCTGGCTTGGTAGCATTCCAGGCGTTGCTGGGCTTCGAGGCGCTTTTCATCTAGGGCTTCTAATTCCGCTAGGCGAAGTTGAGTGTTGTTGCCGTTGACGAGGCCTTCCTGGATGGCTATCCTGAGTGACGGGATCTGGAGTTCAAGTGGGAGGACAGCTTCTACTCCGTATACCAGTGAGTACAGAGTCGCCTGTGTTGGCGTACGAAAAGAGGTGCGATATGCCCATAGCGCTTCACCCATGCGTTCATGCCAGTCTTTCTTCGACTTCGAGACGACTTTCTCCAAAAGTTTGCAGAGTGTTTTGTTGAAAGCTTCAGCTAGGCCATTGGCAGAGGCGTTGTACATGGTTGAACACCTTTGCTTGATATCGAACTTGGCACAAAATTGGCTGACGGCGGCGTTCTTGAATTGCTTCCCGTTATCCGTAACGATATAGCGAGGGATGCCGTACCGAAAGATGATGTCGTTCTGGATGAAGTTGATAACAGAGTGCCTGGTAACTTCTCGCAATGGTACTGCCTCAGCCCACTTGGAGAAGTAATCTGTTGCCGCCAGGATATAAAGATGCTGCTTGGATGACTTGGGTAGCGGGCCGACAATGTCGAGTCCCCATCCATCGAAGGGCCATGATGCGATGGTTGGATGCAAAGGTTCCGGAGGCTGCCGGATGTAGTCGCCATGCAGCTGGCAAGTGTGGCATCTCTTTGCAAACTCGAGGGAGTCCTTGATCATAGTGGGCCAGTAGTACCCCATCCGCCTGATGCGAAAGTGCAGCTTTGGACCGGACTGATGTGAGCCACAGATCCCGGCATGGACTTCTTCTAGTGCTGTTTCTGCTTCTTCTTTTGCAAGACACCTTAGGAGCGCACCATCATAGCTTCGACGGTACAACTCGTTGTTGAAGTGGAAGAATTTCAGAGATCGCCTGCGAATGTCGACTTTACGCTTTGGATCTTCAGGGAGCTTTCCGTGGACGAGAAAATCTATAAATGGTTGTCTCCAATCTAGCTCGTCGGTCATGAGAACGTGTACTGCGTTGACTTGGTCCGGGATCCCCATGGGGAGGCCCTCCTCGGTGATCACCATTCTCTTACAGATAGGGATGATGAGTTGGCTTTTTTCTGGGAACGGAAGTGTAGCCGCCAAATTTGCCAGTGCATCCGCCTGTTGATTGAGGCTTCTGGGAACATGCTGGATTGAAGCATCTTTGAGTGTACCAAGGAGTTTCAGGGCTCGTAGGTGCAAAGGCACGAGATCTTCTTTGTTGACCTCGTATGCCCCCAATATTTGCTGAATGACGAGTTGAGAGTCGCCGAAGATTGTGAGCCCTTGAAGTTTCATATCATTGGCGAGTTCGAGGCCAATGATAAGAGCTTGATATTCTGCCCTGTTGTTGGAGCATGGTTCTGATAGTAGAAACAAGAAGGGAAGTACTTCGTCGTTTGGTGTGACGAAGATAACTCCCGCTCCTGCTATGTCTTGCCTGGCCGCACCGTCGAAGAACATTTTCCAAGAAGGGGCGATGTCGATGCAGAATACTTCTTCGTCTGGGAGATCTTCCGATAGTTCCTATTCTGCTGGAAGGGGGTATTCTGCTAGGAAATCTGCGAGAGCTTGACCCTTGACCGCTTTACGAGGGACAAAGGTGATGTCAAACTCAAGGAGGAGCAAAGCCCACTTGGCCAGACGTCCGGAGAGCACTGGTCTTGACATGATATATTTGAGCGGGTCAGCTTTTGAGATGAGCCTGATGGCGTGAGCTAACATATAGTGTCGCAGCTTTTTTGTAGCGAAGATGAGCGCCAGACAGACCTTCTCAATCGGGGAGTAGTTTAGCTCCGCGCCGATGAGAGTGCGGCTCAAATAGTAGCATGCTGTTTCCTTGCCTAGCTCGTTGTCTTGAGCCAGGAGTGCCCCCAAGGACTGCTCCTGGGCGCTGATGTAAAGGACCAATGGTTTGCCTTGAACTGGTGCTGTCAGAACCGGGGGCTTAAGCAAGTAATCCCTGATGTTTTGGAGGGCTTCCTGGCAAGCTTCATCCCACTTGAATGCTGCTCCTTTCTTCATGAGGCGGCTGAAGGGTCTGCATTTTCCAGCTAAGTTGGCGATAAACCTTCTGATATATGCTAGATGGCCCTGGAGACCTCGGAGGTCTCGCACGGTTTTCGGGATCGGCATATTGAGGATAGCATCTATCTTGGTTTGATCTATTTCGATACCTCGATGGCGTACGACAAAGCCGAGAAATTTTCCCGAGGAGACCCCAAATGCGCATTTAAGCGGGTTCATGCGGAGTTGGTACCTTCGAAGTCGCTTGAAGATTAGCTCGAGGTCTTGAAGATGTGTGGACTTTTGTCTTGATTTTACCACGAGGTCGTCGACATAGCATTCTACATTTTGGTGAAGGATATCGTCGAAAATTTTTTGCATGGCTCGTTGGTAAGTGGCTCCTGCGTTCTTCAAGCCGAAAGGCATGACTTTGTAGCAGTAGATCCCTTTTGGCGTGCGGAATGCCGCAAGCTCTTCGTCTTTGGGCGCCATCCGGATTTGGTTGTAACCTGAGGATCCATCCATGAAGGTTAGTGCTTCATGGCCTGTTGTTGCGTCCACCATTAATTCTGTGATTGGCAGTGGGAAGTCATCTTTGGGGCATGCATTGTTTAAGTCCCTGAAGTCCACGCATACTCTGATCTGGCCGTTCTTCTTCTTGACTGGGACCACGCTGGATATCCATGTTGGATACTTAACTTCTCGGATAAAGCCGGCTTCGATGAGCTTGTTGACTTCGCCCTCTATTTGCGGTACCAGTTCCGGTCGGTAACGTCTTTGTCCTTGCTTGATGGCGCTAGCTCCGTGCTTGACAGCAAGCTGGTGTACTGCGATCTTGGGGTCAAGTCCCGGCATTTCCTTGTAGGACCATGCGAAGACATCTCTGTATTCTTGGAGTAGCCTAATGTATGCGGCCTCCTCTTCGGGAGTCAGGAGTGCACTTACGAATGTAGGCCGAGGATCCTCTTGCGTACCCAAGTTGATTTCTTTCAAATTGTCGACGGTAGATTGCCCCCCTTCTTCGAGGACCGGCGGTGCATCGGGCAATTCGTCGTCCGAAGTAGAAGTTGCGTCGATTGGAGAATTAGAAATGGTGATGTGATTAACAGAGACCAGAATAATGTCGGTGATGTCGCCAGTTTCGTAGAATGATAAGGGTGGGAGGGCGGGAATGATTTCTCTCACCTCAGTGGGTGGCTTTCCCAAACGGTCGAATACTGACCTTCGCTTTGCCTGTCTGATTGGCCCAAGTCTTTTGAATACTGATATGGGATTTTGACTTGCCTGGTTTTTGACGTTCTTCTTTGGCATTTGAGGTGCGGTCTGACGCCGAGCTCGATATCGTCTTCTTTTGGCGACATTGGTGGAGCGTGCATCGGAGGCTGACGATCCCTCTTCCGCTTCATCTACCAACTTCACCTCAATGTAGTTAGAGGTGAAGGTCTTCTCTCCTGTGATCTTGATGACCATCGGGGTTTGACGGGAGCCGATGCCTCGCCGATTTGGTGGGATCTGCTCGCCACCCTGGAGTAAACGGGCTTGAGTCTTAGTCATCCCGTGTGGTATTGGAGCCGGCAGGAGCGTACTCATATGTGCAGCACTGTCTTTGTCGTAGCCGGCTTTGAACAACAGCTTGGCGGCATTTTGCCCCCAGCTTCCTTTTGGCTTGAATGTGAGTTGGCTGGATTCGAAGGAATTGATGGATCTTGGCAAGCTTGAAGCTTGCCCCAGGCTGGGTAGTGGCAGTGTCATCTCTTGCAGAGTGATGACGTTAGCTTCCGATAGCGGCTGGACTATCCCTTTTGGCGAGGCAAAAGGTGGTGATTTATCTTTGCGAAGCCACTGAGGCGTGAGGCGTAAGACTGTCGTAGCTTGGACAGGTAATGGAGTATGCTTCATGGATCTTGGCTTGGAGCTGATGCGCATTCTTCGTCTTGGCGCTAGCACTCCTTTGACTTCGTGTATCGCCTTAGATGGTGGTACTGGATTTGGAGTTAGCAGAGCTTCGTCCTGCTCCACTCTTTCAGTTTTCTGAGTTCGAGGAGCTTTAGCAGGAAGGACTTCTGCGACAAGGTCCCTTGCTTGGTAAAATTTGGCATCGGCGAGGTGTGCTTCAGCCTCATTGAATGGCTTGTCATCTGCAACAATGCACTTTTCCAGACCTTCCTCGTAGTACTTGAGGCATTGGTGCCAAGTAGAAACTACGACACCGTTTATGTGCAGCCACGGTCTTCCCAGCAAAAGGTGGTATGATGTTTGACAGTCAATGACGTGGAAAAGAACCGTCGTGTCAAGCTGACTGATAGAGAGTTTTAGACGAATGATCCCTATGGTGGACTGTCCTCCTTGGTTGAACCCTTGAATGACCAGCTGGCTTTGCGAGAGCTGGTCGGTGGTGATGCCAAGCTGGCGCATTGTTTGGATAGGCATGATGTTGACGGCGGAGCCGCAGTCCAGCAGGATTCGGTTTACCGGCTTCTCGTTGATGTATCCCGAGACATAGACAGGTCGATTGTGCAGTCGTGCTCCGAGCTGCAGATCTTCGTCCGAGAAAGTTATTGCTGCGTTACATGAGACAATAGTTTTGTCTTTCTCGGTATCTTTCTTCTTTCTTTTGTAGCTGTCTGGGTCTGTCAAAGCCTCGGCCATTGCTAGACGAGCTTTCTCTGGGAGATGTAGTGCTTCTATGAGTGGCAAGTGCAGAATTGCCTCGTCGTAAGCAGCAGTACTGTCTTTGTCGGAATCATCCTCCTCGTTGTCGGTGTTGCTTTCTTCAGAAGGCTTGATCCTATCTTCTTCTTCTGGCGCTATGTGAATCTCAACCATGCAACAGGAGGCTTCATGCTGCTGATTAGCTGGGAGGAAGTAATCGGGGAAGAACTCTTGCAATATTGTCGGTTCTGGAGGGTTTTGCAGGAGGAGATCATCAGGATCTGCTGGCGGTACTTTGAATGCCTTCCTTCCTGGAGCTTTGCTTTTCTTTTTGTAAGTTCTTCGTTTCGGAAGCTTTCTTGTTACCCGATCGAACTTGTGACTTCTTGGCGTCCATGGCCTTCGTCTGCGAGGCAACATGACCCATGCATCTTCATCAGTGGATTCTTCGTTATCAAGGTGAAGCTCTGGAGTGGGAGTGGTAGGTCCTTCATGGGTCAGGGAGATCTGCTTCTCTGGGGCCCTTGGTGATTCGCCTTCTGACTCCCAGCCGGTGGGCTTGATTTCTTCTATTGAGACAGACGGAGGTTTGGAATAGAGGACGTGGTAGTCGAATTTACCTGAGGGCTGGCCTAACAGACCGACCTCCGGGTCTCCTTGTTCGTACCTTGTCTGGAGATTCGTGGGTTCTCCGTGATTCGGGGAGCCTTGCTCCTCTGGGGACCTTGATGGCTCGCCTTCTGACTCCCAGCCGGTGGGCTTGATTTCTTCCATCGAGACAGACGAAGGTCTGGAATAGAGGACGTAGTAGTCGAATTTACCTGAGGGCTGGCCTAACAGACCGACCTCCGGGTCTCCTTCCTCGTACCTCGTCTGGAGATTCCGCTGGGACATAGCTTTGTTTGAGAGAGACATTGATGTAGATGACGGTTGCCCCCAGGGCAGTGACGTTTCTTCCTCAGCGAGCTTAGGAGCGTACTGCTGTCGTCTTGAGACTTTCCGTCGTGTAGCTAACTTTGCAATTGGCCTTTGGCGATTGATGCGCAACTTGGGCCTTCTCTGGTGAGTAGCAACGAGTACTGGTTGAAACGAACCAAAGGTGATGGACGTCATGTTTGCCGTTGCAACATCGCTGGAGTCGATCTCGATTTTTCCTTGCTTTGCGAGTGCCATGATCTTTTCTTTGAAGACGAAACACTTTTCAATAGGATGGCTAACCAGCCGATGGTATTTGCAGAAGAGCGGATCGTTGACCCGATGCATCTGTTCGGGCCTTTTTGAAGGAGGAAGCTCGATCATCTTTTCTTGTAGCAGTTGATCGAACATGGAGGAGACTTCTGAGTCTGGAAAGGGATACTCTTTGGCCTCAAGTTCTTCTAGAGTCATCTTCGACTGCCTTTGAGATGGAGGCGGTGGTATGGCAGCTCCCTTTTCTTGATCTGACTTACCGCTGATTTTGAGTGGCTTGGAGGCCGAGGCGATGTCGGCGACATTAACTTGCTTTGATTTGGGTGCCGGCGGTTTGTCTTTCTTTTCCACCTTCAGGAAGTCTTTGGTCTTTGAGTCCCCGCGATTTGCTAAGCTGAGCTCCATGTCATGGGCTCGAGTTGCAAGTTCTTCGAAGGACCGAGGCTTGATCCCTTTGAGGATGTAGAGTAAGCCCCAGTGCATGCCTTGGGTGCACATCTCGATAGCCGAGTCTTCCGACAAACGGTCTCGTGAATTCAGGGCGAGATTCCTCCATCGATCGATGTAGTCGATTACTGATTCGTCCTTCCTTTGCTTGACGGCAGTAAGCTCGGTCATGCTAACGATGCGCCGAGTACTGTAGAAGCGGTTGAGGAATTCTCTTTCCATTTGATCCCAACTGTCAATGGATCCTGGAGGAAGATCAACATACCAGTCAAAAGCATTACCTTTGAGTGTGCGAACGAACTGCTTCACCATCTCGTCGCCGTATGTGCCGGCGTTATTGCAAGTTTCGACGAAGTGGGCAATGTGTTGCCTTGGGTTCCCCTTTCCGTCGAAGTGTTGGAACTTTGGTGGCTGGAACCCGGTAGGGAAGCGCAGCTGCTGGATCCTTGTAGTGTAAGGCTTCGAATATGCCGCCGTGATCGGAGGTAGGTTGCCGCCGTGGGAACGCATCATGTCAGCCACTAGTGCTTGTATTTGCTGGGCATTCATCGTTGCTGCTACTGAAGGTTGCGCGGCCATCGAGACCGGCAAGGGAGCCGAGGAAAGTGCAGGAGCAGTTGCTAGTGTTGCCGGGCCAACTTCTGCAAGAGTGGGAGTTGGAGACGGGGCTGGAGCAGCTACTGGAGAAGCAGGAGGTTGACCGAATGTTGCGACATCCCTGGTACTTAGCCTCTGAAGCAAGGTGTTGATGTGATGATCTTTCTCTTCCATTAGTCGGGTGAGCTGAGCCATGTGTTCACCCATTTGCATGACTTGGAGCTGGAGAGCGGAAGGAGGATGATGCCGCAGGACATCTCGATGTCGTAGTCCTGCACCCTCGCCATCGTCGTCGGAGACGTAGTTACGCTGACTTGCTTCTGCTTGATGACGGATGTTTGCCCCCGGCAAGGGAGGTGCAAAGTCCGCTGGAGAACCCGAACGGGTTCGGGGTTGGGGCTGGTCCTCCCTAAATTTCTGGACAGATGTTCCAGGATTGAGGCTTGTTTCTTCATGCACCAAGGCCTCATTGGTGATTTGGCGAGCACCTTCAGCAGCAGTTTCTGGCGTGAAGAAGTCCGCAAGAGTTTGAGTACGCCGAGTGTAAACGCGTACTACCGGGGGAATGTCATCCACCGGGTTTTCTGGATCGCCTTGTTGGAGTAGTGGAGACTCGGCGATAGGTGAGAGGCTTGTTGGAGCAAACGTATCATCGTTCGTTCCGGCCATGGCGAACTTGAAGCAACTCCTTCAAACGTACGGATGAAAGGAGAGGAGGTCCCACCGGGCGTGCCAGAAATCTGTGGTCGCAGAAAAAGATTCGGGTCGTCTTTATTGCGGATCACACGAGATTACAAATTTTCTTTGATCAGGAGATTGTGGGAGAGATCCTCTGGAGGGTCCCTTTGATCCGCGTCTCCACGTGGTGTTCGTGTGAGAGCTCTGAAGGGGTTGCCCAGGACAGAGGTCTTTACAGGGTGAGGGTTTTTGAGAGGCTAAGGAATTTCCACCGTTGATTTTGTCCCTTCCGTGCTTCGCGCTTTCTCGGCTAGGGAGGCTTTGGGCTTCGTTCCTTGGTCTTCGTGTCTTCCTCGATCCTTGCTCGACCTCGGCGTCCTTGATCGTCGGTTCGCGGCGTCGATCGTGTTTTTGGCTTCGGCTTCGGCTTTAGCTTTCGGCTTTGGCGTAGCTTTGGCTTGGCTCTGGCGTTTGCTTTGCTTTGGCGCTTGCGCTTGAACGTAGGCGGGTAGAGACTTGCGATGCTTTAGTTCTTCCGGACTTTGCGTCGTATCGGCTAGAACGTGCGGTGCTTTGCTCGTGACCGTCGTAGTTGCTTGGCTTTGGCACGTGCGTTGCTTTAGCGCGGGCTTTACCGGTGCGTTTGCTTTGGCTTCTTGCGTCGGCTTTGACTTTAGCTCTGACTCGATCTTCTTCTCGAACGACTGGCGTTACTTCTTCAAGGCTTATTTATTCTTTCGGCTTCCTCGACGGTTGTGGCGTCGGTCTTGACTTTTCGGCGGGGGTAGCACCGATGCTCGTGCGACGGTTGTAGCGTCGGCTTTCGTTGATGAAGACGGCGGGTGTAGCACCGGTCTCCGTGCGACGGTTATAGCGTCGACTTTTGTTGATGAACACGGTGGGGGTAGCACCGGCTTTGGCACGACGGTTGTAGCGTCGGCTTTTGGTTGACAAAGGCGGCAGGGGTAGCACCGGCTTCAGGCTTTCTTCTCCCGGCTTTCTTCTTCGTGCGAGGAGTCGACGCCTTTGCTGAAGACGACGGGTATTGTCGGCTTCGATCTTCTTCTCCGGCCTTTGCTTATGGCGTCTTCGGAGCTGGTGAAGATCGTTGGAGCGATCGGGTGATGACGGCTCCGGGTCTTCTTCTCCAAGCTTTCTTCTTCGTGCGAGGAGTCGAAGCTTTGATCTCTGAGTGCAAGGTCTTCACGTTGATGAGGACTTGAAGGGCCAAGGACTCCCGTAGGATATGCTTGCCGTGCCTCGTGAAGCCTTCGGTCTTCGAGCGTTGGAGCTTCTCTTGCGAAGCTCTTTCGTCTTCGGCTTTCGGACCCTTGATGCCTTCCCCGACCCCTTCTATTTATAGGCAAAGGGGGGCGGTTGGGGGAGATATTGCTGAAATCTTATTGTTTCCTCCAATCTCTCCCCTCATAACCATCGAGATATCGTTCCCTTATTTGGGGAAACAAACCCGATTTCCTCCTTTTTAGTTGGAGTGGTTATGGGCTAGTTGTGACTCGATCTTTAAAGATCGAGTTGTTATTTTGTTGCACTTTTGGATCGGATGGCGACGCAACGTCATCTTGTCCGTTGGATCGAGGGATCGTCGCGGATCTACGGTTGTGTAGACATCCACGCCACCTCCCCCCGCATCAAGGCGGTTTTGATTTTTTCTCTTTTTCTTTTTCTTTTCTTTTCTTTTTCTTTTCTTTTTCTTTTTCTTTTTCTTTATGGCCGGCCCCACCTCTTCATGAAGAGGGGGGGCACGGATTTCTAGAAGGGCCGGCCCCACCTCTCCACAAAGAGGGGGGCACGGTTTTCTAGAAGGGCCGGCCCCACCTCTCCACAAAGAGGGGGGCACGGTTTTCTAGAAGGGGGGCCGGTGGGCCCCCCTCCCCTCCTTGTGTCCGAGTTGCGGGTCCGGTGGGACCCGTTTGCTTTGGGTCGGGCCATGGCGCGCGAATTGAGTTCGCACGTGGGCCTAGTTCGTACGCGGGCCGTTGTGTGCGGGCCGAGTTTCGCATGCGGGCCGTTGTGTGCGGGCCGAGTTTCGCATGCGGGCCGTTGTGTGCGGGCCGAGTTTCGCATGCGGGCCGTTGTGTGCGGGCCCAAGTTTCGCATGCGGGCCGTTGTGTGCGGGCCCATTTTTTTGTAAAAAATCGGGTTTGACCCGAAGGCCGTCGGGTGCGGGCCTATTTTTTTGTGTAAAAATCGGGTTCGACCCGTGGGCTAATTTCGATGCCCACAGTCAGAAGATCCAAATCAAACCCAAAAACTTCAAAGAAAGCTTCCGTGCTATGTTATTCAAGGAGAAGATCTATACTTCAAATCTCACAACGGGATGTTGCTCAAATGCATTGGTCATGAACAAGCAAAGGCAATCTTAATTGATATCCACTCTGGGGCCTATGGGAATCATTCAGGAGGAAGATCACTTGAAGCTAAGACGAAATTGCAAGGCTACTACTGGCCTACAATGGCGAAGGATGCTCGCCAAGTGGTTCAAAGGTGCGAGCCGTGCCAATGATACGCTCGTGCTATCTACCTTCCTGCAGATGAGCTTCACCAACTATCAAGTCCATGGCCTTTCCATCAGTGGGGGTTGGACTTCTTGGGTCCCTTCCTACCAACCCCAAGCAAGAAGAAGTATCTATTGCTGGCCACGGATTACTTCACCAAATGGGTTGAAGCTGTGCCACTCTTTCGATAGACCGATGATGAAGTGATCAAATTTATTCGATACAACATCTTCTCAAGGTTTGGCACGCCCCAAGTTCTTGTTGCTGACAATGGGGCTCAATTTGATTCCGACAAGTTTCGGGAGTTCTGCCTGAATAACGGAATCAAGCTCTTTTATTCAACTCCAAGATATCCTCAATGCAATGGTCAAGCTGAAGCATCCAATAGAGCTATCCTTGGTATACTCAAGAAGAAACTCAACAACAAGAAAGGATTGTGGGAACAAGTCCTACCTGAAGTTCTTTGGGGATACCGCATAACTCCGAGAAGATCAACAGGGTTCTCACCTTTCCGTCTGACATATGGATCGGAAGCAGTACTCCCGACAGAGAATATATCAAATACATTGAAGACCAAGGCAGTTGAAGAAGGGATCAATGAAGAGCTTCGCGTCGATGATCTGGATTTCTCTGAGGAATTACGAGACCAGGCATCCCTTCGTATTGCCAAGTATCAGCAGAAGATCAAACGAGCCTACGATGAGAAGATCTACAAGAGACAATTTCCAGTGGGCAGCCTAGTTCTCAGAGCAGTTTTTTACAACACTAAAGAACACAGCAGTGGGAAACTTGCTCCCAACTGGGAAGGTCTATATATCGTCGAATCGGTAGGAGGCAAAGGGTCTTACCGGCTGATTTCACCAGAAGGGGAAAAACTGCCACGAGCTTGGAATGCTAGGCACCTTAAATTGTTCTATCCATGATGTAAATACCATGATGAATAAAGTTTTCTTTCAAATGTTCAAGTGTGCAAATGTTCAGCTTTTCAATTGAAGTTCTGAAGCAGTTTCAAATCGTCTACATTCAAATTACCAGGTCGTTTAACAAGTTTGGGTGTTTGAGTTGCGACTCAACCCCTTACAGGAAAATGTTAAACGGTTTTGGGTTGTGCTACAATACAACCTTCAAATTACTACGTCTATTTAACAGGTTTGGGATCTTTGTGTTGTGACACTACCCCTTACTTACAACTGTTAAACGACCTTCAATTTCAAATTCAATATCGTCTAACAGGTTTGGGTACTTGAGATGCGACTCAACCCCTCACATATAAATGTTAACGATTTCAAGTGGTGCATTACAACAACCTTCGATTTTCGAGTTACTTAACAAATTCGGGTGATTGAGTTGCGACTCGACCCCTTATTTTCAAGTGTATGAATTTTCAATCATTCCAATAACATTCCAGAACGCAACATTCAAAGAATTCAATACCAGAGACATTCAATTTTCAAACACCAAAAAGATCTCTATTATCAAAAATTTGCTAAGTATAAGAGTGAGCTGTTACATATCAAAGAGTTTACAAGTTCAAACGATAAAAAAGAAGATGGAAGATCTCAAGGCTTGGCCACACTTTGCGCGCGCGACTTCTCTCCCTCGGATCCACCACGAGCTTTGCTCGCCACTGAAGCCTTAGAAGATCGGACGCTGCTAGCGTGGACCCTGAGTGCCTCCACCGCCTTCTCAGCCGTCTCCCTGTAACTCGTGCATTCGGCACGCATATGCTCCAGCTCCTTTTTTAGAGCCTCTTCCCTGGTAGCTGAGGCTGTCTCCTTAGCAGCAAGAGCGGCATCCCTTGCAGCAAGTTCAGCCTCCAACTCCTTTATTCGGGCCACACGATCGAAGGATAAATTCTTGATTTTGAAAAATCGGTTCTTCAATTCCTCGAGCTCGTGACACCGGGCCTCGTAGCCGTTTTGCCAGCCCTTGCTCTCCAGCCTCTCCTTGTGAAGAGCCTCGATCTTGGCTTTGAGAGACTCTTTCTTCGAATACAGAACTTCCCTCAGCTTGTCTCTCTCTTCGATTACAGCCTCCAGTTCAGCAGTCAAACAGGATACTTCAGCTGAAGCATCCCTTTCTCCTGCTTTCCTGAAAAGCTTGCTCGCAAATTTCAAAACCGCTGAGTTCTGCAAAGAAACAAAAGAGTTAGAATTATTCTGAAACTACAACTCCAACGATCGACCAAGCAGAGGCACTTACCACTACTTCAAGCCTATCAAAGGCTTCATCCAGAGTAGCATCCGGAAGGTTGCAGAGCTTCTGGATCACAACAGTTGGGTGGTTGATGTCAACCTCACCTAAGTTCTTTATTTTCTGAGTCGAGCCAGCAGGCGTACCTACAATCAACACAAAAGTTCAAAGAGTTAGAACAAATTCAAACTTCGAAGGCAAGTCAATCCAGACAAAATTATTGCAGGTACCTGAGACATCGACTCGAGGAGCCTTTCCCTTCCCACGATTGGAGCTCTTACCCCGAGGGGTCGACTTCTCCTTGGTGGGGGTTGGCCCCGACTGGGGTTGAGGAGCCTCATCATCCACGCGACTTCCTCTTTCCAGGTGTACTGGAGAAGGAATGTCCCGAAGAGGTGAGATCTCCCCTTCACCTTATGGCTGCTTGAGCCCAGCCACAAGGGCTGCCATCTCCTCAGCCAGAGAGAGAGAGTATGTGAAGGGGGTGGGGGTTGTTCAACCTCCAGACCCCCACTTGTAGTTGTGCCTTCGAGACGGGGAGTGACTGGAGGAATTTGATCGAGGGGTGTGGGGTTGCTTCCAACCCCACCACTCCCTGAGAACTTGATTTTCAAGCGCACAGGGCGCTTCTTCAATTCCTCGAAATGGTAGGCGGGAACCACCTTGTGGCCGTCGCCCTCCACATCCATGACCTCCTCCATGCGACGGGCCTTAGCCTCATCGATGGGAATAGGCAGAGAATCTTCTTCTTCTGCACCACCAGTGGGGGTGGGAGGAAGTTCATCCCCACCACCCCCTTGTCCTTTGTCGCCACCAGTGGGGGTGGGAGGAACTACTTCCTCACCACCCCCATTTCTACCATCTCCACTAGAGGGGGTGGGAGGAAGATCATCCTCACCACCCCCGTCTTCTTCATCATCATCATCACCACCGTTGCCGTTGCTGCCATTCTCGGTGTCTTCTTCTTCCTCCTCCTCGCTTTCCTTCTTCTTTTCCTCTTCTTCATCTTCCTCTTTTTCTTTGTCCTCATCTTCCTTCTGGTTGATGAGGATTTTCCTTTTCTTCTTCGTTGGGCCCCTCTGTATCACCAGCTTTTCCTCAGAGGTGGGCAGTCGATGCCTTGCACCGTAGGCCTTCTTCTCGTTCTAATCTTTCTGATAATCTTGCCAGACTGAGGATCCTCCTCGTAGTCTGAGTACAAGACCTCATTGTCTTCGTATCTGACCTACGATCGGTGAAGGAGATTGGCCTTACCATACCTTACTGGGCAGTTTGAAAACTGCTTCCATGATCTGGTGCCGCAGGTCAGCTCCAGGAAAAGGTTGTCGATGGCCCCAACCCGCTCCGAAGGCCAAGCCATCTCTCCTCCTGTGTAATACATCTTGATCTCCTTGTTCACGTCAGAGCGAGGAGTCTCTGGCACTGAAAGAGGAGTCCAGGCACCAGCAACCGAAAGCGGCCACTCAGTGTACAGCTTGTCAGAAGCGACCGTGTCGGTGAGGGAGCGTAGAGCAGAAACCCCTGTCAGATTGAAGAAAGGGCTGCCTTTCCTTGAAGCCCATCGATAATGATAGAAGAAGTAGCCCAATTCAATCCGGGCCTCTTCGTTGTCTGGGAGGCTGGAGTAGCACTCCCTCAGCTCCTCTGAAAATCAGACTCTACGCGGCAGAAGGCGTAGATTATCCTCCACGCATTGCCGGTGAGCTGTCCAGGGCAAAGGCCGGAGCTATTTAGCAGCCTCGCGGTAAACGGCAGCAGCGGAAGCCGAAGGCCGCAGTTCAGTTGGCCCACAGAGACCACTGTCCCCATCACCTGCTCATGCTGGCAACATTCACAAACACTGTCTGCTTATCGATGCCAAAGCCGGATAGAACCCCTGGCAGTGACGGCCGGATCTTCCCCTCTGTAAAGCACACCAGCAACTTTTGCCACTTTGCCCTCTTCTTGTCGGTAAGCTGGCCACCCGTGTTGTAGACGTAGGCAGGCTCCTCTGCTAGAGACGTCATGGGGCCCAAGACAAACTTTGCCTTCGGGATGTGCTCCGGCCTTGAGGGAGCGGAAGCGAATCCAACTCCAGCGTGCCTTTTGCCCAGTTGGCCCAACTCCACCAACACTGCCTTGCCTTTGCCCCTACCCTGGGGAGTGGATGAGACCTCAGCAATCTCCTTCCCCTTCCTTTTCGAGGGGACTGCGCTCATCTTCTTCGAGTTACCAGAGGAGGCCATTCGATCGATCGAGAAAGAGCAAGGAGCAGAGAACGAGAGATTGGGAGCAAAAATTCTGGACTTCGAAAAATTTCTGGAAGCGCGAGGTAAAAATGGAACCTAGAGAAACATATATACCCAGGGAAAACTGACGCACAGTTCGAGAAGACACGTGTCATCACCAGGGCAAATCCCGTGTTTTTACCATGTACACGTGGCATCAATCCGTAGCAAGCGCAAAACCATACGAACAGTCGGGGCCAGATGAAGCGTCGAACCAACCGAGCCACCGGTTCAGAAAGCACACCGGTCCAAATGGACCGCCGGTTCACAACAGCATATTCTACTTCAAATTTTCGCATGAGGATGTTATCCCATCAACCAGCAGACGATTGGGTAATTTATCAGAGGATCGGGCAAAAGACTTGGAGTTTTGCCCGATCACTCGAACCTTGACCGGCTGATTTTAACCGATCGGTCAAACATGACCGATCGGTCAAAATCGACCGATCGGTCGATTTTCTACTGGATCGGGCAAAAGACTTGGATTTTTGCCCGATCACTCGAACCTTGACCGGCTGATTTTAACCGATCGGTCAAACATGACCGATCGGTCAAAATCAACCGATCGGTCGATTTTCTACTGGATCGGGCAAAAGACTTGGATTTTTGCCCGATCACTCGAACCTTGACCGGCTGATTTTAACCGATCGGTCAAACATGACCGATCGGTCAAAATCAACCGATCGGTCGATTTTCTACTGGATCGGGCAAAAGACTTGGATTTTTGCCCGATCACTCGAACCTTGACCGGCTGATTTTAATCGATCGGTCAAACATGACCGATCGGTCAAAATCAACCGATCGGTCGATTTTCTACTGGATCAGGCAAAAAACTTGGATTTTTGCCCGATCACTCGAACCTTGACCGGCTGATTTTAACCGATCGGTCAAACATGACCGATCGGTCAAAATCAACCGATCGGTCGATTTTCTACTGGATCGGGCAAAAAACTTGGATTTTTGCCTGATCACTCGAACCTTGACCGGCTGATTTTAACCGATCGGTCAAACATGACCGATCGGTCAAAATCAACCGATCGGTCGATTTTCTACTGGATCGGGCAAAAAACTTGGATTTTTGCCCGATCACTCGAACCTTGACCGGCTGATTTTAACCGATCGGTCAAACATGACCGATCGGTCAAAATCAACCGATCGGTCGATTTTCTACTGGATCGGGCAAAAAACTTGGATTTTTGCCCGATCACTCGAACCTTGACCGGTTGATTTTAACCAATCGGTCAAAAATGACCGATCGGTCAAAATCAACCGATCGGTCGATTTTCTACTGGATCGGGCAAAAAACTTGGATGTTTGCCCGATCACTCGAACCTTGACCGGTTGATTTTAACCGATCGGTCAAAAATGACCGATCGGTCAAAATCAACTGATCGGTCGATTTTCTACTGAATCGGGCAAAAAACTTGGTTTTTTGCCCGATCACTCGAACCTTGACCGGCTGATTTTAACCGATCGGTCAAACTTGACTGATCGATCAAAATCAACCGATCGGTCGATTTTCTACTGGATCGGGCAAAAAACTTGGATTTTTGCCCGATCACTCGAACCTTGACCGGCTGATTTTAACCGATCGGTCAAACATGATCGATCGGTCAAAATCAACCGATCGGTCGATTTTCTACTGGATCGGGCAAAAAACTTGGATTTTTGCCCGATCACTCGAACCTTGACCGGCTGATTTTAACCGATCGGTCAAAAATGACCGATCGGTCAAAATCAACCGATCGGTCAATTTTCTACTGGATCAGGCAAAAAACTTGGATTTTTGCCCGATCACTCGAACCTTGACCGGCTGATTTTAACTGATCGGTCAAACATGACCGATTGGTCAAAATCAACCGATCGGTCGATTTTCTACTGAATCGGGCAAAAAACTTGATTTTTTGCCCGATCACTCGAACCTTGACCGACTGATTTTAACCGATCGGTCAAACATGACCGATCGATCAAAATCAACCGATCGGTCGATTTTCTAAGGGATCGGTCAAAAAACTATGTTTTTTGACCGATCACCCCATCCTTGACCGGTTAAAATCGATCGATCGGTCAAATTTGACCGATCGGTCAACTTCGACCGATCGGTCAAATTTGACCGATCAGTCCTTTGACGCTGATACTCGACAAGCTCCTTTGCATTTGTAACAGGGGGTCGTTAGCTTTGCACCAAGAATCCAAGCCAGCCAAGGTAGCCTCTTAGCTAACTTGGAGGGGGTAACTGTGGGTGCAAATTTTAGCAAGAAGTCTGCAAACAACGGGACCCACCAGCCCTGCCTGGTGGGCCCCTGGAAACCACAGCGGGACCCACCGGCCCTGCCTGGTGGACCCCCGGAAACCACAGCGGGACCCACCGGCCCTACCTGGTGGACCCCCGGAAACCATAGCGGGACCCACCGACCCTGCCTGGTGGACCCCCGAAAACTACAGCGGGACCCATCGACCCTGCCTGGTGGGCCCCCAGAGACTACAACGGGACCCACCGACCCTGTCCGATGGATTCAAGAGCCAGTGGAATCCCCCAGGAGATGGTAGCGGGACCCACCAGCTTTACCTGGAGGATCCCCAGATACAACAGCAGAAACCGCCATTTACCACCATAGGATCCTATAAATAGCAGAGCCTTCGAATGTAAATGGATCCAAAAATTCTGATTTCCACTCTGAGATCTGATTTTCAGAATCCAGAGCTATGGAATTTCTCAGCTTTCTATCTTCCACCTCTCTTTGATCTTCTTCTCTCCTTCAAAGAGACCAGAGTGTTTTCAGTGATACTCGGCCTGTCGAGATCACTTCGATATAAGTGTTAGTGAATTCGGGTTGCTCCCTATAGCACGGAGATGTAGGCTTCGGCTGAACTCCGAGATCACATCTCTCGTGTCCAACTTTCTCTGCTTGCATATTGAGGGTTCGAATTCCAATCGACAGATCGAACAACGATCTTCGACTCAAAACTTCAACTGACTGGTGAGGAGAAGTCTTCGGGTCGGCACGAAGATTTTCCCCCACAGAATTGTGGGAAGAAGTCTCTGATTAAGACGGCACATAAATTCCCCCAAAATCTTTGGCGCCATATGTGGGATCTCGTTAGAGGTCTTACCCACGTCTCTATCGACTCCTACTCAACTTATGGTGCCTTGCCACAAGTCCTCCTTCAACTTCTTCATCACGCTGACATCAACGCACTCAATTGTGAAAGCTAGCACTAACCCTCCGAAGACGGGTGCTGATCGGACAAACAATGTGCTGGTCGAAGGCGAACATGAAGTCTCGGTGATGACCAATCACGAATATGTACGTGAGCGGCTGGGGCTGCAAGGCAGCCACCCGGAAGGCCGCAGTAATTGGCAGAACTCACCGTCCTTGAGGCGTCGACCCGACAAGGAGCATGATACTCAAGGGGGCGAGGCTCTGGCTACGTACAAAGTCTCAACTGCTGAACCTTCTCAAGAAGAGCGTAGCCCTCGAGCAAGAAAGGGATTCTCTGAAGAAGGCGGCTAGAAGAGCGGGGGTTATGGTCCATAACTCTCCCGCCACTGATGAAGATCAACCAAGGACTCACCCAATCGCGACTCATCATCTTGAAGAACCACATGACCCGTGTATCGAGAGGTATCAGGTATCCGCGCAAGCACTAAGGCAAATGGTGTGGGTTCGCCTCGACATTGATGGCACGCCTAGCAACCATTGAGAAAGGACGTCTGAGCCAACGGGGTCCACTAGATGCCCCATTCACTCGCGAGCGAGAACATCAGATGCTCATAAGCTACTCAACCAACGAAGGCAAACACCGACGTGGGACGATGCCATCAAGACTGCATACTGCTAATCATCTCGATGGGATATCTGCATCCCGAGGTGCTCGCAATCCTATTTCCTATGGGTTGGCGAACACCATGCCTGCCAAAATTCAATTGCATCAAGGGAGACCTTGCTCTCCATATCCCGGTCTTTAAGCAGGCATTGATGCCATATGAGTACAAGAACCACGTCCTCTGCCGTATGTTTGCAGGAAGCCTTAAGGGACCTGCCCTCGACTAGTATCACACTCTACCTACTGGTATAGTGGCCACTTTCGAAGAGTTAGCTGAACTCTTCATGGATCATTACCGGCTCAACTTGAAGCCAAAAAAGTAGCTAGATACTCTCTATCGGCTAAAGATGGGCTCCGACGAATCCCTGAGGAGCTTCACAACATGGTTTTGCAATGAGCATTTTGAGCCCACTGGCCATTCCCAAAACGAGGAGGCCATCATGCTGGCATTCCAAAATGCATCCGACCAGAGCTCCACGTCTACACCGATTTTATTTGACATCCTCCCAGCTCCCTAGAGGCAATATTTAAACGCGTACAGCAGGAGATAGAGCTGGAGGATAATCAGCGGTCTAGAAGACTACGCGAGCCGCGTGAGCCTCGTGATCCCTGACACAAGAAGGCTAATAAAGCCCCAAAGGATGCACACTACAAAACACATGCAAATGCAGCGTCCGACCAGAAAGGGGCTGACAACGAGACAGAATGAAGAACTGAAAGCCCTTTAGTAGGAAAAAGGAGAGCTCCGAAGGAGCAAAGAGTATTCATCGAGCTAAATAACTCTATCGAAGACATAGTCGCCTACATACATAACGAACCGTTCTGCAAATGGCCTCAACGTCTTTCTCCAAATTCGGAGCAGACCAAGGACACGACAGTCTACTGCGAATTCCATCATAGCTATGGGGGGGGGGAACCGCCGGCCACACCCGATCGTCATATGGAGCTGGACGCCCTCCACTGCCTTCCCGCGATACCTGCAAAAAGACCGAGGCTCACCTCCGAGCCAAAGGCCCCTCCGACGCTTAAGTCAGGGAAGGGAGAGATGTGTAGTGTGGTAGTGGATACGGAAGCGAATTGCCTCTTTTGTGTTTCAATTCGCTTGAGTTGCTTATTGCTTCTTGAGAGTTCGAATTGCTTACTAGCCCATGAAGGGGCGGGGTTTCTTTTATAGACTTCTGCGCACATGTGCACAATTACTGCAGCATGTCCTTCGATGATCTCGGGTCTGTTACGGTGGATCTCTTATGATCGGACGCCATTCAAGTCTTCATTCTATGTACCCGTGGATCATGGGTGTTATATCTCATCACGGGTAACCCACGACCTCGACGAGCGAGATTTCCTCGGGATTGCCCAGCCTGACATGTATCCCGACCGTTCCCGTGTCTTCTGATCTTTCCTCGCTTGATGGCGGTTCGATCTTCGGCGCTGATCAGGTCGGGCCAGTCGTGTGGTCAAGTAGTCGAGCCAGCACCACGACCTACCCTGCTCCTTCCCGACCTTGCCCCTATCGAGGAGCTCGGGTTCCTCTAATCTCCTCCCCGGGCTCAATTTTCTGTTAACAGAGCAGCCACGGGCCGGGTCTGGTAGACTTGGGCCAAGTTAGTGCCATCGGGTCCCACGGATCTCTGTGCTAGACCAGACCGGGTGGTCTAGCGGTACACGTGTCATCATCTGGTGGGCGTGGCAGAATATCCCTTCTACAAAAGCCTCCTTTTTGTCCTTGGTCTCTAGACCACGGGCCGAAAGTCCTCTTCACTAGGGTTTTGCCATGCATCCTTGGTCGGAGCGACGACTCGGTGACGTGACGGGCAATCATCATTGTTCTGGTCATGGGGGCTGTACTTCCTTCATCCTTAAATGCGGGATTCAGCTACCGAGGCGGTCGACTTCCCGGCTGTTGGATCTTTATCTTTCGATGCCAAGGATTTTTCGGACATATCGACTCTTGTTGATTCCGAAAAGCGGGAGACGTTTCAGCGCTTCAAATATCTCTTCTTGGCGCGAGATAAGGACTCATATTCTTCTCCGTTGTATTTCCATCTTCTTCGTCTTCTCCCGCCTTTCTGCGAACCTCATATTTGTACGGCAATGGCTCGTCGTGTAGACGTCTCGACGCTTTCTCCGGATGAACAACTTTTCGTGTTGAAGGGGGAGTTCCCTTTTCTCAATCAGTGCGACGTGCGGCCCACTGACATCACCACCTCCGATTACTCCCACATCGATAATGGGAGTGGGGATCCTTGTCTTAATATATCCGATTACTCCCCTCCTCAACATGTACCTTTTGGGGAGGAACTAAGGACCAACATGTCATTCGTAAGAAACAAATATGATACACAACCTTTAAAGCCAGAAGAAAATAGAGAAAGTCAAAATAACATGCAACGTTTCTTATGTGTCACTCCAGAAAGTGGCCAATTTGCATGCCTCTCAAAAGGTTTGCTTCATTGGCTGTTCTAGTTCCTGAAGGGCCTCCCATTTCTTTCAAACCATATACATCAAAGTAGACTTGCCACACTTCTATCCCATGCAGTCATGGTGAATGTGCTCCTATGGCCAAGAAGACAGAGGAGTCTCCATGGCGAGAGAGAGAGAGAGAGAGAGAGAGAGAGAGAGAGAGAGAGAGAGAGAGAGAGAGAGAGAGAGAGAGAGAGAGAGAGAGAGAGAGAGAGAGAGAGAGAGAGAGAGAGAGAGAGAGAGAGAGAGAGAGAGAGAGAGAGAGAGAGAGAGAGAGGAGTCTCCATGGCGAGAGAGAGAGAGAGAGAGAGAGAGAGAGAGAGAGAGAGAGAGAGAGAGAGAGAGAGAGAGAGAGAGAGAGAGAGAGAGAGGCCACCATCCACATCCGGTAATGTGTTTACACATCAGTGAATGATACTAGGGCTGGCAATTTTGGACCGGACACGGTAGACCCGGCACGACCGGACATGAAATTAGCAGTTCTGGATTTGGGTTAAACGGATTCGGGTCATAAACGGGTCGACACTACTAACCCGTTTAATAAATGGATCGGGTCAGGATTTAGGGTCTAGACACGGTAGACCCGAGAAGACTCGTTTAAAATTCAACGGGTCGTGTCGGGTCGGCTCTACCCGCAATCCAATACTGTACTATATAGTATCAGCGGGTCTTATCAGGTCGGGTCGAGTCGGATCGGATTGGGTCAACTAAATAGACCCGTGTGGAAAACGGTTCTTATTGGGTCTATTCGTTTATATGCGGGTTGGGTATGGATTTAGGGTCTAGACACTATTAGTTAAACGGGTCGGGTCCGGGTCTAGACATTTTGGACACGATCCAAAACACTACCCGACACACGACCCTTTGCCACCCCTTAGGGCTGTTAATGGGCTCGGACCAGCCCAAGGCCCACTGGGCAGGGCTCGATTTGGGACTAGTTCAGACAGAGCTAGCTTGGGCTTTGGGTCGGGCTGGGCTCGAACGTTAAAGCCCGACTGTGTTATGGGACGAGTATGGACAACCACTAACGCAACTCGAAGCCCGAACTGAAGCCCAACATATTTTTTTTATTTTTTATATATAATGAATTCATAATTTTAAAAGATCCTAGGTTACAAATATCAATGCCTCAGACCTTACAAGCATTATTTCACATATATCTTTTTAATTTATATCATAATCAATATTATTTTCTACTTTTATTGTGTGATCAAGAGATTTAGGTATATATCGCACTAGAAATACAGGCTTAATTTGGGCCCGGTTTGGACTTGGGTTTTGTAAAAAAGTTTCAGGCCGGGTTTGGACCAAGCCCGAAAATTTTAATTTGGGCATGGACCGGATATGGACACACACTCATGAGTTTGGGCCGGACCTGGGCTTGGGTGGCCCAACCTGAACCCGACCCATTAACAGCCCTACCACCCCTAGATGATACCACGGGTCCATACTGAATGGTTGTGGTGGAATTGTTGAAAGAGACCCAAGTAACCCAACAACCCTTTTATGGTCAAAGGATTAGAAACAGTTTCTATGGTTAAACCAATTTAGCTGAAAGTTTGATTAAGTAGATGTACTAACAGCATTAGAATTAGAGATAATTTTTTTCTTTATTACTATTGAGATGTTCTTTCAAAACTATAAAAGTAAGTTATCTTTTTGCATATATACCTCTAAAAAAGTTTGTTATAGAAAACTCCCTTATGCTTTACAAAATTCTCTAGACATCCTTCATATACCTTTTTTTGATCCTTGGCTTCATAGTGATTTCAATTGTCGTCACCCGTGGTTTTTTCGATTTGGGTTTCCACTGGGGCTGATCAAAAAACCGATCGGACCAAAAAATCGGACCGAGCCGAGCCAAAAAATTGATTAGTGGTCGATTGGTTTTTCAGATGTACAAGTTGGTTTTTCAGATGTACAAGTCGGGTTCGGTTTAGGCTTGGGCTTCGTAAAAAAGTTTCGTGCGGGGTTTGGACCAAGTCCGAAAATTTTAATTTGGGCCTGGGTCGGATATGGACACACACTCATAAGTTTGGACCAGGTCTGGACATGGGGTGGCCCAACCCGAACACGGCCTATTAACAGCCCTACCACCCCTAGATGATACCACTGGTCCATACTGAATGGTTGTGGTGGAAAGAAACCCAAGTCACCCAACAACTTTTTTATGGTCAAAGGATTAGAAATAGTTTCTATAGTTAAACCAATTTAGCTGAAAGTTTGATTAAGTAGATGCATTGACCACATTAGAATTAGAGATAGTTGTTTTCTTTATTACTATTGAGATGTTCTTTCAAAACTATAAAAATAAGGGATCTTTTTGCATATATACCTCTAATAAAGTTCGTTATAGAAAACTCCCTTATGCTTTACAAAATTTTTCATAAGTTTAAGAGAGGAGGAGAAATCTGGCGAATAGGGTTTCTTGTTGAGAGAGCGATAGCTTGTAGCTCTTTTTGATCCTCGGCTTTATAGTGATTTCAATTGTCTGTCACCAATGGTTTTTCCGATTTGGGTTTCCACTGGGGCTGTTCAAAAACCGACCGGACCAAAAAATTGGACCAAGCCAAGCCGAAAAATCAGTTAGTGGTCGATCGGTTTTTCAGATGTACAAGTTGGGTTCAGATTTGAAATGTAATACATTAAAAAAAATTTGTTTCGTACCGAGCCGAACCGAAGAGGTTTACTATGAATAACATATTCTATTATTGACCAATTTGATGATCGACATACTATGAACAAAGACATTATTTGGTGCATAATTTTGAGATATACAATTAATATCATAACTAATGCTAATTGTGATGGGCATAGTTTTGAAATGACTTTGAATGATGAACACCATTTGGAAGGTCATGAATGGAAAAACAATCTCATTCAAGATGATTAGTTCATGATGGCATCTTTAAAAAAAACCTAAATAAATCGATCAAACCGAACGACTTGTGATCGGTTGGTTCAATAGTAGATTTATCAAAGTCGGTTTGATTTTGGTTCCGTCAAACTCAAAACTGATACAATTGGTACGGTGACAAATAAATTCTCAAAACTGGCCGAACTGAACCATGAACAATCCTAATTTCGACGTAAATCGTTTTTTCGTACTGGTGCGTTTTTCTTTCTCTCGTCTCTACTTTCTATTCCTTGTAAATCTACGAGTGTTCTGTGGTTGAAATTTGTCATATTTTTGTTTGTGCTCCTGCTTCGGCGACACAACAATAAAGTCGAACATAAGGGTATTTTTTTTGCCAAACATAAGAGATGAAGAGGATTCCTAAAAACTTTTGTAGGATATTGAACTTTGTTAGGGATATATTTGCAAAAAATCTAAAAAATGCTAGTCAGATGTAGATAAGCAGTTGTTGAATTAAGCATTAGCCTAGCCCATTCCAAAAGTAGGTTGATTTCTCACACCAAATCAAGTCCAATTTCTAATGGAAACTTTGTTAACCAACCTTTTCCTAACCTAAACCTACTAGCCCACAAACCATCAATGTAGATTGATTGGACTCCAATGTTTTCATCGATCAACCACAAAAAAAATATGATTGGACCCAAATGACATGATAGATCAAATCAATTTGTCCCACATCACATGGACCACCCCTAAAAAGACACCCCCATCATCTTTCCACCCACACTTGTTCCAGTCAATGGATCAATGACACTTGATGAATTGTTGGGATTGTTGTGTCAAGTCCAAACAATGGACCCTGTGCTTAGAAATTCAGGTCCTCCCACCATCCCAGCAAGAGAAAATGGGGGAGAGAATCTTGTTGACTATGACCCATAGAGCATGGGGCCAATCTTGGATCCTCTGCATTCTCTCTCTCTCTCTCTCTCTCTCTCTCTCTCTCTCTCTTATAAATCTCACCTACATGGAAGTTCAACCACCAAGCCCTTGTATTGTATTTCCTCTCAGTGGAATTCCATGCAATCAATGCCCTCTGCATCACTTCCTTCCCAAGTCCTACCTGACTCAGTTCTATGTTCTTATATTTCTCTCCATTCACACTGCTTTCTCTCCTCATCCCCACTTGGCAACCCCAAAGTCTTCTTCATTCCATTGATGCTTCTTGGCTTACTTCACCCTTTTCATCAATTTCTTCACATGTACCTCTTGGGTAGCCTTTCCTTCCAAGCTCAGATGTATTCTCATGGCCCCTGATCTCCAAGAATTTGAATTCTTTTCTTGAACTCCAATCACAATTCCCACTGACATCTGCTCCATGTTCAAGATTCTAAGAGACCCACCTCTGATTTCCAACTCCACCAATCCCCCCTGATCCAATTCTCTGTGATTTTTGGATTTCAGCTCATTTGGGCCTTCCTCCTCCTTTCATGGCTTCACACACGATCCACCATCCCCTCAATGAGCAACCCCCACCCCCATCTCCCTCCTCTGACACCAGCTTCCCCATCCTAGCAATCTCAATCATGGGAATCCTCACCACAGCCATCCTCCTCCTCAGCTACTACATCTTTGTGATCAAGTGCTGCCTGAACTGGCACCGGTCCGACGTAATCGGGCGGCTGTCCCGGTCCCGGAGGCGCCACCGCCTCGAGGACCCCCTCGCGGCCTACTCGACCGCCGCCGTCGCAGAGGGAGGCCTCGGGGAGTTGGCCATCCGGGGGATCCCCACCTTTCGATTCAGGACGGGTGGTGGGGATGGTGAAGGGAAGGGGTCCTTCCATGAGTGTGCAGTGTGCTTGAATGAGTTCCAAGGGGGGGAGAGGATCAGGCTGCTGCCCAATTGCTTCCATGTCTTCCACATTGACTGCATTGATACTTGGCTCCAAACCAATGCCAATTGCCCACTCTGCAGGTCAGAGATCACCACCACAAGCCCAATTCCCAGTGATCAGTTCATTGCCCAGAACTTTCATCGAAATCTCCGTCGAGACGAGGATGTCGTGATCGAAGTGATCGATGGCGGCGCTGATCGAACTCCGAGGATCGAGGGATCACACCACGAGTCTTCGACGAGGAAGAAGGGAGTGAAGCTCCATCATGTGTGCAGCATGGGGGATGAGTGCATTGATGTGAGGGTGAAGGATGAGCAGTTCTGTGTCCAGCCAATGAGGAGGTCGTTCTCCATGGACTCCTCGTGCGATCTGCAGCTTCATCTAGCTGTTCAGGAGATCATGCAGACGAACCCACGTTTTAAAGGGGCTGGTGGCGGGGAGGGTAGCAGCGACGGCGGCGGCTCTGAGAGAGGACGAAGGCGATTCTTCTCGTTCGGCCATTGCCGGAGCTCACGGAGCTCCGTTCTTCCGATCCAATTTGTGCTGTGATTGAAGAGCATCCAAATCTTCTTCATTTGTGGGTAATATAGAACTGGGTAGTGTTGGTGTGCTAAGAAAGTTTTGGAGTAGGTTGTGATATAGAACTTATTGTTGAGTGTACATTGTATTTTAAATTTGAATGCAAGTTTTTTTTTTTTTTTAAACATTATGGCTGTGTTTGGTTACTAAGAGTTTTTGCCAGTGTTCTAAAAAACGATCTAGACGATCGTCTAGGCGTTAGAAGATCCCCCACTATCCAATATAATCTTAGGCATTGCAGAAAAGCGACCCAAGCTACTAGGCGGAGCTAAGCGGTCGCCCAGACGACCAAGGTAGGTCCAGACAACCACCTAGGCAGGCTTTGGCACTAAAACGTGTATAGATACTATTTTCTTGTTGTTAATCTTAAATTTATGGTTTGAATTGTACAAAAATCATAAATATTATAATATTATCTCATAATATCATGCTTGCTTTTGTTCTACTTAATCTTGAGGTTATATAAATGATATATGCTCTTTAAAATAATTATTAATAATATATATATATATATATATATATATATATATATATATATATATATATATATATATATATATATCATAAATAATATCAAAATAATAATTAAAATAATTTGAAAAAACCAAAACACCTAGGTGCTAGAAAGCCCCTCATCGTCCGACTAGCGCTTATTGCTTTTTAGAACATTGATTTTTACAAGAAAGAAATTCGTCCGAAAGGAAAGAAAATGAAAGGAAATGAAAAGAAAATTATTTTTTTCTTACTAATGTTTGATTGTATGGGAAAAAAAAAATTGTGGGGACCTCACTTTTTCGACAACCAAACATCAAGTTTCGCAGAAAAATAATGTTTTTTTTTAAATTTTCTCTGTTTTACAGGCAACCAAACACACTATATCCGAGGCATCATTCCTTGGATCAATTGCGTGTGTGAATCCTGACCGTTGATGCCATGTTCACGGGATTATGGAATTAATAAATAGCAGTTTCTGCCTACCCCTAGTTTCAATATCCAAACCTCTTTAAGCCCTTGCTCTAGAGCCCTATCCTCTAAACGCCCAACCGGTCCAGCAAATATATTAATAAGTTCTTAGATCAGGCAATGGTTGTTTATTGTATTTTTCTTTTAAAAAAATAGGTTTTTTAAAGTCGAATTATTGAACACTTGTTCTAGTTCTATAACCCTTTTTTCTTAGAAAGATGATATTTATCTAGGTCAGGGCTGGATGCAACGGACGGTTGTGATTGTAACATATCATTATGTTTAAAAGATGTGGCATTCGGGACAAATAGTATTTTTTATTTATCAAACTATGAGATCAAATGTGGATGATGATGGAAAATCCACGTGTAAAAGGGATTGATGTATGGCCACTGTGTATGCACAAGAACCAGAAAAAGAACTAATAAATATTTATCTGATTTGATAGGAGGGGATATAGACGGCCGCCTAAGACTCTACTGAAAAGAAGACTCACAAAGCCCAAACCCACTTAAATAACCTAATGTCTACTATAAAATAAATAACTTACAACTATATAAAAAATTTAAATAGCATTATTTTATTAGTATATTAACTATTAGAAAGTCTAATTTTGATTTTTGTCGTAGACCTGACCTCAACTTGTATAGCATGTTTGGTTAGGAGTTGTAACCGGTGTATTTTGGCCTAGCAACGTGTTACAACTCCTGAAAACAAACTGTGTGACAGTATTTGAACTGCTCCAAAAGGCCGACCTTATGGAGAGAGGAGAGCGGAGTGGGTATATGAAGACAATGATCTCTCCGCTTTCATTATTGATGTGGCACTAACCGCTCAACACTTGCTCGCACTCAGAGCGTGTTTCAGCGAAGACCTACCCGCACAAGAAGAGAGGGGCATCAGCGGGTGCAGCGGGGTCACTCGGGAGACAATCCCGAAGCGAGCCCAGCCTGATGCCATGTGACAACACGCGGAGTGCTCCAAAAGTCCGACCTTATGGAGAGAGGAGAAAACAACGGGTATATGAAAACAATAATCTCCGCTCCCATTACCAATGTGAGACTACTCACTCACTGCAAACAGACAAACATACGTGTAGTTGAAACTCATAGTGGAGTTCGAATTACACCATTTCTCAAGATTTTAGTAGGAGTTGAAAAACACTCCAAAAAGTTGCACATACGAACTAAATTAGTTGATCCTTGTCAGCCCTCGCCACATCCATCACTGGTCATTGATGCCACCACCCACCATCGCCACCACCAGTCGACGTCGATCACTACTGCAACTTGTGACTGTCGGATGTCACCCACAGCCAACCAATGCCAGACGCCGCCAACCAGCACGGTCACTACCAGACGCCCGTGGCCACCATCCCTCCCCTCCTCCCCTCTCTTTTTTTCTCCTTGAGAATTATTTGAATCAAGCTTTGTGCTCTCCTTTCTCCACCTATAATTGTGGGTATTTGGTCCCTTTCTATAAGCGTCGTCGAATTAAAACCAAAGATGAAACTCTACTCTCATTGGCCTAAAGAGTAATTGACGAGAGTGATGGACTACCATTCGGAGACACAGCCCAACCATAGGGATTGAACACTCTGCCCAAGTCCAACCCAACCTAACCCAAGGTCGAGTTGAACTTCCTAGTCCAAGTAACCCTAGGTCGGATTGGCAGGGTTGGTCTGGTTGTGTGGACAGTTTGACCCATTTCAACAAGATCGAGGAGAAATAAAATCAATATACAACAGACCCTTTGCAATCATACAACATATAAAGAAGCACTTTAAATTCTTATATGAGTGATGGTCAAATGTATACAACTGAGCACAATATGGTTTTTTTTTTATGACAAAGAAAATCAGTTAACTAGCTCAAACATACGCGATTCTATCTCGCACACAGAAGAGTAACAATTCAGTAAAAAAGAGAGTAACTATTTCTTAAATAGTGCGCATCTGATCACAAGATGGTGTTTTTGTGATAAAAAATGCATTTATCTATGTAAAATCAAGTTGATTCTATATCGCACATAAAGAGTAACAATCTGGTCGGTTGGCATTTTTTTTTTTGATGAAATATATAGACAATTTTTTCATAATATTTTGTGATTTTAAATCAACCGTCTGGAATGGTTTTATATTGTTTTTCATGCAAGAAAGCGTTCATATTTGATTGATGGCAAGAAAAGTTTGATGAATTTTAGTTGAGTATTGTTGTCCTTTTTTTCTTGGGGTTATTAGTCTAAGGCCCTTCTAACTAACCCTGTATTACGATAAACCCTTGTGTCTGTTGCGTTTAGTGTTAAGTTCCTCCCTCACTCATTTTTTAAACTACCCATTTTACCCATTGATTATTTATTTATTTATTTGTTGGACTTACCCCTAAGTATAAACTCGGTAAGTTAGAGTAAGAATTCAGTAATAGTGCATGTATAGTTACTGCTACAGTGATTTCACTGTAGTAGAGTATCAATTTAGGCAAGACTAAATTTACTATAGCTACAGTGACCTCACTGTAGCAACGAAATTGTCACTCTACTGTCCGAATTGATACTCCAAATTGCTACAATGATTTCATTGCAGCAGTTACAATTCGGTTGAAAGTGATTTATCGTTGCCATAGTGAAATCACTATAGCAACTGAATTGATACTCCAAACCACTACAGTTGTCGAATTGTTGCTCTCGACTGAATTTGTACTGTACTATAGTGAATGAGGGTATTTTTGTCATTTGCAAAGGATTGAGAAGTCAAAATTGGAGGTTGGATGGTTTGATGTAAACCGTGTTTTTTGGGGAGGGGCTAGAGCTCAAATGATTTTGTTGTCGAAACTGTAGCTCATAAACATCTCGCTTTTGAATAACTCTCCCTTTTTTCTTTTTGGATTGGTAGGATTTCAGAAGGGACCTAATGCAATATGAAACTTATAAGGGGGCTTATTACAAGCCGGTACTTTTATTAGGGACCTATTACTAACCCAGCGCCCCTCCCCCCCCTGCTCTTTTTTTTTAAATTCTTAAGAATAATATGAATCAAGATTTGTGCTCTCCATTTCTTTGCTTATAATTGTGGGTAGCAGGTCCCTTTCCATAGTGCTTTCAAGCTTCGTCAAATTAAAACCGAAGATGAAACTCTTCTCTCACTGGCCTGAAGAGTAATTGATGAGAGTGATGGATTAGCATCCAGCCACGCATTCATCCCCATCTCCTCCCCTCTGCTTATCTTTCAGGCTATTGCTAGGGCTATAACTCGAGCGGATTGGGCAGGTTGAGGGGTCAACCTAGCCGAACCAGAGGGAATGAACACTGTTCAAGCCCAACCCAACCCGAGGTCGTGCTGAACTCCCTAGTACAATCAACCCAAGGTCGGATTGACCGGGTCGGTCTGGTTGTGTGGACAACCTGACCCATTCCAACATTATAAGAGGAGGGAAAAATCAATATATAACAGTCCCTTTGCAATCGTGCAACGTGTAAAGCACTTTAAATTCTTATATGGGTGATGGTCCGCCATTGGATGAATAGATGTCCATCTAACGGTAGCCATTAGAAGCGGGATAACTATCCATCAAAGTTCCGACCCACAGGTGCCATAACTTCTGTTCAAAAGATGACCTAACAGATGGATTATGACTAGACAACCTCTACTCAATATTCTATTATATAAAGAGGAATGGGATGCTGCCTTTCAAAGCAGCGTTTTTGCTGCTTTGAGACATTGTTTGACCATCCTAGAAGTTTTCGAATTTGATGAAATTTGGTGAGGGTGTTGTCTAGGGTAAGATGATCATCCTCACAAATTTTCATCAAATTCCAAAACTTCTAAGAGGGTCAAATGGTCGAAGCAAAATGCTACAGATTTTAACGGCGACTGCAGACGACTGATTTTGCTTCGATCATTTGAACCCCCTAGAAGTTTTGGAATTTGATGAAAATTTGTGAGAATGATCATCTTACCCTAGACAACACCCTCACCAAATTTCATCAAATTCCAAAACTTCTAGGATCATCAAACAATGTCTCAAAGCAGCAAAAAATGCTGTTTTGATAGACAGCATCCCATTCCTCTTATATAAAATATATATTTACTAAACGATCAGATTTCGGGTTGGGTCGGATTGCTCGAAGCCTCTGCCCAAGCCCTAGCCGAATTGAGATCGGGTTGTGTTTTTCAATCCAAGCCCGACCCATACATGTAAAACCCCAACCCAATCCCACCCAAATTAAGGTTGGGTGAGGTTTGGGTTGGCCTGCCCAAGTCACAACCCTGTAAACCAAACCAAAAATGGCGCCGGATCAGATCCAACTATTTCCGGCGGTCGTCGGAAGCAAAACCATCCTTTGCTTGTCATGATTCCAACTAAGAAAAAGAATGACAAGATCTGCATTGATTTTTGAAATGGAGATCTGAAATGATAAAATAGATCCCAAAGGGTGAAATCCTGATGGCCTTCTGTGATAACAACAGGAACAGAAAAGACATGCAGTTGTCTGATCAGCATATGGGGGGGTGAGCTGGAGAAGCACAAACTCACAGCCATCACACACTCTGCATCTGGATCCAATCCAATATGACAAATTGACAACCAAAGGGGGCATCTCATCTTACTTATAATCTGAAGAATTGTGTAAACAAGTATATCATCATCTTCATATTCAAGTACATAAATCAAGGATCATCTATTCTAATAGGAGTCAAATACAACCAAATCGGGCATCGGGCGCATCCAACATGAGGCGCTCGGCATCAGGGGCTGCATTACATTTTCTTGTCCTTGATAGATGTGGATTGTATAGCACCATTCCCAAATGAGTAAGAAACCCTTGACAGCTAAGCTCTTTGACCTCCAAAAATTTTCGATAGCACACCTGACGATGATCCATTCTTTGATTTAACCAGATGATGGATTTGTTATTTTGTAGGTTCACAAGAAGGGGTGTTGTATTCACCCGTAAAAAAAATATCGTTACAGGAATTTACGCGAAATGTATCCTACTGTTACGTCTACACTATTTTGCCCCTGCCAGTGCTGAGCCAAGTGCCTGAGGCATTCGGGCAAACAACCAAGGAGCGTTTGCACAACTAATGTTTATCTAGAATATTCTAGAATCCTACGGAACCATCCTGGGTTCTCTAGTTCTCCAGAATATTCTAGTATATTGTAAATATCTAGTATATCCTTTATGAGCATTTGTGGTAGAAATATGTCTTGAAACTCTAGAATGTTCTCACCCGTTAAATTTGGGACAAGTGGCTCACTCCTGGTGAGGATTGTATATATCCTCGTAACCTATAAATAGAGGGGAGGTCACATTTGCTCCTCATCTTAGAGAAGTGTAATTCTCAAGAGTAATAGAGAGTTCTCTTCCACACATCTCTTCTATGCTCTTGTGCGAGTAAGCGAGGGAAGGTTCTTGTGTGAGGGAACTTCGATAGAAAGCAGACACGGCTACAAGGAGGTAGATCGAGTGTCGCGCGGGCTGCAGCGAAGGAAAAAAGCTCAGTCAGTCACACTACGCAAAGAATGGATCTCATATATTCAAAGATCCAGCCAGAGAAACTAATGACATTGATAAATATTAGTATTAAGGAATTGTTTGCATACATGCCCCTAACAAAATTCAATATTGCAGAAAAACCCTTATGGTTTACAAAATTCTTAGTGCTCCCTCCAAATATCTTATTTTTACAAAAAAAACCCTTCTAACTAATTTTATTACCATTTTACCCTTGCATTACTTAGTGTTCGTGAATAGGATCACCGGTGAGCCTAGGGTAAAATGGTCATAAAGTTGATCACATGAATTTTTTTTTATCAAAAATCAAGATACGTGAAGGGCACATAGAATTTTGTAAAATATAGGCAATATCGAACTTTGTTAAGGGTATATATGCAAAAATCCCTAGTATTAATAGAACCAAGTTTTAAATTCGGTTTCGTGTCGGGTTTCGATCCAAGCCTAAACCAAAATTTCAACAGAAATTGATTGAAATTTCTAATTCCAGTCTTGAAACCAAAATTGACTGAAATAGATCGAAATTTATAGCTCCAATTCAGGTTCCTAAAGCTGAGACCGAGTATGTTGCTACTTCGGAGGCTTGCAAGGAGATGGTATGGTTGCAGAATCTTCTGGTAGAGCTCGGGATGGAGCAAGAAGACAACTGGTTGTACAGTGACAGCCAGAGCATCATCTACCTCGCGAAGAATTGTCTTCCACAAGAGAACCAAACACATTGGCATAAACTATAAGTTTCACTTTATTTGATCCTTGTTGGAAGACAATGTGTTGAAGCTGGAAAATATACATACGAGCAAGAATCCGGCTGACATGTTGACCAAGGTGGTCACGGTGGGGAAGCTGAACAGCTGTTCGACTTCCATCGGTCTAAGGCGATAGATCGGACATTTGAGACTTGTTGCTGTTGATAAGTTATCGCCGTTATCAAATTGTTTATCGAAGAACCAAAAAGGTCAGTCTCTAAATGGAAGATTGATGTGGATTGGAGCCATACCCAAAATGACCCGCACCCACCAACTGCTTGGCGCCCGGGGTGGCAGAGTGTGCCTAACTCGGGGCTATAGGTGACTGACGCCCAAACTGGTAGGGAGTCTTCTCAGATGGGTCTGACGCCCGGGTGAACACGAACTGGAAGCGTGTGTGTGATTAGGTTTTTTTGGCTTATTTTAAAGGCTTTCTTTGAGCCGTCTTTTGTAATGTGTTTCATAACGCATTGGAGAGCAGTTGTGACGGTTTAGAGATCAGCAAGAAGAGGAGAAAGAGGTGATGAAGATCGAGGGCGATCATGGTGTGAGTGATTTCCCTGTAAGATTGAGAAGAAGACTTGTTCCTTCCGTTCCGATTCTCCAAGATAGTGAAGTGCAGGTTCCTGAGACTGGACGTAGGTAAGTTTTGTTGAACCAGGGTAAATATGTGTATCATTCTTTTTTCTCTTTTGCACAATTTTCTCTTGCTGGTTGTTTTCTTCCGTCGATGTTGGATCCCACGCTGCACACAATCTACAAGACTACAACATTATTGTTCTCCACAACCTACCCTAAAGGATATGCGTTTTAAGCTCATACTACCAAAGAGCAATTTTCCAAAGTTCTTATAAACTTGAGTTGCATTCATTTCCAAATCACAGGTCAAAGATCCACACTGAATCATGATCGGAACTCCAAACCATTCACCAATTTATTTTCACAGGAAGTCCTGAAATGTCATATATATTTGTCTACAAATTCAGTGTCATCTACTTCTTTCAGAAATTGATAATAATTTCCGTTTCCCACATTTAAGTCCTGCAAGCCACGTAAATTGGTGAATGCTTGGATATCTAGACATACACAGCATTTTATACACTTAAAACACCAATCTAAATACTTGAAATATAATTTTACACTTCCATAGATGCTAGATTATCAGGGGGGAGGTCTCGCCTCTCTCGCATAGCAACCAAGTGTAAAGTCCCAACTACATCTGTCATATATCCTATAAAAAGGAATATCTGACGATAAGACCACCATCTGAGTTGGCAGTAATTCCAAAGCCAACAACTGTTGAACCATCAGCAATAGAACAGTTTTGCTGATTTACATGTGAAGCAACTAAAACGGAATGATACCTAACATTGTCCAAAATCCTTGAAATTGCTTTGAAGTGTTAGAAATTAATGCTTCTTATATTTTTGCAGGACCAGTGACTCCATACAAATACGGAAAAACAAACATTACAGAAAAGATTCATATTGGATGGCATCATATAGCACTCAAATTCTTGCCCAGCCACTATGTGGTTAAAGCCGAAAGTCCAACAAAGACTTTAGCATTCATAGAATACACAATAGGGTAACACTCGATATATACCTAATCATGTCTTCGGTCCATTGGAAAGGAAATCATGTTCAGGTGGCAAAGAATTCTACAGTACGATATGTAGGAACAGAATTAAGCATATAAAACAGACCTGATGTCAATGGTGTATGCCTTTGGTAGGAATATCATCATTCCCATGAGCTAGTGGCAAAGTTTTTTGTGTATCTGCATCAGACAACGATCCAAAAGCCTTCTTCTTAAGCTGCTCAAAAATCCGTGTAGCTTCTTTAAGCTCATCTCTAGCACTAGGGCCATGGCTTCCCCACGCATCAACAACTCGTTGTTGGAATTCCAAAGCAAGGGAGTAGCTGCACTCCAAGGAAGAGGATACTATTTACAAATTTATTTATCCCAAAAATCAAAATAAAAATCCTTTAAGTGGGAATGACTTTGATAATTGTTCACGGGTAGCAAACTTTTGAAGATAATTGTTCACAGTTAGCAAACTACTGTACATTATTACATGTGGAAACCTCCTTTGAAACTATACAAAGATTTTATTAAGAAAAGGGTTGAAGAGAAACTGATATCATGCAATTTTGATCCTGTAATTATTACACTGTTCAAGCAGACCAATTTTCTTGCTGGCTCAGTTGTGGAGGAGGCAAATATCAATGTCTGCCGCAAATAAAGATTTTCATGTAATAAATAGTTTCCTCAATGATAAACAAACACTTCACAACTGATTTGTTGTTAAATATTAAGTGTCAGCGTACAAATTGCATTAGAATTAAAAAATTATTTCCTAAAATCAATGTTTACCTTTTAAATAAAGTTAAAACTACAAAACTCTAAACAACATCACAAAAAAACACATACCAAGAAGGTTTTTATGGATAGTTGGGATTGAAAAGTCAAGGAAGTTATATTATGAATAAGAGGAACCGGTCGTTATCAAAATTTAAACAATAAAAGTCAAGATTATGATAGAAGAATAGAAGATAGTTTTATTTTAATAAACTATATATTATACCATTGAATAATGCGAAATAGTTTTATTTAACTTTAGCTTTCTTCCCATTGCTTTGAAGTTTTATATAATTTTTAAATTTTTATAAGATTCTGAAACACAAAAAAAAAACTCTATTAAAACGTCGGCACTACCAAACCCGAACCTTGGGAGGGATCCTTAAACTGAAACTAAAACTTAAATCCTTTCATAAAGCTATAATCAAGAACATGTGAAGGCAGTGTTTTCATGGGAGACTATCTACAATTCCATGTAAGGTCCACCCCCCCCCCCCAAAATGAGTTTTAGAAATGGTTTCAAATTTCAATCAAAACTGAGAAATTTTGGTAAAATATTTTGGTTTTGGCCGGGACTAGAAAGAAATGCAAGGTCGAAACCAGAGGGCTTGGCCATTTCGGTTGGGTTTTGGCATTTTGAGTGAATTTTGATGAAATTTCGGCTGAAATCTGGGGTCCCAACGAAACCGGGTGGTCAACAAACAATTCACTACACCGCATCCCCCACCCAGGGGTTGCAGCCTCGAGAGGTGGAGCTGGGGCTGCGATCTCAAGAGCATTCACAATTCTTTCAATGGCCTTCGTCGTAGCTAGCCTATAGCTCCTTGTTCCATTCCGGTCCATGGTGTTGAAGACCAACCCAAGAATTGCATTTGTTCCTAGGAACAGGTGCTATGCAATGTGTTCAACAAAAGGCATGGAGTCCCAAAGAATATCCTTGATTCGTCTGAAGTAGTCCTGCATGCACAAAGTCAAGTGATACGAAGGGATTTCTTGATTTGACTATTCTAAACTGCATGTGTATATATATATATATATATATATATATATATATATATATATATATATATATATATATATATATATATATATATATAACCTAATTTCTTAATTGGTGTTGAGTTTTCTATTAATTTTAAGCTTGAATTTTATTTAATTAGATACCTAAAATGAAAATAGGGCATTGAAATCTTTTTTCCCTATGGTTGGGTCATAGGCAAATGGCTGAATTTTGAACCCACGATGGTGCTCATGATCACGTAGATCATAGCATGTCTATGTGAGCTGGGATGGGTCAGGATGAGTTCCATAAAGTTCAATATCTCGGAACCAAACAGAACAAGAGAATGGGAGAGACAGGTAGAGGGAAAGGTAGCGACACCTAGACTTTAGCACCTTTCTACGGGATTGGTAGAAACAACAATGGTGATCATCTCAGGAGCCTGTGGCAACAAGTATTCATCCCTCTTTTTTTCTCATTCACAACACCACCCTTTCTTCCATACCCAAATCTCCACTCCCATCCTCACCTTTCCCTTCTCTTCATGTATCTACTCTTCTCTATTAGTAAGTCGACAACAAATCCAAGCAGTGATTACACATGGCACATGAGTGGATGAAGAATAAGAGAGGACAAGTCAGAGAAGGAAAAAAAAGAGATAAAATGGTCATCTACAATCCGCTTCATCCAAAATATTTCCACTAAAACAAACTATGAATGCACTTCGATGTATGAGGGGAAAGACTTTGGTGGATTTAGGGATTGTCCAAGGTTTGGAGAATTTTCAATAATGGAAAGGTTAGTTCTAAATATGATTCGTATAAGACTATAAAAATGCTCGAAGATGAAATAATAGATGACCAGAGGAATCCAACTATCAAGGATGATAACGATCTAAAAGGATTGATCTATCAAGGTTTCATAAAAGAATCCAAAAGATATATGCTTGCTGGAATTAGAAATTTATAGTAGAAGTTCTTGATTTGGAAGTCTTATGTGAGGCATACTGGTGAATCTAGAACAAACACAAAGCAAAAACTTAAAGAAAACTAAAAGTAGCTAACAAATCAAAGTGAACATACGTACTAGAAGAGTTTCAGACCGGGCATTAAGGGAACACACCTTAAAGCCTTCTCTAAGGTAGTCGTAACAAAAAATGCAGCAAATGAGAGAGAAACTCGGGATTTTTTAATGAAATACAGTTGTCATAGGTCCTATCATAGTACAAGGGTTCCCAGCCTTTTAACTACTATTGACTCGCTAATAAGTATTAAAACGTCATATTGCTGGCTGATAAAGTATTCTATTTATAGTATAAGGAATCCTGCAAACTTTAATTACTACATCACCGATATATATTATAACTTCCTCATCAATGTTAATAAAGAGATGAGATGACCTTCTTGTATGGCTCATTGGAGGGCTCGTTCTGTGGTCTTCAACAAGCATGATTGGTTGGTCTTCCTTTTGTTTAGGTCCATCCATCCTCTTTTCGTTTTTGCAGGATAAACATTAGTTTTATATGAATAACACCTCCTCCACCTCTACATAATACCCTTTTTAATTATTTGTTTAGTGCAACCAACCTAGGTGCTCACCTAGTGCCTAAGCTATTCCATCTGCCACCCTCCTAGTGTAATAGCATCTTAGACCATTGCTCATATTTAAAAAAGTTCGGCAAAGTTTAAATCTTGCACTAAGATTGCATTGCACAACCAAGAGAATAAAGAGGAAAAATGTGCACAATAAAGAGAATAAAGAGGGGAAATCAATAGAAACAAATGGTAGCTTTATGAATCCTTTGGCAATCAATTTTATTAAGAGCTATCCCTTTCGTAGCTGTAAGTTCTTTACATAATTTTTTCTAATGACGTTCATCAATATTATTTTAGGTCTTCGTCTCCGCTTTCTTGACATCTCACCATAATCTGAGACTCTCTCCTTATCGAAGTCGCCTATGCTGCCTGTTTCCATCCACATATCATCTTAATTTGTTATCCATCATTTTACCCCCAATTGGTGCATCTCCTTCTCTTCCTCTAATAAAATCATTCATCACCTCTGATGCACATCCACCCCAACATACATCTCTGTCATGCTCATCTTGTGAGATTTGGCTCTCTTTATGGCCTAATATTATGATCCATTCAAAATCATGGGCGTTATTATTGTCTTGTAAAATTTACCATTTAGTCTTAAAGGTGTGTATCAATCACATATCACCCTAACACCCCTTTCAATTTCATCTATTCTAGTTTTATTGAATATATCCCCATCCATCTCTTTATTCTTCTGTGTAATATATCCAAGATACTGAAGACAATAACATTGTCATATTACTTGGATATCTATTTTTGAATAGAGCTTTGTTTTATTTTTATTTCCATTATCATATATACTAATTTTCAAACTCCTATCTTCCAAATCGTTCCTCATAGTTTCAATTTAGCATTCAAGCCTATTCTTGTCTCTTGATTAACAATATATCATATCTAATAGTATAATACTAACACGAAAGCCTCAAAGGGATGTTCCGACATGTGGCACGCCATTAAATTAGAAAGAGAAATTTAATCTCTCTATGGTATGTTTTGGGCCATTTATCAAGAGCCTCCCGCATTTGTTTCTGAATTAATTTGTAAGATTGAGGCATGTGCAGCAACTTTTTGACAACGTAACACCCTATTGTTAGAAAGTTGGTACAATAGAGGTTCTACAGAGAGTTGGAGATGGTAGTGGATAGTTTACATAAGAAAATAGAAGATGGTCTCTATCACCTACGAAAGTTGATAGTGACAAGGGTAGAGTTTACATAGGAAAATTCTTATCCCGTGTGTGAAAGCAGTTGAAAACTTACTATAAAGAGTTAACACGCTATTAAACAATATGTGCGTCATTAAATGTGGGGTCTATCACGTTTCAGATTCCTTTTATAACCTACAATGTTTCCACACGTTTTACCTTTTTAGTCGTTCATGTGAACAAAGTATGATGGCATGAAGAGATTCATCTCACAAGGCATTTAAATGAAATGCACTCGATATATGTGACACTAATGTTGCACAAACACACGATGATAGGCATCAATGTATAAGAGACGATTCATCTTACGAGGCGTTTATATAAAATGTACACAATAAGGCTTCCAAATGGATGCCAATCTTTTCTCTTTCATCCTCTCTCTATCTCTCTCCCTCTGGTATGAAAGGCAATTTATACAACTCCACTCAAGAACATTCATTGCGTTCAGCACAAGCCTCTGCAATCAAGAGGGACTGCTCATCTTTGGGTTGCAACCACCACACAAATCCCACATGAGCTTGTATGGATACCGCTCAATGGCCTCTAGTAAATCAAAATATTGTCTTAATCCATGTGTCTTTTTTGTATTTAGGGTTTGTTTTACATTTCGAGTTGCATGTTGGATGGCTTGGTTTCTGGAGCAAGCTGTCAGGTGGTTTTTGATCATGGTATTGGGTTATGTGGTACGTTTTCATGTTGATATGCAGATGGTGATTCTTCCCGTTGAATCTCTCTCTTTGTGAAGTTTCACAGTAATCGAAAAATCATGAGTTTCTACATGTCTACTTCCCTTGATCGGACATGGCTTGATGGTTATGGTTATGGTATGCCTGCTTCCCATACTAGTAATTGCTCCCTCATACATGTCCAGTGTAGTTAAGGCGACCCGAGGCGCCCGCCTGAGGCGAGAGGCGAGGCGAGACTAGGGCGTCTTGCCTGAATCAAGGTGGCAACAGGAATATAAGGCGGAGCAAGGCGCCCGCCTGAGGCGAGAGGCGCTCTAGGCGTGAGGCGATGGAGGCACCCGCCTCATTTAATTAGTGGTTTAAATTGAAGTCAAATCTAAATCACACCCGTTCTTTTGCATGCTAAGTGTGATTCACCGGTCGGACAGTTGTGATTCAGTTTTGGCTCTAACATATTGACCTATGCAGTCAAAGTCGGTAGTCGGCCCTAGTCGGCCGAGGGCCGACTAGGACTAGTCGGGACTAATTCGGGACTAGTCGGCCAAAATTTATTATAACCCCTCCCTAAACATATATGATATATGAACTAGCATAAATGTCAATAAGTATATGATATTAGTCGGTTAATAACAATACATACCTTCACTCTTCACAGCATGGGTATAAATACATAAGTAATAGTCTAACAAAACACAGTTGTATTGGCTTCATGCCCATGTCAAAAGACTCAGAACTAAGAATTCATCACAATATTTGTTTGATGATGTTTAATCAGTGAACAACCCCAATTTTGATTATAGGGTTATATGGATATCAACAAATAAACTAATTATTTGTCTATGTTTTTATCTGAGATTCTCAGGTGCTCAACAGATGATTACAGGGAAGAGCCATAGTTGTGAGTCTTGCGACTCAAGAGTTTGAGCCAATGTAAAATGATCCAAACAAAATTGCTTGCAAAGACTCCTTTCAAAAAAAAAAATTGCTTGCAGAATGCTGCCTGGGGACTAGTCGGCAGTCGTTAGTCGGGGATTAGTCGGGATTCCGCATAACAATGATGGAATCGAAATTAATTGGTCAGCAAAATGCCGCCCAGGGACTAGTCGGGGATTAGTCGCCGACTAGTCCCGACTTTGATAGCATAGATATTGACCATATAAGGTTATAGGAAAAAATGAAATGATAGGTAGCCAACTTTTTGGTTGCCAACTTTATGTGGCATCCCCCTAGGGATCAGGGTTCATCCCATGGGAGTTCAGATCTTCTCCAGTTGGTCGATGGACCCGTGCGCATCAAAACCGCACGATGGCAGGCGACCCGAAAGTGAAGCATACTCCAGCCAACTGCATGCGACTATGATGTGCATCGAGCCCACCGACTGAGGATACCGAGTGGAGGAGATCCGAACTCATCCCATGGCCCCTAGAAAAATAATCCCAGCATAAGGAGCTGCCATCACTTGTTTTAACTAGTTATTTTATAATTTATCTATATATATATAATATATTTTTTGCATGCTTTATTTCAATCAGACGCTCACCTCGCCTCTCGCCTCAGTTGTCAGTAAGATTGAGCGCCTTGAGTCCGCCTTAACGCCTTGACTACACTGTACATGTCCTAAATAATTTGACCCAAACCTTTAGGCTTCCCTTTTGTTTTTAATGCCCACCAAATTATATCTTGTGGTACTGTTATAAGATTACTTTTATGTCAATAAAAACCTTATGAAAAGTCTCACTCTTTCTCCCTGAATAATTCCATTAGGTGTCTCAGTAAGAAATTAGTCCTAATTGTTGACCTTCCCATAAATTTTGGAGTCATTCCATAGTTTAACATCAAACCTCATCATTTTTTATTCGGGCTTGAGACAACAATTTCCAGCTTTGGAGAAATAATGTGGACTATTGAAAAATCATTGTAGCGACTAAAAACAAGCTATTATGAAACCTTGTAATAGGTTGGGTTAACTAGGCTAAAACTCGGCATATTAAATGGGTTAACCTATCTGAATCACCAGAAGAAGGAGTTGCCATACATTGAACAGAAATCGATAATGTGTTAAACAATTGATCTATATAAGCAGCAAGTGTCAAGTTATTTATAATCTAGTGACTTAAAAAAATGAAAAGGCATAATTTTAGTGTTTTGATTTCTTTTGTTAGTGAAATTCCAACATCAATAGTTGATTAGTTCAAACAAAAGATGAAAAACAAATAACAGTTTCTACCTTTTAACATTATTGGCTGATCCTTGGAAGCCTCTTCATATATTATTTCCATTACACATTTAAGTATGGAGGTTAGAGAGCATTAGGTGTCATCCCTGATCAAATAAACAGAGATATAACTTTGCACGGTCAGCTGAACTAGGGTATACAGTATGATTCAAGTCGTGACATAAATATTATAAAAAATTATTCAATACACTAAACTTTGACTAGAATCCTAACAAAATGACCCCATTTATTTATTATTAGTTATCTACACCACCCTCAAACTTTCACCTGATTGAATTTCTTGAGATTCAACATAAACAGAAGCTAAAGGTTGTACTCGCCTATGGTGATCACCGTGTAGCATCGCGATTTGATAAGCTATAAACAACAAACCACGAAAAACAAAACCTGAATGAAGTGAAAATAATAGCCATACCTCCTCATTGCACTATATGCATTTGCAAGACTCTGGCATGCTTCAATAGAATCCGCATGGTGCGGGCCCAAAGAAACATCCATGATGTCCTTTGCGAGCGCAAACATCTGCGCGGCTGACTGTGGGCGGTCCATCTCCAAATACGCCGCTCCCAAATTGTTATAGATATATCCCACCCCGAAATGCTTCGGCCCAAAGCTTTCCTTCATCCTCTCAGCCGCACTTTCCAAATAGGGAACAGCTTGAGCGACCTTCCCTGTCAAGAGAAGCAACCACCCAATCCTTGCGGAGACATTTCCCTCCAAGTGCTGCTCTTGCGGAAGCTTCTCAAGAATCGCAAGGCTTATCTTCAGCAATGATATAGCACTTTCAAACTCATTCATGGTCTCATACAATGAGGATATCTCGGTGTACGTCTCGGCAACCAGTGCAGGGGAGTTCGACTCCTTCTTTTCGAGAATACCGCAAGAGATCTCCAAACACCTCTTTGAATCCGCAAACTTTTCCTGGTGACACAGAGCCTTGGCCATCGAAACATACACCAATGCCCGAGTCTCACTCTCCTTCTCCGTCTGCTGAACCACCCCTTTAAGGGTGTTGATTGCCTCATCGTACTTCGCCAGAGCAATCTGTATGTTGGCCGCGTCCATTTCAGCGTGGAGCAGATCGGAGCTCATGCCCCAACTCTTCAAGACCCTCTGGGAGAGCTCATTCTGCTCCAGCGCCTTCTCATGCTCCTCCAACCCGGTATAGATAACCCCGAGCAGCCGTCGATCGTGGGCCACCTCCACGGAATTCTGCCCCAACTGTGCCTCGTGGATCTCCAATGCCTTCAGGCACAGCGGCAAGGCCTCCTTAAAGTTCAGGACTGCGGCGTAAGCCTCTGCCAGATCCCGATAAGCAACACCCAATTCACGGCTATCGGGCTCAAAGATGGACTCTTTCAGCTCCAGGCACCTCCGGAGATTGAGCAGAGCCTCCTCTCTTCTCCCCATCGCCGTCTTGGTGTTGGCGAGCTGGAGCTGGACGGCATGGCTCACTGGCCTGACATCAAAATCACCGGAACCCTCCTTTTCCAGCGTACCCAGAATCCGATTGGCCCGATTCAAGAACCCCAAGCTGTCGTTGAATCTCTTCAGATTGTAACAGGTCGAGCCCACCAAGTGAAGAGCCATGGCGAGCGAGACGGACCCTTCTCCACCTCGGTCCAGGATCTTCAGAGCCCGGAGGCCGAAGATTAGGGTTTTCTCGTCGTCCTCGGAGCCGATGGAGTCCAGGTGCTGGCCGACCTTCAGGCAAGCGAGGCCGAGCTTCTCGTCTTTCTCATCAAGGGAGGACTCCAGCGCCTCGAAGGCGGTCAGGATTTCCTCGGTGGCGGTCGCCGACTCGAAGGCCTCTTCGAGGTCAGACTTCTCCTTGAGCTTCCGCTGCCGGGAGGAGGGGTGAGGGGCGTTCCCGGAAGAGGTTTGAATAGTTCGGGATGGGCATTCGGAGAATGAGATTGGGCGGCGCGGGGTGAGGGTTTGAGATCTGGAGCTCAAGCCGGGGTGGAGAGATGTGATGGGGCATTTCGGGAAGAGGCGTGCGGGGGCGTTTCGGGAAGCATATTTGGATTTGGAGATGGCGAAGAGGAGGGGAAACAAAGCTCTTCTCATGGCTGTCGGAGTTGGTAGTGTGGGTGGGGGGAAGAGAAGGTCTTGCTCTGAAAACCCTTGGTAAACCCTTGAAGGGAAACGAGTACAGATGAGAAACGTACTGAGATAACTTAGTGATTTAGGCCTCCTGTTAAGTCATTAATTTCTCGTAAATTTCCCTATTCTCATGGGTGCAAGAGGGAAGATCCCTAGGATCCATTCCTAGGGCTTGAGTGATTGGTGCCTCGTAAGGGCGACCGCTCGCGCTAGCGAGTGCAAGTTGGGTAAGAAGTTAGCGATGCTTATTAGGCTGAGATAGGAAGCAACAAAGTTTATGAAAATAAGGTTACTGGATATTGCAAGCGACGGTGCGCGAATTGGGCCGAGTAAAGTTGGGGGAGACGTAGACGTTAGGGTTGTGAATCGTTGCAGGTCATCCGGGGTAACGATGTACTTTGTTCCTTCACCCTTACTAGTGGACTGTCAGTACCTCCGGATTCCCTTCCGGTGTGGTTTTATGTTTGGGGTTTCCACATAAAAATCTCTTATATGTTTTACTTTTAAATGCAACATTTTAGAGCCTTGTATGTTTTGACCCTGGAAATCACCATGCAGGCATATATCTATGGCTTGTTCATAAACCTTCATATTCGAGTGAACATTGCAATGTTTGTGTACTGTATAAAATTCATTACGTGTTCATTCTATTATCTTTGGTAAAAAGTAGAATCATTTACCGCAAAAACAACCAAACATTTGTTTTACAACTCATGTTTTTCTAAGTGCATGTGTTGAAACTCTACCAAGCTGTTACAACTCCTCCCAACTAAATGGGGCTTAAGCTAAACAAAACACTACCATTCAAAATCGTAACCCGCCTCCTCGACTCTATTCGTAACTCCATATTTTCAACCATCACTTACCTCCCCCTGACCAACTTCCACATGCAAGTCGGTTTTTCCTATCAATGGGCCAAATCATGATCCGAAAATCCCAGCTTTGGTATTATATTTTTGGTCCAAGATCCGATTAAAAACAACAAAACCCAATTCAAAATATAATCGGTTCAAATTGGGTTCTTGTTGAGCGGTTAGTCATACATCGGCCATGGGTGGGATTACCATGTCTTCATATATCCGTTGCCCCCTCTCTCTAAATGACCGATTTTAGCTCTTGCACCACTTTGTCTCTTCTTCGTGACCCTGTCGCACTCCTATTTCTCTCCGCTGAAACACCTCCCTGGGTACAGGTAGGTTTCCGTTGAAACGTGTTTTTGTGAGCGGGCAAGTGTTGAGTGGTTAATCCCACATCAGTTATGGGTGGAAGTTCCTTGTCTTCGTATACCCGTTGCCCTCTCCCTCTCATGATCGGTTTCGAGAGGGCACGGGATTCGTGACTTATCATTATCCAATCTGAATAAGATTCGATTTGATACATTAACTCAGCTTCCATATATCATATTTCGTCCAATTCTCAACCCAACCATCTTATGTCAACCATTTGATGCCCAACCCAGTCATCTTTTTTACACCGTTGGATCTATGTATCACCAAATCTATTGGCCCGAGCTAATCAGTGATTTAAACCTAGAAGTTGTAAGTTTTTGTCTGTTATTTTTGTTGTTTGACCTCCCAGACCCATAATAGGATTATGACTCGAATCCGATCCCAATATGAAAACTCCGGGTTTAGTATTAGTATTTTGGTTCAAGATTCGATTAAAAATGATTCGACCTAATTCAAAATATAAACAGATCGAATTCGATCTGCTCTAATCAAATCCGACCTGTTGACAACTAAGCCTAAACTCTATCATCTAATTTGACCCATTTCTTCATCTTAAAAAAATTCTACTTGAGCTGTTACAAATTAAAATTATACCTCACATTAACATGATAGATAAAATTATTGGTGACTTGTCTATTTTTTGGGTATTGACTTAATGATGAATTCTCTAATACAAATTGCTCTAAAAAACTATGTCCTTATTAGTTTTCTATTATTGTTTGGAGAGTAAACTCAAAGGTCCTGCAACTCTGGGATGCAAACAGTTGAAATCTCCTCCAGTCGGTGGGCCCCGATCGGTGGCCAGCACGAATCACAACCGCACGATGTCCGGCACCCCAAGGGTGAATCGCACTCCAGCCAGTCACGTGCGGCTGGGATGTACGCCGGGCCCACCGGACCGACCGGTGGAGACGTGTACTTGGATGCAAAGGGTGTCAGCTTGAGACGGCGAAGAAAGCGGTGTTGTACTTGTCGTTTTTTGCGGCTATATAACGGATGATCTCCTCCTCCTCCTCCTCCCCCCACTTCCGGCGACGATGGCCTCACCGCCCAATCCCCTCCGGATTCTGGAGCAGGCTCGGGTGTCCCCACCTGCAGGTGCGGTCACCGCCACCTCCCTCCCCCTCACCTTCTTCGACATCAGCTGGCTCTACACCGGCCCCGGCGAGATCATCTTCTTCTACCCCTCCGCCCACCCCGCCGCCCACTTCGACGCCCTCAAGCGCTCCCTCCCCCTCGCCCTCCTCCGCTTCCACCCCCTCGCAGGCAGCGTCCGGCTCTCCCCCGGCTCTACGACATCGTTCGAGATCCGCTACAACGACGGCGACTCCGTTCCCCTCACCCTGGCGGAGTCCGACGACGACTTTCACCACCTCGCCGGAGACTCACCCCGCGACTCCGCCCGGATGAGCCCTCTCGTCCCCCGCCTCCCCCTCCCGGACGACGGGTCGGTGCCGCTCCTCGCGCTGCAGGTGACCGTCTTCCCAGGCCGCGGCCTCTGCCTCGGCGTCGTGTCCCACCACGTCGTTTGCGACTTCTCGGGCGCCATGCAGTTCGTGAAGTCATGGGCTGCTGCTTGTAGGCTCGGAGGATCCGACAATCCCGAGCCTTTTGCTGACCCTCCTCCGTTCTATGATCGGACGGTGATCGCAGATCCCGGCGGGCTGTACTCGAAGATCCTCAACGAGATGCAGAGCTTCAAGCCCGACCCATCCGTGGGCTCATCGCCGCCCGCTGCACCGCCCGACGTGGTCTTCGCCACATTCTCCCTCGGGGCGGAGCACGTTAAGATGCTGAAGCAACTGGTGGAAGGCAAGTCTCCGGTCCGGTGCTCGACTTTCGTCGTAGTCTGCGCCTACGCATGGGTCTGCCTTGTTAGGGCACAAGGCCGGCACGCCGGCGCCGGCGGTCGAAAGAGTGCACATTTCTTGTTCTCAGTGGACTGCAGGCGGCGGCTGCGGCCGCAGGTCCCGGATGAGTACTTCGGGAACTGCTTGAGGCCGTGCTTCGCGGAGGTGGATGCGGGTGTTCTTGGCGGGGACGGCGGGGTTGTGGCGGCGTCGGAGGCTATCGGGAGGGCGATCGAAGGGCTGCGAGAGGGAGGAGTCCTTGAGGGCGCGGAGGGTTGGATGCAAAAGATCATGTCGCTGGTGCCGGAGGGGCCGACGTCGGTGGCTGGGTCGCCAAAATTCAGTGTCTACCATACTGATTTCGGGTGGGGGAGGCCGCAGAAGGTCGAGGTGGTCTCGATCGAGAAGACGCCGGGAACGATCTCGTTGGTTCAGAGCAGGGACGAGGAGGGGGGCGTCCAAATCGGTTTGGTGCTCCCCAAGCATCAGATGGCCGAGTTCGAATCTTGCATCTCTAAAGACCTTCAACTAAATCTAAAGAAAAAACAGTACTATGGGACGGTTGACCTATGCGGCGAACCGGACGTGAAAACTATGAAAGGATCGGTAAAGGAGAGTGTGGGCCCCACTCCCCTTCGCTAATTCCTCTTACCCCACCTCCTTAATTGTGTGCCGCCTCGGTCTACCAGCACACGGGGATTACGTACGTGAGAATAAAGTCTGCCTACATGGTGTTTGAGTTTGGCTTCAAATTTGTTGTACATACCAATTGAACGTACTCTTTAATTTTTAATTTTTAATTTTTTGCAATTTGAATCCTATATTGCTGTGCAAGGCATGGTGTTTGAGTTTGGCTTGTAATTTGTTGTGCATGGGATGGTGTTTGAGTTTGGCTTGTAATTTGTTGTATGATAGAAGGCAAATCTTATGGCACTACAACATCTAATTGTCCTAAAACGGTGGGAAAAAATTAATGGCCGTATAAATTCTAAATTGGTGGCGGTGGCTCGGCGGCAGCCAATGTTGACCGCAACAAATATTGTCGCAAAAGGGCTTGGTTGTCGGATTTGATCAAAAAATTTGGAAAAAAAAAAGGATTATTTTGACTTTGCCCCCCCCCCACCAAAAAAAAAAAGTCTTGAATTACACTTTACCCCATATTTTCATTAATTAATTAGACTTTACCCCCCAAAACTAACTGTTCCGTTAGCTCACCATCTATATTTATATATCTATACTAAAATGAAAGCCTCTCTCATGTGTTGTGACATGTGGACGTTTTTTAAAGAGTTAGAATTATTCTTCCGTGTGTGAACACGGCTCTCTTTTAAATCCATTTAAAAACCTACCATAAAGATGATAAATTTCCATTCAATGACATTTAATGGTCATTTGATATTAATATCTCTCTCTCTCTCTCTCTCTCTCTCTCTCTCTCTCTCTCTCTCGTGAATCACACTCACTTCAGATTTTACAGTTCTTCTAACAGTTGCAATGTCGCCTTTGCCAAATGGCATGCATCAAGCACATTCGAAAATTGCCCGAGTTTCTCATTAATCTATATCTATATCTATACTATATACTAAAATGGAAGCCTCTCTCCCATGTTGTGACACGTAGACATCTTTTAAAGAACCATAATCATTCTTCCATGTGTGAACACGACTCAGTTTTAAATCCTATTAAAAACCTACCATAAAGATAATAAAACACTCATTCAATGACATTTAATTATCATTTGATGTTAATCTCTCTCCCTCTCTGTCTCTCTAACAAGTGAATCACACTCACTTTCGATTTCATACTTCTTCGAACAGTTCTGATGTCATCTGTACCAAATGGCTGTGCATCAAGCTCACCTGGGCATTGCCCGGGTTTCTTACCAGTATCTATACTAAAATGGAAGCCTCTCTCCCATGTTGTGACATGTGGACGTCTTTTAAAGAGCTAGAATTCTAATCCAGTGTGTGAACGCGACTCTCTTTTACATCCATTTAAAAACATATCATAAAGATGATAAATTTTCATTCAATGACATTTAATGGTCATTTGATGTTAATCTCTCTCTTTAACAAATGAATCACACTCACTTCAGATTTCACACTTCTTCAAACAGTTGCGATGTCGTCTTTGCCAAATGGTATGCATCAAACACATTCGGGCATTGCCCGGGTTTCTTACTAGTATCTATACTAAAATGGAAGCCTCTCTCCTGTGTTGTGACACGTGGATGTCTTTTAAAGAGCTAGAATTCTTCTTCCGTGTGTGAACACGGCTCTCTTTTAAATCCATTTATAAACCTACTATAAAGATGATAAATTTTCATTAAATGGTATTTAATGGTAATTTGATGTTAATCTCTCTCTCTCTCTCTCTCTCTCTCTCTCTAACAAGTGAATCACACTCACTTAAGATTTCACACTTCTTCGAGCAGTTGCGATATCGTCTTTGCCAAAAGACGTGCATCAAGCACATCCGGGCATTGCCCTGGTTTCTTACTAGTATCTATACTAAAATGGAAGCCTCTCTCCCGTGTTGTGACACGTGGACGTCTTTTAAAGAGCTAGAATTCTTCTTCCGTATGTGAACGCGACTCTCTTTTAAATCTATTTAAAAACCCACCATAAACATGATAAATTTTTATTCAATGGCATTTAATGGTCATTTGATGTTAATCTCTCTCTCTCTCTCTCTCTCTCTCTCTCTAATGAGTTAATCACACTCACTTCAGATTTCTCACATCTTCGAACAGTTGCGATGTCATTTTTGCCAAATGGTGTTTATCAAGCATATTCGGGGCATTGCCCGGGATTCTTACTAGTATCTATACTAAAATGGAGGCCTCTCCCCCGTGTTGTGACACGTGGACGTCTTTTAAAGAGTTAGAATTCTTCTTCCGTGTGTGAACTTGGCTCTTATTTAAATCCATTTAAAAACCTATCATAAAAATGATAAATTTATATTCAATGGCATTTAATGGTCATTTGATGTTAATCTCTCTCTCTCTCTAACAAGTGAATCACACTCACTTCAGATTTCACACTTTTTCGAACAGTTGCGATGCCGTCTTTGCCAAATGGCATGCATCAAGCACTTTCGGGATTGCCCGGGTTTCTTACTAGTCTAAGATAAAGGGTGGGCTGACGGGAAAGAAATAAAGTTTTGGGGGATGAGCTGACGGAACACTTAGTTTTGGAGAGTAAAATGTAATTAATAAAAATATTGGGGGTACAAGGCAAAATTTGGGGGGCAAAGTCAAAATAACCCAAAAAAAGAGAAAAAATCAGTATTATGTCCAAAAAACGGAACGTGTATTACATCTAGTCTCCACTTTGAGTTCCTATTTACAGTAAGTCCATCGATAGGATTATTGTATAAAACCTGATCCACTGTTCACAGTTTTGCTTGCAAATGATCCAATATTAACCGTTTTAGATAACATATTTTTATAAAATGCCATAAATACCCATGATATCCTCCCGTATTAAATAATGATCGATGATATATGGCATGTTATTTTTTTTACAGTAATTGTGGCACAGTTGCTAAAGTGATTTTACTGTAGCTGCTATAGTGATTTCACTGTAGCAACCCGTGATTTCATCGTGGATGCTATAGTAAAATCACTATAGCAATTCGTGATTTCATCGTGGATGTTAAAAAATATTTCTACATTAAAATACCTATAGCAAAGTACTCAATTTTATGCAAATAATACTCAGTTGAATTGAGTATTATTTTATATATTTGAGTACCATGCACGGGTTGTTACAGTGATTTCATTATAGTTGCTACAGTGAAATTCACTGTGCCAACTAGAAAGGCTTCCCTATAGTGAATCACTATAGCAAAGTACTCAAGTTTATTTAAATAATACTCATTTTTATTGAGTATTCTTACGACTAAAACTGAGTACTATAGTGATTTTACTATAGCAAAGTGTTTTTAGCAGTCACAAAAAATACTATAACAGCTACAATGATTTCACTGCAGCAAGGATATTCAAATATATGCTAATAATACTCAATGGAAATAAGTACTATTGCTATAGTGATTTTACTGTAGCAACATGTTTTTTAAGCAGCCACAACGGAATCACTATAGCGTTGCAGTGATTTCATTATAGTTGCTACAATGATTTCATTATAGCTACTTCAACGAAATCACTATAGCACTACAATGATTTCACTGTAGCCACTACAACGGAATCACTATATCGTTACAGTGATTTCACTATAACTACTGCAGTGAAATCACTATATCAGCTATAGTGGTCCCATATTAGGTCTCGAAACTGTATGTTTCATAGAGATCAGGTGAAGTTACATAGACAATGGTAGGTTGGTAATTCGACAACTTAACCAATGTTATTTTAGTCTTGTATTAACCAAAAGAGTTATTGCAACTAATCTATTGAAATGTGAACCTGGGCTTAGAGGAAAAGGTTGTCGGAAACATAATGAGCCGATTGAGGTGCATCCACGAAATGGCCAAGAATAGTAATTGCATGTGCAATATCTGGTCTGATGATGCAAAGATAGACTAGATGACCAACTATCTCCCGGTACCTGGTAGGATCTGATAGGGCTCATCATCTGCAGGATGGAGTTTTACATGATGCTAGCTCAAGAGGAGTGTCAACCGTACGGTAGTTAGAAAGAGCTGCACGACCCAGGATGCTAACCATGTATTTTTATTGAGAAAGCAGAATCCTCCGAACACCTCTAGCAACCTCTAGACCAAGAAAGTATACCACTACAACAAATTGTATTTTTTCCGGCGCAATACTAATTTTGTCGGCAATAGGTATACTTTCGCCGATGCTATCTTACTAGCGTCGTTAAAAATAAAACTATTGCCAACGCTTTATTTGTCGTCGGGAAAATGATACTTTTGCCGACGTTAGAAAGTTTGTGTCGCCAAATGTGATACATTTTCTGGCGCAAATAATATAGCGTCAGCAAAAATATAATTATTTTCGACGTTTTTTGTTTTCGTCAGCAAAAGTGAAACCTTTTTCGGCACAAACTAGCTTTGCCGGTAAAAGTGACTGGTTTGGCTGGCACCACTAATATAGCGTCGACAAATCTTTTTTTTTTAAAATTAATTTTTTTCTCTCTCTTGTATATTACTTTTGCCGGCGTAAAAATAGTGTCGCAAAAGTTTTTGACCGTGGGAGACTTGTGTTGTTTAATTATTGTATTATTATTTTCTTAATGGGTATGTGATATTGGACGCGGATAGGGCTGGCAACAGGTCAGGTTCAGGTCGGACCCTACCCCTACCCATACACATACCCATTCGGGTATGGGAGGGTCCAAACCTGACCCATACCCACTCCAGTTTCAAGTTTCGGTTCGGGTATGAATTGGGATTGCGCAATCAAAGTGAAGTAATTGTCCCTTTAATTCTTGCGATCTCTAGAACTACTGAAAAATAAAAACCCACAATCCCTTGATTCCCTTACCTTCTGTGATCTCACCGATCTGTAGATGTAGTGTATTGTTAGAGTTCGGGTTTCGGGTTTTGGCAAAGGTATATCCATACCCATACCCGAAAATGGTACGAGTATGAATCTAGTACCCATACCCGACCCGAATTTATTTCGGGTACAGATTTTGTACCCAAACCTAGGGCTGATAATGGGTCAGGTCATGTCGAGTTTGTGTCATGTCCAGTTTCTTGTCGTGTCCAAAACCCGTACCCGACCCATTTAACTAATCGTGTATAGACCCTAAACCCATACCCAACAATTTATAAACGGGTAGATCCAATAAGACCCGTTTAAATATGTATTATTTTTTTTTTAATTTTATATTTCGTTGTAACTCACCATCATGGGTGTCCTGATCACAGCTGTTCGTTGAACCCATCGTACACTGTGATCGGATGCTGGGTAGACCCGACCCGACCCGACCCGACCCATTGATTTTTAAACAGGTCAACGGGTCGGAGACAAAACTCGGACCTGACCCGTTTACTAAACGGGTTAGTCGTGTCGACCTGTTTATGACCCGAACCTGTTTAATCCGGACCCGCTAATTTTGTGTCGGGTTTGCCGTGTCAGGTCCAAAATTGCCAGCCCTACCCATACCCTATTTTTCGAGTCGGGTATAGGTCAAGTTTTCGAGCTCCATTGCCACCCCTACTTGTGGATATAAACCAACAACTATAATATATCATCAGAGACTTAATCTCTAAAACCACCCAACTGAATATAGGCCGTTGGATTTTAATCACCCAAATATCCTAATCCCTTATACCCTCTCCATCGTGCATGACTTCTAATAACAGAAACCCAGCCCCCTTTTACACCAAAACCTAAATCCCCAATTCCTTCTTCTCGTCTTCTCGCCTTCTCGCCTTCTCGTCGGCCGATTGAGGAGACTAGCATGCCACTGAAGATCAGCCGGCCACCAGGGGAAGTATCCCTACCAACCAGCAGGTGCACCCCCCCCCCCCCCTTCCCGCTTTTTTTCCCCATATGATCCCATTCCCTCCTTGTGCGAGGCTGCCATGCCGGGAAGCGTAGGCCAACCCCACACCCGAGCCCCTTCCTCTCCTATCTAGTCACCCGTTTCTCTGCTGCTGCATTGGTCGCAATTCCTTTTTACGGGTGGGGTGGGGGAGCCTATGGGGAGAAAGAAGGGGTTGCTTGAACCCCCCCCCCCTTCCTTTTCCTAGCTTGATTTGAAGAACCCAATCTTTGTTAGCTTGATATGGAATCCTTGATTTGAGTTGGGTTTGCTTCTTTTTTATTTTTTGTTTTTGGTTTTTATGCTATACAATTTTCTAGGTTATTTTGTTTTACTGGTTGGATAGATCTATCTTGTCTTCAATTCATTTTAGAGAAGTGGGTTTCTTTAATGTTTGTGATCTGGGTATTTTTGGATTTCGGAGTTTGATTTGTAATTTTTAAAAAAATAGGACACAATTGCATCAACTATTTTGGCCAATGAATCTAGATTCAACAAGGAGGATCGGGTAAAACCATTTTTGCTGATGAATCTGTAATTTTGGGTATGTTTCTAACACCAACTTAAATATAGATTCAACAAGGAGGATTGGGCACAATTGCATCATCCGAGCTTGTTACTCTCGACCAATGCCAAATGTTTTTCGAAGCGTAGAGGCATACTAGCGCTACAAGAAAACCATTTTTGCTGATGAAAATTATAAACATTGTTGGTAAATTACTTCTCTTTTATTATTTTATTTAGAATTAATTACCAATGGGACAATAAAATCCCGTCGTTAAAGGTTTTATATCGCGAGAGAGCGCGAGCGCGTACGCACACGAGAGAGAGAGAGAGAGAGAGAGAGAGAGAGAGAGAGAGAGAGAGAGAGAGAGAGAGAGAGAGAGAGAGAGAGAGAGAGAGAGAGAGAGAGCAATCAATAAGTTTTACATATTGAACCTAAAACTTCCCTTTTTATTGTTGTGCTATCGCGGCTAATTGATCGGTGATAGAGCAACATGCCACAATCAGTCTCGCTGAGACTGAGACTCCCTGCCCCGTTTAATTGTAACCTGACTTTGTCCCCGGAACAATTACATCAATCGAACTTGTTACCCTCGACCGATGCCAAACCATTTTTTTTCGACGAAAATTACAAACATCGTTGGTAAATTACTTTTCTTTTTGTTATTTTATTTAGAATTAATTACCGACAATGCTAACGGCCCGATACTATATACCTTGGGCGCATTAATATGTATACTAATGTCCCGATGACGCTTAGAATTGTGACTAAGGTCAACTTTGGCCTAAAACCCCCGATCAGTTGATAACCGTAGATGATCAGTTACTTTTTTATGTTTGCATGGTATTCATGTTTGTTTTGTACAAAAATATTATCAATGATGTTTAGTTTATAGCTCACAAAGAGTTTATTAATGTCTATCAAAGGCCATAAATGTTTGCAATGATTTTTAGCAAACTTATGGTTCTCTAATATTCGTGGCAGTGCAGCGACGAGCGAGGCATTTACGGGGTCAGTTAGAAAAACATGTCTACTATGAATATTTATGTTGATTATAATTGTAGCAAAAAATTGATATCGAAGATTATGAGAACGATCAAGCCATCCAGGAGTCAGTGAGAAAGATATGTATAAGGCGATACAGAGATTGGAAGCATGAGTTATACGCATACTGTCTTGCTTTGTTAGGGGAAGGGGGTTCACGATCTCGAAAATCACCCACCTGAGCAGGTGAATTCTAATGATTGGGTCTTAATGATCAACGAGGTTTGGAAAACTAATACTGGAAAGGTAAAAATCTTGAATTCATTATATTAAATTATCAAGATAATTTATTTTATTTATTGTTATTGATTCTATTTATAAGTATATTTTATATTTTTTTATAGACAAAATCATCTAAAGCGAAACATAGCCGATCAAAGATGCCCTACAATCATACGGCTGATTCTTGATCATTTTCAGTCGCAATGTCCCTAATAGTAAGTTTTTCTTTACAAGTTTTTTTATAACTAAACTATAAATAATTATATGTAAAATTTCAGAGAGTAAAGAATAATAGGCAAATATTTGCTAAATCTATCGAAACAATTATATTTTTCTATAAATAATATTGGTTTTATATTTTTTAAATGACAGGAGCGATTAGTCAATAAGATTATCGAACAGTCTCAGCCCGAAGTCACATCCCCCATGACCGAGTTATAGATCTCTATTGAAATCCTTGGAAGAAGGTCAGTTTATCTGAAGGGGTATGGGATACACTATAAGGGAAGTTCATCTACCAGAATTACCGCAGGGTCAGCTGCACGAAATGCTGAGGTCACAACATTGAAGGAACAAGTGGCTATGCAAGCTAAGCAAATGGCTACGCAAGCCTAAAAGACTGCTGACCTTGAGGCTTTAGTGCATCAGCTACTAGCACGTGGCATGCCTCAAACGAGCGACGATGATGCATATTTTTCTTTAGGATAAGGTAAGACTAATGTCAAAAAAAACTTAATATCTAGTGTTTAACTAATGTCAAACCCGAACAATGCCATCACATATGCAATTATACAACTCATAGTCCTCCTATGCAGCTGCATAATGTGACATGCGTAACTCTAATGACTATTATGCTACTACCGTATATGTAGTTTATACCTTTAGGATAACTAATGGGAATCCATATTCATATAGAGAGTCGCTCAAGATAACAATGAACATCATTACTGATCAATGTTTTCATTAGTATATCAATGCTTTCAATAGTTTGATTAGCCTCATGCATATACAAGCTGATGTCCAATAGTTTTTGATTATCGAGCTATACTTAATATAACAAGTATTTTCTATTTCATAAGTTTCATGCATATTAAAGTTGATTACCTTTTCTTCTGAAGTTCTGAGAGAACATTAGACCTAAGGAAGGCTGTTTTAGTGTTGGCATGTAGAATCAATATCAATATATTTACTAAAACCTTTGGACATGCTAAATTATTTGAGTTTCTTTCGAAACTTAGATGCTTAGATATACACTCTATGTTGTGTTATTATGTTGAATATCAGTTGATTTACTATTTTAAATGGTCTTTGGGTGATTGTTGATTGCTCTTGCAGCATTATTAGGCTCGTTTGCTATTATTACAACCATACTATGATTTTTCTTAAAGTAAGTGTCTGATATGCTCACTAATATCAATATGTTAATGACCCCCCACTAGTAATTACTATAAATGTTTGGTAGCTTACATCAAGGTGGTGGTTTTCCTAGGTAACCAACTAACTAACAAGTCTTGTCCCATCTTATAGGGGTTTGCTTTATAGATCAAAGTGTGATCTATTAAAGTTTGAGAATGATCTCCAACTAAGCCTTAACCACGAGGAATAGACTCCTTAGGGTAGCTCCAGTTACTACAGCACGTATCTTTGATATTTCAATCTAATTCAAAATTATATCAGGAACTAAATGAAAGAATTAGGAATTAAAAACATAAAACTGGTGATGATGATGGTCATGCAAGACAAAGAAAACTGTTGATATAAGTGGGGTTTTTTGTGCTAATTCCCTATCCATTTAAGAAAATTATATATCTCAATATTTCTAGTAGTTTTCGGTATCAATTTATACTTCTCGAAGACAAAATTAAATTGCCCAAACATTCATACTTGGATAAAAGTGCCTTCAAAGAGACGAGAAAATATGCACTCGACATGTGTCAAGCACCCTCATATGAAATCCTCCAAGTACATATCATAGGTTAGGTATGTGAAGCTCTCAACTGACACACGAGACTCATCACCTAATACAAGTGTGAATTTCTTTAGTCTTTACTTGAACATCACCGTCAGATGGAACATTTTGTAGTCTCGCCTTTAGATGATCATTCTCAAGTATTACATCTAGTGTCGAGTAATTCCATAGACAAATAAATATAGAGTTGTAAATAGCCTTTCACGGGTTGTGTCAAGTCAAGTCTAGTGGTGAAGCTTCTTATATTTGTTATTAGAAACATATAGATGTGACCTACAGACGTAGATAACCTGGTTGTTAGACGCTGGAATAGACTAATTATAGTTATACACAAATTCCACATTAGATATAATTTTATGATCTCAAACTTTACACTAGATATAATTTTATGATCTAAGACAGACCAGCCGATCGATCGGGCGTTCTGTGCAGATCAATTATGTTGCCCATCCTCAGATCGAGCCATATTGCAGATCAATCACAGTTACGACCGACAAAACTATAGTTTGTGATTTTTATAACTCTATTGGCCGGGATCATATTCTGATTGTTTGGGTATCACAATCGATCATTTATCAGGTGAATATCTGCTTGCCTAATGATCAAGATCTTAAGCAGATCGAGTAGGCTTGTCATTTTTATATTGCCCTTGGCACATAAAATTTGGACTGTTGCATGAACTGTTATGTTACAACCCCTCCACGCATATAGGGAATCCAACATCATGGAGTTGAATTCTATTTTTGAGAAAGAGGAGTGGGTAAATAGATGGAGAATCAGGCTATAGTGGACCTAAATTATCATAGGCCGAAGAGAATGCCATCTTTGAAGCAAATGTAGAACAGTTGAAGGAGCTATGTCCTATGCCTTTACAAAAGTAGCAAATGAGAGCATTTATGCAACCTGATATCTTTTAAGTGTTCTTTAATCCTCCGATTTGAAGCCAAAATGCACATGCATATTTTGATGTATTATAAGTTAATATGATTAAGAATCAAACTCAAATTAGCTTATGTTTTATTTGATTCATTTTTAGGTTATACTTTTCTGATATCTTTTTCCTAATAGCACACTTTTTTTTTTGGTTGCATGATGATATTCAAATGAACACAGTGACCATTATCTTCTGCACTTTTTTTTTTACATATTATCTTTTGCACTTAGTTTACCATTTGATATAACATTATCCTCTAAACAATGCAAACATTGTATTAAATAATTTGCACTTGGTTTTGTAGGTGATCATCGTTTTCTTCCTGGTGGACTTATTGCATTGAATGTTATAAATAGAAACTCAGGCAAGTGGTGCAGACGAGCATCTATATCTCTAATGATGCAGACATCAACGAGCAACGAGATTTTGATTTTTGTTGGATGTATTGGATTGTTGGGATGGTTGGATGTTTTGGAAATATACTAGTTTGATTCTGCTTTAATTATATTTGAAATTTTAAATGAATATATTGGATTGTTATTCTATTGTTGGGATGTATTGGAAATACTATAATTTTATTTTGCTTTTAATCCTATTTGAACTTTTAAATGGATATATTGGATTGTTATTCTATATAATGGGAAGTATTAGAATGATTGGATGGTATAGGTTCTTGTTTGTTTGGTGAATGATACAGGTCTATTGTTGTTTGGTGAATGATATAGGTTTATTGTTATTCTATTGTTGGATTTTTTTAAAAATAATAAAAAATATATTTATATTTTGCCGACGCAATATGTGTCGGCAAAGGATATTTTTAAAGATAATTTTAACTATAGCCGACGCTTACTGCGTCGGTAAAAGTGCACATTTGCCGACGCTTTGAACGTGTGTCGGCAAATTTGAACTTTTACCGACGCAATATTCACCGACAATGATTAATCTTTTGCCGACGCCTAGATCGTTTCGTCGGAAAAGGTTTTATAAATATTTTATTTAAAATTTTTTAGTAAAACATATGACGTTGATATAGATAGGTTTTTTTCCGACGCTTTCCCTTTGTGCTAGAAAAAAATATACTTTTGCCGACCCATATTGCGTCGGCGAACGTCAACCTTTTGCCGACACTACATCACCACGTCGGTAAATTCTTTTCCAGACGCATTATTCTCGACGCGGTGCCGACGATGGAGATTACGCCAGGAAAATATTTTCCCGATGTTATATTGACTATTACCGACGTATTTTTTCGTCGAAAAACATGCAATTTGTTGTAGTGTACGTAGCACAGAGGACCAAGATCCTTCATCTGAAACTAACTCTGAAGATGCTGTTGAAGAGAAGCTATGGCACCAGAGTCGTCACCAGTAAGAATTATATCATCAACATAAAGAATGATGACGGTTTAGCCTTGGAGGAAAGTCCACACAAACATAGAGTGATCCTAGAAACTCTCCACAAAGCCGATCTCAGTCACTGCATGACAAAAATGCTAAAACCAGGCATTAGGAGCCTGTTTGAGTTCATAAATAACTTGATAGAGACGACAGACGTGATGAGAGGGCATGCTAAGACCTGGAAGAGGCTGCATATAAACAATCTCAGAGAGATCACCGTGAAAAAACACATTATTCATATCCATGTGAAGCAGAGACCAACATCGAGCAACAGCGAGTCGGGTCCGAATATCATCTGAGCCACTAAAGCAAAAGTTTTGTCATAATCAATCCCGTACTCCTGAGTAATGCCCCTAGCAATGAGACGGGCCTTGTATCGATCAATGGAGCCATCGGGACGATGCTTAATCTTGAAGAGCCACTTGCAACTAATTGGCTCCAAACCAATAGGTAGGGGGACAATCTATCATGTCTGAGTCTGCTCAAAAGCCTGGAACTCCTCAGCCATAGCCTGTTGCCACATAGAATATTGTAATGCCTCTCTATAGGACCTGAGCTCTCTGTCAGTATGAAGAGAGGTAAGGTAAGCAGTGAACGAGAGCGAGTAGGAAGTGACTGCAGCAAAACCAAAATGGTCAGAGCCAAAGTAGTCAAGGTGGCGGGGCTCACGCTAGGGATAGCGAGGAGGAGTGTTGGGATCCATATTCGGTAGAGGAAAGCTATTCGAGGTAGATAGTGTATTAGAGGAGTCAAGGTTAGACGAAGGGGTGATCGATAACTGGTCAGGCTGACGATGAAGAAAATACACTTGAGGAAACAGAGAAACATTTGATGGGGACGAGGGCCCTGAGGGAGAGGGAGGGGACATAGGAGAAACAACATCAAAGAGGAAAGGAGGAGAATGAGAAGGGTCGACCATGGTAGCAGGAGTTAAGGGCTTGAGGGCAGGGGCAAGGGAAGAAGTGTAGTAGAAGGAGAGGGTGTCACTGGAGGAGTCTACTGAGACACCGAGGAGGGAGCTAGAGGGACCTTAAGAAAGATGAGTTCTTGAGACGCAGCAGAGTAATAAGAAACACTCTCGACAAACGAGACATATCGAGAGATGCAAAGATGGTGAGCCAAGAGGTTATAACAATGGTACCCCTTGTGCTCAAAACTGAGACCCAAAAGCACACACTTAGTGGACCTGGCCGATGGTTTGTTACACTCATAAAAAGAAAGGACAAAGCACGTGCACCCAAAAGTAAAGGGCATGCTATAGTCGGGAGGAGTACCATACAGACGCTCATGAGGAGAGACACCCGAGAGGACTGAGAAGGGGGTGATGTTAATGAAATTGACAGATTTAAGAATGGCCTCTACTTAGAAGGTGTGAGGAACAAACATGGAGAGAAGCTGAGTACGAGTTGTACCAAGGATGTAACGGTGCTTTCGCTTAGTAACCCCGTTTTGTTCATGAGTATGGGGACAAGATTACTAGAAGAGGATTCCATGCGACTGAAGAATAGAGCGCATCATAGAAAAGTGGTATTCACGTGCGTAATCAGACCTGAAAGTTTTGATACTAGCATGGAACTGAGTATGAACCATGGTTATAAAGGTCCAATAGACCTCAGGAATGTCATATCGCTGACGAAGGAGATAAACCTATATAATACGTGAATAATCATCAATAAAACGAACATAATAAAGATAACCATTCATAGCAGATAAAGGTGCATGACTCTAAATATCAGAGTACACTAGATCAAATAGACTATATGACTTCGACAAACTAGAAGAAAAGGGGCTAGCTGAATGCTTAGCCAACTGACATCTCGTACAAAAAGAAAGAGAAGAAAAGGAACCTCGGCCTAAAGCTCCAGATTGAAAAATACTTTTAAGCCGAGATTCAAACATATGATCTAATCTCCTGTGCTACAGGTCGGCATCAGAAGTGACTGCACCACAGAAGACTGAAGGAGGGCCGGACAACAAGAAGATAAAGATACTCCAGGTGATGTAGTCCGCCAGCCCTGCTTACGAGAAACACCAATCCTCTGTCCCGAGCGTCCTGCACAACACAAGAAGAGGAAAAGAAAGTGACTATCAGACTGGAATCACATAAACTGCTAATAGAGATTAAATTCATACAAAGTTGAGGTGTATGCAAGATAAAAGGTATAGAAAGGAGGCCTGTAGGGTCTGAAGCTCTAGTGATAGATCCAATATGTGAGATGGCTAAGAGAAAGCATCTACAGTGTGGATTGGAGGAATACGGGATGCGAACGAGCATACGGTAAGGATGGAGTGGTCAGGGGTCATATGGTGAGAGACCCCAAAGCCCATAATCTAAGGTGTAGAGGTATCCGAGGTGGCAGAGGGTCCAGAGGAGCCGGAGAGACCAGAGGTAGGCTGCAGAAAGAGCTGCTCAAGATGCATCTCGAGATGCTGAATGCGATCTGTCGTAGTAGCATCAACAATAGGGGTGCCAGGAACTGCAGTAGTGGGTCGACCATGGTTAGGTGGCTTGGCATGCTTCTCTAGATAAAACTACCAACAAGAGTCGACCGTGTGTCTCGACTTGCCACAGTGGGTGTACCTTGAAGTGTCAGACGAGCCACTAGATGTGCCAGATGAATGGGAGGGACTGCGAGAGAGCAGAGCAGTGAAAGTGGGTCTCGGAGGTAGAGCAGCAGCAAGAACACCCTCAAAACTGGAGGGTACAGAGGTCCGATGAGCTGCAACAGTGCGAAAACGGGTGTCTTCGATAATAAGCTCAACTATAGCAGCATCAAGGTGAGGAAGGGGATCTTTATGGATCAACTGTCTCACAAGGGGAGAGAACTCAGGATGAAGAGCCATCAGAAACTAGTAGAGCTGTTGCCGTTCCCAAAAGAACTACAGCTCACGCCAAGAGGCACTGACTCTGGACACCTCTAGTAGAAGGGGTTCCAAAGCCTAGAGCTCATGCCAATAGCTGCGTATAAGGCTGTAACACTGCTAAATCGTCTGCTCCACTTACTGAGCAGATTGGGCCTGAGACAGAAGCTGATACTCACGGGTCCCGTTTCTACTCCACAAAGCGCTCTGTGAGATGAGCACAGAGCTTTACCGTAGTAGCAAAGATGACAAGGTTGACTCGAAGCAAGTGGTCGATCGAGGCATCAAGAAAAGTCCGGACACAATGGTCACGAAGGCTCCAGGTGTCAGAGATCTCTTCTCCGAAAGCAGCAGTAGGAGCAGGTGTGAAGTCGTCAAAAAGCCCATACAGGGCTCGGCCATCCAGGACACTGCGGACGGTGGCAGACCATGTAGTCCAATCAGCTATTGTGATCAAGGAAAATCTATCGAGGCGGGGAGAAAATCCCTCGTCTACTTAAGAGGCGTCGAGAACTAGCCGGGGTCATCGTCGAGGACTGAACTGGGGTCTCCGTTGAGGACGTTGCCATCAAGAGACACAGGGACTCGATCAACAAAGGGGTACGCTACTTGATGCGAGTAGTGGAGGGCCAACGTGTGCTGAAGGTCCGGTTGTAGAGGCTCGGCAGGGTTGCAGGAGTGCTGACAGAGGCACATGAGGGCTGACTGGTGCTAGGGAGGGCTGGGTGCAAGCACGAGAGGGCCAGCGATGGGCACAAAAGGGCTGGTGTGGGCACCAGGAGGGTCGGCAGATGGCCGACGGGCTGCAAAAGAGGTCGATGGGCTATAGGAGAGTCGACGGATAATCGACGGGCTGCAGGAGTGGCCGGTGGAGGGTTGGTGGAATGCAGAAGGGGATGACGCAGGGAAGGAGGGCCAGGCGCGGACCGATCGGGCTATAGGAGGGAACATCATAGGGCATGTGGGCGAGGCATGAGTCGATCGGGCGCAGAGGTGCCGAGCGCGAGCTGCAGCGGGATTGAACTCAATGCGCAGGGCGACGGGATTGTCGCGGGCATGGGCAAGGCGGTGGAAGGAAGGGCGCAAGGATCAAACCCGTTCTGATACCATATACCACAACCCTAGAAGGGGGGAGAGAGAGAGAGAGAGAGAGAGAGAGAGAGAGAGAGAGAGAGAGAGAGAGAGAGAGAGAGAGAGAGAGAGAGAGAGAGAGAGAGAGAGAGAGAGAGAGAGAGAGAGAGAGAGAGAGAGTGCTAGACTTTTGGAGAATGACGGATACTTCTCATTAGGGCAATAGCCATGGATATATAGGCACATACATGTGCAGGGAATGAGTCCTGTACACCTAACTCATATGTATAATCTACAATATACATTAACAACCCAAAAAGAATTTGGATCCAAATATGCTATTGGGTCTGATAATAGAGGTGTACATGATGGATATCACCCTTCTATGGGTTTGATACCATTTAATCCCCTTATCACCCTTCAAAATGGGACTGTGCGAAGATAGAGGAAGAGACAAACTATATGGCGAAGGTTTCCTACTGTTCAGTGGTTAGGAGTCTTATGTATGCGATGGTCTATATAAGACCAGATATAGCACAAGCAGTTGTCAGCTGTTACATGAACAATTAACCCCGGATCGGAGCATTGATGAGCTGTGAAGTGTATATTTAGATATCTGTGATGAACCTCCAAGTTGGTCTTGATCTATGGAGAATCAAAGATCAAGCTGCAGAGTTATATGGATTCAAATCTGGGAGGTGATTTGGACAAAAGAAAGAGCACGATGTACTATGTGTTTACGCTAGGAAGTGGAGCTATCAGCTGGGTTTTACAGTTGTAGAAGATCATGGCTCTTCTACTACTGAGGCTGAGTATGTTGCTACTTCGGAGGCCTGCAGGGAGATTGTATGGTTGGAAGAGCTTCGGATGAAGCAAGAAGGCAATCGGCTGTACAATGACAGCCAAAGTGCCATCTATCTTGCGAAGAATTCCGTCTAACACAAAAGAACCAAACACATAAATAAAAGCTTCACTTTATTTGATCTTTGTTAGAAGATGACGTCCTGAAGTTGGAAAAGATACATAAGAGTAAAAATCCGGCTGATATGTTGACCAAGGTGGTCAAGGTATGAAAGCTAACATCTTTTTGTCTTCCATCGGTCTAAGGGGATAGAACGAACTTTTGAGACTTACTGCTGCTGAGGAGTTATCGCTACCATCAAATTGCTGATCGAAGAACCATAAAGGGTCAATCTCCAAGTGGAAGATTGATGTATATGTAACCTACCCTTGGAGTGCCTATTGACTGTGGGGTGCCCGAGCGAACCCTGTGGGGCACCCTGGTGAAACTGGAACCATAAGTATTCTTGCATAAAGGGGAGGCTCCTGGGCGAACCCAACTTGGAGGCAGAGATGGGCTACAAGATTTCGGTGCCCGGGCAAATCTTGTGGGTTGCCTGAGCGAAATCCCTGCTAATAGAACATAGGGCTCGGAGGGGAGCCGGCACTCGGGCACCCCCTGTGCAGAAACACATCTGCCATTAGGGTTTGGGTATTTAAGGGATTTTTGAGTTGTCATTGATTGTAAGATTGGGAGAAAAATATATACGGTTTTGGAGAGTAACAAGTAGATGTGGAGAGGTGAAGAATATAGAGGAGATTGTTGGTGTGAGTGATTCCCCTGTAAGATCGAGAAGGGGACTTGTTCCTTCCAGTCATGATTCTCAAATATAGTGAAGCGCGGGTTCTCGAGGCTGGACGTATGTAAGTTTTGCTGAACCATGATAAATCTATGGGTTGTCTTTCTTACTTTTCCTCACGTATATTCACTTTGTCTACTTTCTTCTGTTGACTGCAAATCTCAGGCTACGTCCCATCTACAACAAGATGCCCATAGCTAGGATCGATGAACAGAAGATTCAGATAACTAAAAACCTTGATGAAAAGTTGATATATAATTAAGAGTTTCCTAATGAGAGAGAGAGAGAGAGAAAGAGAGAGAGTTGACAACTACAATCTAAATATGAACACAAAAGCAGATATAGTTGGTCTTTACAACGCAAAGATGCAAAATTTATCAATTCTTTATCGTAAAAGATTTTAACGTGATATCCCTATCACCAACGTTGGCAATGTACGTGTTGTAGAACTCCTGATAAAGAAATGGCCTATAGAGCGGAGGGTTACACTCGTCGGCCATCGATTGTAGAGGAGCAATGAGGCAATCGTCTGTGGGGACGAAGAATGTGGTGACCGATGTTCTGGCGTTAGTTGAGTTGGTCACGGCTCGATGCTCCACACTCCTTAGCATCCCATTTGTAATAAACTGCAAGAATCGAACAATGCTCGATTACGCTCGTTAGAGTCATGGATTATTTGCATAGAGGACATAGGAATGCGTACAAAATATATTCGGAGACTTGCATAAGACTTGAGTTCACTTACCATTTACAAATCAGTAAATGATCCGAATTTAGACCGAGTAGGGATTATCAAGGAATGAAAAATCAAGATATTTTGTGAAATTATCCAAGATATATCATTTTTCCAGGATATGGAATTGCAACTACGTATTCAAAAATATACTGAAATACACCGAATATTTTCAGAATTTGTACATCTATCCCGAAATACCGAGCAATATTTCATGAAATTTAACTGAAATATCTCGATTTTCCAGGATTCCGATATGCATCCAGAATTCAAAGTTTAATTCCTTGGGGATTATATGATCCAAGTTCGATACTAATGGAGGGTCCAGAACCACTGGAATAAAAGCAAAGCTAATATTTGTTCACATTTAAGATATATTATGAGATGTTAAAATTAATTTGTACTACAAAAAATTATGATCAAATGAATAATATGAAACAAAATGACCCTTATACAGTACTGTTTTCCCTCAGCTAATCAGCTAGGTACATCCAAATATTGGTGTACATGATCCACAATATCTGATTTGTGCTCCACAAAATTTAATCATGACCCGAAAATAATTTGGATCCAAATCTGCAATCGGGTCTGATAATAGATGGTTAATTTGGCCGAATTAGGGACAAATCAGTATAGGGTATGAATTTAGGCCAAGTAGGGATTATATGATCCAAGTTCAATACTAATGGAGGATCCAGATCCAATAGAATAAGAGCAAAACTAATATTTGATCACATTTATGATACATTATGAGATGCTAAAATCAATTTGTACTACAAAAAATTATGAGCAAATGAATAATATGAAACACAATGACCCTTATCATGAGAAAATACAATTGATACAGTCCTATTTCCCCTTAGCTAATCATGACCCGAAAAGAATTTGGATCCAAATCTGCAATCGGGTCTGATAATAGAGGTGCACCTGATGGATATCACCCTTCAATGGGTTTGAAACCATTTAAATCCCCTTACACCACAGATAGGAGACTTACTTCTAGCTGATGCCCGAAATTCACAACAAATGCATTTTGAAGCGGCTCGACGCCAATCCATTCCCCTTCATGGAAGATTTCGAGCCCGCTAACCTTGCCTTGAAGGAGAAGAGTGATGAGGTTCGGGTCGCAATGACGAGGCAAGCCCAACGTTAAGGTTGGGTCGGGACATGGCGCGTAGTAGTTAATATTCATAAAAACCGGGCCTCCGCTGAGATCTCCATTGAAGTAGTCCACCTCGAGCCCTAATCCTTCACTGATTAGTTCCAAAAGCCTCGAAGCCAACTCTCTCGCCTCCGTGGAATACCTCTCGAGAGCCTCCCTAAAAACTTACGAGAATCCATTAACACGACTTTGTATTGATCTCAGATACATGATTGTGTAAAAACCACTAATGTCAGTCCCAAACTCGGGTGAAAAACATTGAGAGTTGATATTAGATTGAAAGTTGGTCGAAAAAGAAGAAAAAAAAAACGCTCGACCTACGGATTTCAACGATTCGTAGACGAACATTATTCATGCAACATGAAGAAGGTGATACAAGAAAGATTTGAGGTTACCTAAAGTCACTTGGCTTCTCCGGCCAGAGATGTCTGAATTGTTCTATGGGATAGCATGGTAATTTTAAGCGATCCCTCCAGTACAAGATCCCCCCAGAATTGTTATCGGTGCCCGAGACAAGTCTAGCAATTTTGGTCGGATCCTCCGAATAGAACATGGCCTTATCTTCCATGGGTAACTCAAAGAACTCTTCCGCGACGCCCATCATGTCAGTGATGGCTTGCACCGAAACACCATGGTTGATAACCTATCTTATAGTCAACAATGTTTGGTTGCAGGTAAAACATATATATGAAAAGAAAAAAAAAAGTACTAGTTTTTCTGTAAAAATGGGTATTTGGTTGACGAGAAAAGATGGCCCCTAAAGACAATCCTTTTCCCCAAAAACTAGTTTTTCGTCAAAAGGCGACAAAACTTTCTGCTTAAAACATAGAAAACCATGAGAAAGGAAAAGAAAAGTCAAATTCTTGCTTTTTTTTTTTTCTCCAAAACCTCAAACAGTAGCAAGAAAGTGCACTTTTCCTTTCCAATCATTTCCTTTCCAAATAATTCCTTTCATGCAAAACTTTCTCGGCAACCAAACACAATAAGTTGAGCTAGAAATGACGATAGAAGAACCTGAAAGAAACCGAATTCCTTCCCGGCTTTCAGGATTTGCTCCACGATCTCATCGCGATCGTGCCCCAGAAGCTCAGCTCCTCCCCCGAGGTCGACGATAGGAACCGTTCTACACGCGGTCGCTGGTTTCCCGGGCCTTTTCTCAGGAGGGAATATATAATCCTCGGGCACTGTTTGGTGTTTGATGCCATTGGAAAGGAGTCTCTCCATTCTTTCTCATATGCACTGCTGGTTGATGACCTTATATTGAACCAGGGACGGAATCAGGATTTTATATTGGGAGGGGCCAAGGCATAATAGTTTCATCTATGGGGACCAAAGTATGGAAAAAAAATAATTATATACTAAAATTTAAGGCTTTTACTATATAAAATTTTAAAAAAAAAATTAGGGGGGGGGGGGGGGGGGGCGTGGCCCCCCTTGGCTCATACATTTAATAGAACTGCTCATTGGAATAGTTATTGTTGTTCATTGTAATCCTTATCTAATCTTGTTTTAGAACTTCATTGTTAAAGGACAAAAGAGGCTCTATGTTTATGTAATGGCACTTGCTAAGGTATTTTATTTCATTAATAGGCCGGCATAATGATTGTGATTAAATATAGGGAAAATTACAAAAACCTCCCCTAAACTGTACACCCAATTTCACATTGGTCTCTCAGGTTTTTTTTTTAACAACTCGACCCCTTGAACTATGCTCCGTCTGCATGTTCACCCCTTCTATCAACGTTTACCCGTCTAACTAAAAATTTATCTCAAAAATGGCCATCTTAAGAAGAATAAAAAAGGTTTTTAAATATTATTCATAATGACTAGGACAAGGATAATTTTGGTAGAAAAATTAGGTCTGACGGCTGAAATTTGACCGAGGGGGCGGACATGCAAACAGAGAGCTCAGGGGATCGAGTTGTTCAAACAAATACTTGAGGGACCCAGTGTGAAATTAGGTCATAGTTCAGAGGGTTTGTTTGTAATTTATCCTTAAATATAGGGAAATTTTATTCATACCCCATAAATATGTAATTAACCCCCATTTCCAACAAACTTGAATACACCCCATTTTTTTTTTTTCATACCCCGTTCCTATCCCAAAAATACCCTTCCCCCTTATACCCCACCTTCAATACACCCCAGTTAAATGGCCCGCCCCAACTTGATTATACCCCAATCAAACACATACCCCTTTAAATATACCCCAATTATATGCACTCTTGAATACACCCCACTCTTAAATAAACCCCATGTAGTTGGCTGGTACTTGAAGGCATAAGTAGGGCTGCACTTGGGCGGACCAACCCGAACCCAACCCGAGTCCAACCCGAATTTGGGCGGGATAACCCGAGCCCAACCCGAATTATTTCTCCTCGACCCTATTGAAGCCGGTCAACCCACCTCGCACAAACATCAACGCGGCCAACCCGACGGATTGGGCTTGGGTTAAGGAAGTTCAAAGAGACCTTGGGTTGGGTTTGGGGTACAAAAGACGTTGAGTTAAGACTTTGGGGTTTGGGGTACAAAAGAAAAGGGCATTGCTGGTATCTATACTATATACTAAAACGGAAGCCTCTCTCCCGTGTTGTGACACGTGGATGTCTTTTAAAGAGTCAGAATTCTTTTTTCATGTGTGAACGCGGCTTACTTTTAGATACTATTAAAAGCCTACCATAAAGATGATAAATACTCATTCAATGGTATTTAATGGTCATTTGATGTTAATCTCTCTCTCTCTCTCTCTCTCTCTCACACACACACACACACACAATCACACTCACATCAGATTTCACACTTCTTCGAACAGTTGTCATGCCGTCTGTGCCAAATGGCGTGCATCAAGTTTATCCGGGCATTGCCCGGGTTTCAGACTAGTTAAAATGATTGTTGAGTAAGTTATTGAGAAATGATAGGAAGCGGGGGCTAATTACAGATTTGTGGGGTACGAATAAAATTTTCCTAAATATATTATTCGTGTCTCTTTCCTCAGCAAAGCATATTCTTGCTGCCGGCCCCTTTAACATTATGTTTGTCCTCAACTTGTTTGTACTGTTTATTATAAAAATCTCTCCTGAACTATACACCTCATTTCATGTTGGTTCCTCCACTTTTTTTAAACAATTTGAACCCTAAACTATACTCTATCTGCATTAGGCCCCTCCGTCAACTTTTATTCCAAATGCACCCTTTTCTTACAAATATCATAAAATTTATTTGAGTCTTATTGGAAATTGATAAGGGCATTTTTGGGATACAAAGTTAATGGAGGGAGCTGAATGCAAACGGGGCATCTTTCAGGATTCAAATTGTTATAAAAAAAAAGTTGAGGGACCAATATGAAATGTAGAGTATAGTTCATGGAGCTTTTTGTAATTTGCCCTCATAGTTTTAAGCATATAGACATTCCCAACTATCCAATATAACTTGAAAGTCACTCCCAGTTAATACAGTAATATGACAAAAAACCTGATCAAGCCTCCACCTAACTCATAGAACCCATCTATATAGCAAGGGACGGCGGTTTTGTGCTAACTAGACAAAAAGGAACCAATTGCTGACTAGACAAAACTCTCTTGCGATCACAGCCGTTCCCTCTTTTCTTCCCCTGATTTTTCTCTCTCTCTTCTTGGATCTCTCTCTCTCTCTCTCTCTCTCTCTCCCTGTATTTCTCTCTCTCTCCGTATCTCTCTCTCCCCGGCTCTCTCTCTCTCCTCTCTCATCCCGGTTCTCTCTCTATCTCTCTCTCTCTCTCGCTTTCTCTGTTCTCTCTTAGTCTCTCTCTCTCCCCCCGGCTCTTTCTCTTCTCGGATCTCTCTCTCTCTCTCCTCGTATTTCTCTCTTTCTCTCTCTCTCTCTCTCTTTCTCTCTCCTCGGCTCTCTCTCTCTCCTCTCTCTCCCCGGTTCTCTCTCTCTCTCTCTCTCTCTCTCTCTCTTCTATCTCCCTCTCTCCATTCTCTCTCAGTCTCTCTCCCCCGGGTTCTCTCTCTCTCCTCGGTTTTCTCTCTCTCTCTCTCTCTCTCTCTCTCTCTCACTCTCTCCCGTTCTCTCTCGATATCTCTTTTTCCCCTGGCTCTCCCTCTCTTTTTCTCTCTCTCCCCAGTTTTTTTTCTCTCTCTCTCTCTCTCTTCCTCTCCACGATCTCTCTCCCTCTTAGTATCTCTCTCTCTCTCCATGATCTCCTTCTCTCTCTCTCTCCCCTTGATCTCTCTCTTTCTTTCCGTCTCTCTCTCTCCCCGGTTCTCTCTCTCTCTCTCTCAATCTCTATTCCCCCCCCCGGTTTTCTCACTCTATCTCTCCACAATTTCTTTCTCACTATCCGATCTCTCTTTTTTCCCCACAATCTCTTTCTCTCTCTCCGTATCTCTCTCTCCCCCCCCAGCTCTCTCTCTCTCTCACTCCCTCCCCTTCTCTCTCTCTCATCTCTCTCTCTCTCTCACGCCCTCTCTCTAACTATTCCTCTCTCTCTTCCCTACAATCTCTCTTTTCCACACGATCTCCATCTCTCTCTTCCTGGCCCGGCCCAATAGTGAGGCAGCTATAGGCAGCCGCCTAAGGTTAGGGCTGGCAATTCTGGACCCGACACGATGTTAGTGGGTTTGGGTATGGGTTAAACGGGTTCGGGTCGTCATGGTAGATCTGTTTAATAAACAGGCCGGGTCCGGGTTTAGGGTCTGGACATGGTAGACCCGGGAAGACCTGTTTAAAATTCAATGGATCATGTTGGGTTGGGTAGGGTCGGGTCTACCCACAATCCGATACTATAGTATATAGTACCACCATGTGTTATTGGGTTAGGTTGGGTCATGTCGGATTGGGTAGGATCGGGTCAACTGAATAGACCCGTGTAGTAAACAGGTCTTATCGGGTTTACCAGTTCATAAGCGGGTTGGGTACGGGTTTAGGGTCTAGACACGATTAGTTAAGCGGGTCGGGTTTGGGTCTAGGGTTTTGGACATTACCTGAAACTAGACACGACACGATTAGTTAAATGGGTCTCTCTCTCTCTCTCTCTCTCTCTCTCTCTCTCTCTCTCTCTCTCTCTCTCTCTGCGTGTCTGTGTTTGTGCCCGCGCTAAATGGCTACCAAAACGGCCCGGTGAGTTGGTGACCTCGCTCGCGACTGGCAGCCTCTCAGCCCACACCCACCATTTAGGCCCGGCCCATTATGAAAAAAAATAATATAAAAAGACCCATTTAGCATTTTTGCCTTAGGCTTTAGTTTGTATCGAGATGGCCATGCTCTCTCTCTCTCTCTCTCTCTCTCTCTCTCTCTCTCTCTCTGGGGGTAGGGGAGGTGGGGGTTGGTTGGTCGTGCCGAAGGCTCCCGCTTTGTGCCAATCGGTATGGGCATGCTAAAGGCGGTCAGGTGTGTGTCGCCGCATACGATGGTGGGGGTGGTGATGCCCGTGGGGTGTCTTGCCGTCGAAGGCGGCCCGCTGCATTACTGACAGGTGTGTTGCCGCCGAAGACGGCCCGCTGCAATACCGATAGGCACGGGCATGCACTAGTCTTCAACATGTCATGATTGCAATTTAAATTAACTTTCATGGCCGGCAACAATGCCCTAAAAATCCAAGTTAGAATCAAACCCTTACAAAACCCTGGCCACCTTCACCAAAGCTTGAACTCCATGACCTCAGACTACACAACACCTTAGGAACAACACCATACGAGTGGATTAAGGTTTTATCAATGATGGGCTTTAGCAGATAACTCGAGAACAATTCAAGATTACTTGAGATCAAGGTTTAAAATTCTACCGATGCCGAGTCGTATTGGTCAAGCTGTACTGGATTTTCACGGGCCGTGATCTTTGACCTCTGATCGCCTGACCGGTCCAACAAATTAAAAAAATATTTAGTTTTAATTTGCCAATACCCTAAATCGTGAATTATGGGAAAGAAAAAAAAAAATTACTACTATTCTCGCAACAATTTTTTTTTCTCCATAAAAACTAATTTTCTATCAAAAGGCCACAAAAATTTTCCTTCTCAAACCATGAAAAGGGAAAGAAAAGTCAATTTCGTGTTTTTTCTTTAGCCAACCAAATAATAGTATTTTTTTTGTGCACTTTTTATTTCCTTCCATTTCCTTTCCAATGGCTTCCTTTCCTGCAAAACTTTTTTCCGGCAACGAAGCACATCCTAAGGCTGTGCTTTTTCCCTGGGAATTGGAATTCCCAACAAATAGGTCCATTCCCATATCTTCCCATAAAACCACCAGGTGTTCAGGGATTCACAATTCTTCCCACATCCACTGTTGTATACAGGTACATCCTTTCACCATGAGATGAGGTACAGTGAGATCTACAAATCTTTGGTTTTGGTAGATAAATGAAATCCCACAAAATATGGCCTTTCATTTCCCAAGGAACAAGCAAACATGAAAGACCTATTGCGGAATTTAAAGAATCTGGGAATTCCAATTCCCAGGGAGAGAAAGTAGATGGAATAAGAGGGCCGGGAGACTGCGAAAATTACACCAGCACCTTCAAATATATTGTGGCTACAAACATTATTGAACACAACCAGGTACAGTAAGTAGCCTTTACAATGCCACCAGATTCAGGAAATTCAGTCACTTCTCTATCATGAAGGACTTCAATGTGGTCTCCATATCACCTACATTGGCGACATAAACTCCGAGAAACTCTTGGAAGCCGAAGGGTCTGTAGATTGGAGGATTATGCTCATTAACCAATGATCGAGCAGGAGCGATGAGGCTATCCATCGTGGGCATGATAAACGTGGCGATCGAGGTTCGTGAGGCAGTAGAGTTCGTCACAGCTCGATGCTCCGCGCTCTTTAGCATCCCATTACTGATAAACTGTGCCACCAAACAACAAACAATGTAGGCAAAGCAGCTAGCATACTCTCTAAGAAAGATTGACAATAATTTTCCAACTTCTCATCAATTCTCTGTGATTGGCTCTAAAAAATTTGACAAGATATAATTCAGCAATGGAAAGAACTGGGAAGAAACAGAAAAGGCGAATTGGCGGGTCGGTAGATCGACCTTTTTAGTTACGCCGCAGATTAAAGCTCATGCGACCATGATTTGTTAAATCCCCGAAAATCATAGAAAAGAGACATACCTCTAGCTGATGTCCAAAATTCACAACCAAAGCATTCGGAAGCGGCTCAACGCCGATCCATTCCCCTTCATGGAGGACTTGGAGGCCACTGATGTCAGCTTGGAGAAGAAGAGTGATGAGCTGTGGATCGTAGTGCGTCGCCAAACCTATTGTTAAACTTGGGTCAGGACATGGTGGATAGTGGTTCACGTTCATCACACCCCGACCTCCGGTGAGACCTCCATTGAAGAAGTCCTCCTCCAGCCCTAATCCTTCGCTGACTAGTTTCAGAATCCTCAAAGCCAACTCCCTAGCCTCTACTGAATATTTGGCAAGAGTCTCCCTAAAAGATATAAAGAAGCCATTAGCACTTGTTGAGAAAACTGGCACGCTCTGATAGAAATTCATGTAAGATGCCAAAGGTGATTTCGATCAAGAAAGTTCCAAAGTTACCTAAATTTGCTCGGCTTTTCCGGCCAAAGATGTTTGAATTCTTCTACGGGGTAGCAAGCTAGTTTTAAGCAATCCCTCCAATACGAGATCCCATCGGGATGGTAATCGCCACTCGCGACAAGTCTGGTAGATTTTCTTGGATCCTCGGAATAGAACAAGGCCTTATCTTCCATGGGCATCTCAAAGAACCCTTCCATGATGCGCATCATCTCGTTCGTCACTTGCTCCGAGACACCATGGTTTAAAACCTATCTTAGAGCCAATAAACAAACAATCATCACAATTGAAACTTCCTTAACCCCCAAAACTCAACTTGTAAGGAAAGGTCCCAGTCTGATATTAACTCCGCATAACTGGTATGGGACTAAAACAAAAAAACACCACATGTTCATTAACCCCCATGTCACAAGGATCACTAGCATGAAGGAAGAGAGAGAGAGGGAGAGAGAGAGAGAGATGCTAGGGATCTTGGGGAGAAGGATTAAACCATCTCATTAGGCCAAGGGCCAAATATATATGAAGATACAAGGGAAAGAACAAAGGGTGTCCTATACAGGCTATCTACGGGTATATGTATCTCAACTATACACTATCACTAACAGCCCCCCTCAAACTCAAGGTGGATCATGCACCATGAGTTTGCTAAGCAGAAACTGAAAACGTGGAGCAGGGTGTGACTTCGTGAAGAAGTCAGCAATCTGTTCTCCAGAGGAAACAAAGGGGAGAGAGATGGTCCCGGTCTCATACTCCTAGCGAGAGTAATAGCAATCGAGCTCGATGTGCTTCGTCCTCTCGTGGAAGACCGGGTTGGTGACAATCTGTATTGCACTCCGATTGTCACAGTGAAGGGCCGTCGGTTCAGAGATCTCAACTCCTAGATCTCCAAGAAGTCGTCGCAAGTGAACGATCTCTTTGGTAGTAGAGGCCATGGATCGAAACTCTGCTTCAGTACTGGAGAGAGAGACAACGCTCTGCTTCTTGCTGCGCCATGAGATAAGAGAATCTCCAAGAAATAGGCAATAGCCGGTAGTCGATTGACGAGTGGTCGGATCACCAGCCCAGTCAGCATCCGAGTAGGCACGTAGAACCAGAGGAGAAGTCGATGATAGGAAGAGCGACCGGGTGATAGTGCCTCGGAGATAACGGAGGAGTCGAAGAAGGGCAGCATAGTGAGCAGAGCGAGGGGCTTCGACAAACTGGCTGATGATGCTGACAGCATGAGTAATGTCGGGCCTGGTGATGAAGAGGTAAACCAACTGACCAACGATCTGTCGGTACCGAGTAGGATCTGAGAGAAGCTCACCATCGATGGGACGAAGCTTCACGTGAAGCTCGAGAGGGGTGACAGCAGAGCGATCATAAGAAAGGGCAGCCCGGCTAAGGATGTCAGCTGTGTACTTCTGCTGAGATAGTAGAATCCCTCGCTCACTGTGGGCGATCTCTAGCCCAAGGAAGTAGCGAAGAGGACCTAAATCCTTTATCTGGAACCGGCGCCGAAGATGCTGCTGAAGGAAAGTGATGGCAGCGAAGTTATCACCTGTGATGATTATGTCGTCGACATATAATAGGAGAATGGCCTTGCCCTGAGGAGACGACCGCACAAAAAGCGAGTGGTCCTACGAGCTCTCAATGTAGCCGATCTCGGTGACGACTCGTCGGAAACACTCAAACCAAGCTCGAGAGGCTTGCTTGAGTCCGTAGATGGCTCGACGAAGGCGACAAACATGCTGGGGAGGAGTATGCAAACCAGGGGGTGGCTGCATGTAGACGACCTCTGAAAGATCACCATGGAGAAAGGCATTCTTCACGTCCATTTGGAGAAGAGGCCATCGGCGGACAGCTGCAACTGACAGGAGTGCACGGACGGAGGTCATCTGAGCTATGGGTGCAAAAGTCTTCTCGTAGTCGATTCCATATGCCTGAGAGAAGCCACGGGCCACCAACCGAGCTTTGTGCCGCTCGATGGAACCATCAGGTCGCCGCTTGACCTTGTGGACCCACCGGCAACTGATAGGCTCAACGCCAACAGGAAGGGGGACGATATCCCAAGTTTGAGTCTGCTCAAATGCCTGAAATTCCTCGCTCATAGCCTGTCGCCACTGAGGGGACTGGACAGCCTCCCGGTACGATCGAGGCTCCTGGTCTGTGTGAAGGGCTACAAGAAAGGCTGTAAATTGAGGCGAGTAGGAGGTGACCGTGGCAAAGCCAAAACGGTCAGGTGGGCCAAAGCTAAAGCTGAAGCGATCAGGTAGGCGGTGCTCGCGCTGAGGATAGCGGGGCGGTGGGCGAGGATCCACGACCGGCGACGTCTGACTGGGCGTAGCAGGCGAAGTACCATGGGCGTCGGGAGTATGAGGAAGACCTACGGAAGAAATCGGTGATGGAGGAGAGGAGGGGACGGAGGAAGACTCCGTGGAAGAATCACTGGAAGTAGGGGGAGAAGTGGAGCTGGATGAAAGGGGTGATAGAAGGGGCTCGAGAGTCGGAGATAGGGTGGTAGGAGTCTCCAAGAAGGTGAGGTCCTGAGCTGTAGAGGAGTAGTAAGGGGCATCCTCGATGAAGGAGACGTGTCGAGAGATACGAAGACGACGAGTCAAGGGATCATAAAAACGATAACCCTTGTGCTCGGCGCTGATTCCAAGGAGGATGTATTTAACTGCTCGTTCGGACAGTTTCGTGTGCTCATGGGGTGGAAGGAGAACGAAACAGGTGCACCCGAAGGTACGAAGCATACTGTAGTCAGGAGTAGAAGAGAAAAGACGCTCGTGGGGAGATACACCACCCGGGAAAACAGAAGAAGGGGTGATGTTGATGAGGTTAACTGATGTCAAGACAGCCTCAGCCCAGAAAGTGCGTGGAACGGAAGCAGAGAGAAGAAGAGCACGCGTCGTCTCAAGGATATGACGGTGCTTCCGCTCGGCTACTCCGTTTTGCTCGTGTGTGTGAGGACAGGAGTGCTGGAACAAGGTCTCATAGGACTGAAGAAGTGTCCGCATACCAGTAGAGAGATACTCAAGGGTGCAATCTGACCGAAAAGTCTTAACGCGACAACCAAACTGTGTGTGGACCATCGAGGTGAAAATCTGGTAGACCTGAGGAACCTCAGAGCGGTGCTGAAGAAGGTAAACCCAAGTGTATCGGCTGAAGTCATCAATGAAAGAGATATAGTAGCGATAGCCACACATCGAAGGAAGAGGTGCAGGGCCCCAGATATCAGAGTGTACTAAGTCAAAGGGAGCAGAACTCTGAGAGATACTAGAAGGAAAAGGTAAGGCTGTAGCTTTGGCAAGGTTACAACCGGTACATGTAGATAAAGAAGAGAAAGAGCAACGACCTAGAGCTCCAGTCTGGAGTAAGCTCTTAAGGCGAGACTCAGAAATGTGGCCTAGTCTTCGGTACCACAGGTTGGCATCGGAAGAAACTAAACTACAGACGCCAGAAGGTGGAATAAGAGGAAGGTGGAGATGCTCGAGGTGGTACAGCCCGCCTGACCTACGACCAGCGCCAATCACCTGTCTGGTACGTGGATCCTGCACAACACAAGAAGAAGGGGAGAAAGTCACAACACAGTCAGAGTCACAAAGACTGCTAATGGAGATGAGCTGCATGCGAAGCTGGGGTACATACAACACATTGGGTAAAGAGAGACGACCGCTCGGTTCTGTAGTGGCGGTAATCGATCCACACTGTGAGATGGCTAAAGAAGAGCTATCTGCAGTGTGTATCGATGGGATGTGCGGTGCCGGTCGGCAGTCGGTAAGCAAGGAAGTATTGGAAGTCATATGATGGGAGGCCCCAGAGTCCAGAATCCAAGTGGCGAAGGTACCGGGGGTGGCTAAGTGAGCAGAGGAGTTGGAGGCACTGGAAGCCTCGGTGGAGCTGAAGCTCGCCTGCTGGTCTAGGCGGAACTGAAGCTGTGCAAGCTGCTGCTGAAGGAGCTGAGTAGCGTCAGGGACGTCCAAGGAACCTCGGGGTGATGATGGAACCGTGCGAGGAGAGGACGGAGCAGTAGCGGCAGCAGCAGTAGAGCTAACGGGGCGACCACATCCTCGGGATCCCTGCTTCTTCTCGGGATGCAGCTTCCAACATGTGGCGACGACATGGCCTGATTTGTGGCAGTGAGTGCACACAAACCGATCACGACCAGAAGCAGAAGTAAGAGAGACAGCTGGGGCTGCAGCAAGGATGCCCGTATGGCTGGAGGGGGGCGAAGGAGCCCTGGTGGCTATGGTGCGCAGCCTGGTCTCTTCGGCGACGAACTCAGCAATGGCAGCATCCAAGTGTGGAAGTGGGTCTCGGTGGATCAGGGCGCTAGCAAGTGGGCCAAACTCCGGTCGAAGGGCCATCAGGAACTGGTAAAGCTGACGGCGCTCCCAGAAGGCTTGGTGGGCGGCACGACACTTGGGAGAGACAGGAGGCACCAGTGACTGAAGCTCCCGCCAGTAACCACGCATATGCGCATGGAATTGCTAGATCGTACGATCACCCTGCTGTTCGGACTGGACCTGGGAGAGAAGAGCATACTCACGGGCACCGCTAGACTCCACGAAACACTCAACTAAGGAGCGCCATATAGTTGCAGATGCTCCAAGAGCGGCGAGGTCGGCACGCATCGTCCGATCGACCGAAGCGACAAGGTAGGCGGCCCGTGCATCACAAAGACGCCACGCTTGAAGAGCGACGGGGAAAGCCTGACTCGGTGCCGTGATGGTGCCGTGGAGTAATCCAAGAAGGCCACGTCCAAGAAGCGTGGTCTGAACTGTGGCCGCCCATGCTTCCCAGTTTGCGGAAGAGGCGAGAGGGAAATCCGTCGAGCTTGGCAGGAAATCACGAGTGTACTCGAACGGAAGGCTCTCAGAGTGTAGTGGTACGAGCGGAGGAGCATCCACAGAGGAGGAGTCGGCCATGGCGGCTCACCGGCCGAATCTGTGGCTTCACTTGGTTCCAAGAGATCACACTCGGAGCGCAGGGATCAAGATCTCACTCGGAGTGCAGGGATCAAGATCGAAGTGCTGCTGGCCGGACTTTATGAGGAGACAGAACCTCACGCGGTGAAGAGATCTGGTGATAGCCGGTGAAGAGCCTCACGCGGTGAAGACACAAGATCGAAGTGCTGCTGGCCGGACTCTATGATGAGACAGCCCCACCGTACAGATCCCGTACAGATTCGGCCGATCGGAGCCTCACACGGTGAAGAGATCCGGTGATAGCCGGTGAAGAGCCTCACGGATCTGTACGGGAGGACAGCAGCGGCCGGCGAAGACAGCAGCGGCCGGTGAAGAGATCTGGTCTCACAGATCCGGCGAAGACAGCAGCGGCCGGCGATCTGGCTTCACAGATCCGGCGGGAGGAGATCCGACAATCTGGTCTCACAGATCCGACGAATACAGCAGCGGCCGGCGATCTGGTCTTACAGATCCGGCGAAGACAGCAGCGGCCGACGAAGACAGCAGCGGCCGGGAGGACAGCAGCAGCCGGCGAAGGCTGTGAAGACAGATCTGGTCTCACAGATCTGACTGTGAAGACAGATCTGGTCCGGTGAAGAGATCCGGTGAGAGATCTGGTCTCACAGATCTGGTGAAGACAGCCGGGAAGACAGCAGCAGCCGGCGAAGGCTGTGAAGACAGATCTGGTCTCACAGATCCGACTGTGAAGACAGATCTGGTCGGTCGGATCTGGCAGGAGGAGATCCGGTCGGAAGAAGCAACGATCTGGCCGGAGGAGGGAGCAGATCTGGACGGCGAGGAGATCTCAGATCTGGAGAAGAGCTCGAGTTTGGCTCTGATACCATGTCACAAGGATCACTAGCATGAAGGAAGAGAGAGAGAGGGAGAGAGAGAGAGATGCTAGGGATCTTGGGGAGAAGGATTAAACCATCTCATTAGGCCAAGGGCCAAATATATATGAAGATACAAGGGAAAGAACAAAGGGTGTCCTATACAGGCTATCTACGGGTATATGTATCTCAACTATACACTATCACTAACACCCCAAAATTTGAGTTTTGGGGGTCAAGAGAATTCCAATTTTGTATCAGAACAGGCTTGGCCTATGCGCCCTTTTAGTCGAGTGGGAGCCTAACCATGTGAGAAGAACCGGACAAAACCGACCTGCACGTGAGGAAGAGTGTTGGAGTTTAGTCCCACATCAGCTAGCAGGCTGGGCAGTGTTGTCTTTTATTAACATATTGTATTATTTATGTATAGACTCATATGACTGCACATGTATGTGGGATATATACTTGGCCTATTGATCCAATAGAGATCATTTCATTCTCTCCCCAAACCCTCTCTCTCTTCTTCCTCTCTCTCTCTCTCTCTCTCTCTCTCTCTCCTTTAGGGTTTGTCACATGGTATCAGAGCTTGGATCGACAATCTGAAGGTTTGTGATCGATGATGCCGACGAGCTCTCTTCTCCGACGCCGATGAGCTCCTCTTCTCCGGCCACCTCCCTTCAGATCTGAAGATCCGTGAGCATATCGCTCTCCAATCAGATCTTGGATTAGACCTTCGTGTTGGTGCTGCGATTGTTCTACTGACTCGCGCCCATTGGACCTCGAACAGAGCTCCCCCGATGATCTGATATGTTCGTGCGAATGCGACCCCAGATCTATCCCGCAGATCTCTTCCTCTTCTTGTGCTGATTCGTGGCGCGATCCTCTGTAGACCGCCTCTGACGACCCAGGTTTTGAGGTGTGAGGTCCAAGTCTGATATTTAAGCAAACTCCCGAACTCCCCATAACCGGTATGGGACTAAACAAACAAACGTCACACCCCCTCATGTGGACAACAAGCGGAAACAATCACAAGCCTTTGTAGGGCACTAGTTATGCATGTCTATCAATAAACATCAAATTAACCATCTCACAAAATCATTGAATTGAAAGCTTTCAACTGATCACAGTACGTTGCATGTTCAATTAATTAGTCTAACTAAACAAATTAAGATATCTCTCACTAGAAATGGTGATAGAAGAACCTGAAAGAAACCAAATTCTTTCCCGGCTTTCAGGATTTGCTCCACAATCTCAAGGTGATCGCCTCCGAGGTTGATCACCGGAATTCTTTTACGTGCACTCACGGTCCCCAGCCTTTTTCCCGGGGGGAATATGTGGCTTTCCGGCACTGTTTGATGCCTCACCCCATTGGAAAGGAGCTTCTCCATTCTCTCTCCCTCCCTGGATCAGATGGTCGGCATGTTTTTTTTTTTTTGGTAATCAGAAGGGGAGATCACAACAAGGCCTCCATGGAGGCGCCATAGCCTGGCGCTGGCATAAACACCGAAACACCGGTGAAGAAGAAGCCGCCATAAGCCGGCGAAAGATCAAGAACAAAAAAAAAACAAACCCTCACTACGACAGAGGGAACCAAAACCCAAACCTCTCGGCACGCCGGCAGAAACTCGCCACCACTGGCGAAAGCATTGCCCTACCCCGGCGGAATCAGCCCACACAGCACAACCTGCACAAAAAAAAAACAGCAAACCCTGTCCATATCCTCCAGCCCGGCTAACAAATCGAAGCTGCCCGCTGTTACCCCGCCCTCGAGACGCCTCCACCGCCGCACTGCAGGTAGCCTCTCACCGTCCAGAGGTGGCGCTCTGGAAAACCTCCAGCGGAGAGCCTCACGCAGGGGCCGGATCCGACCAACCTCTGCACCCGGCGAGAGAAGACGACCTCGACGCCGCACGAGGACCGATGCCGGAGGTTGGGGAAGCGTCTCTCAGCTCCGAAGTCCCGATCACAAAACGCCGGGCAGAGGAGATCCTATCTACACGAGGGAGGAAGGAGAGGCAGATCCATCCCCGGGAAAGCGAGAGAGCCTCTCACCGTCCAGAGGTTGGCATGTTGATGATTGCATTTAGCTAGTTATGCTCTTATATGGAACTATCAATTGGAATCTCTCCTTTTCCCCCTGGCCTTATTATTCTTTGTGATTAAGGAATTACAGAATACAGACTTAAAGAATTAAGAGTTGTTTGATATCTAATAAATGTCAACGTTTGACTTGGATGATTGATTGAAAGCATATTCTTAGTGGAAGTTTCACTCTGACCATATTTGTCCTGTTCTACCTGCTTTTTATTTCTCCTTTACTGAGCAATCTGAATTGTAATTACTATAATTAGTGAAAGTGTTGGAAAAAGGACCTTATCAAAAGATTTTGGACTTAAAAGTCTGGGTTAATCCCAATAGTATTAACCTCTTGTAGTGTTTTACTTATACCATTTTCGAAAATATGTTATAATAGTCAATCTGCCAACCAAAATTTACCAAAAAAAGTAAATTCATCAAAAAATAGATAAGTAAGCAAAAAATAGCAAAAAATAATTATCCGAAACCGACTTCCACATGTTTACATTTATCATAGATGACATCCCGGTCAAAATCGGATAAAAAAGTACTCCAAAATGCAAAACTAGAAAGTTACTATAAATAACCAAAGTGCCCGGCAGAAGAAGGATTTTCAAAAATATTTTGGACTTGAAAGTCGGAGTTAATATCTTAGAATACTTCTTATTAAGCTATATATTATTGCTTTCTTTATTTTTATTATCTTAATTCTTATTTTTAAGACACCTTCGCACACACTCACCCCCTTAGAGTGAGGTTACTTGTCAGTCAGTGGTTTGGACTGACACCATTTGGGCGCTACTCTTTTAACGAGAGACTTTCTTGCACGGTTAGACCAAGGCTAGAGTACCGGTAGCGGTTGTGGAGTATGGTAGCAGTGGTGTGTTGTGGAAATACTTGATAGGTAGAGAGATAGTCGAGCTAAGCCAGAAAACACACAAAATATTTGTTCACGAAGTTCAAAAATTCCCTACCTCTGCGGGTGTCAATCACCGCCCTGGAGCAATGAAATTAAAAATCAAAGATTACAACCCTCTTCTTCTTCTTCGCCTCCATCGAATCTCAAGGAGACCAATCTCCTCTCAAGATCCACGTTCTTCTTTGTCTCTCCGACATAATGGAGAATCCCGAAGCAAGACTGTCATGCTTATGATCATGGAGTATCAGGCACCTGTCAGCTCCTCCGCACGCCGGTCGTCTCGTTGTGCCCGCGGCTGAGTAAGCCACACAGCCGTATACCCGTCAGTGCTTTGACCTAGTGCCCGTCGGCACTTCCTCTGTAGGAGAACCGGTCGCGACCTGGAGGATAACGCCATCCGCGTATCTCGCTCGGTTCTTAAGGGGAATTCTCACACCACGTCAACCTTCCCCAACAGTTATAGCTCATCTTCTATTGGGTGTCTCCTCTGCTATCCACCGATAGCATCGCACTCTGCTCATCTGCAGTAGTGCCTGTGGCAAAGATCGCCGCCACCGCGAACATCGTCGCCTCCATCGTCCGTCGATGAATCGCACCGGTGCCCGTCGGCACCTCCACTAGTCACCCGTCGGCACGCCCGTCGGCGTCTGGTATAGTTTCACGCTGATGTCTTCGTGCCATCAAGGTGCTCCCCCTCAATCAGGCACTCTCACGTATTGCTAGGTCGCTGCTCGTCTCACGAGTCGGCTCCCTCGTCGGTGTCGATCTCCTCGGGTCCGCGGTGGCTCCCTCCGCGACCGCCCTTCGTCGATCACCACAAACCGGCTAAACAACCCGGGGAGGCTCCGCGCCACGACCTCCCACCGGATTACTGCCAGGAACCTTGCCCAGGGCGCCGGGCCGACTCCCGGGCTCCTCCTCGCAGCGGCCTCTCCCTCTTGGTGTCCCTCTCTAAAGTTTTGACCAAGAGAGAGGGGACTGCACCTTTGATTGGCGGCACACACTTTCCCATGCTTCCCTCTATATATGAACTAGTAATGCCCGTGCCTATCGGCACGCAAAAGATTTCGAGGGTGAGAACAAAATTTTGAGGAAAGTGACAATACTTAAAAGGTGGCCAAAATATTTTGAGGGAGGTAACAATATTTAGAGGGTAGAAACAAAAATTTTCGAGTGCAGTAAAAGATTTCAAGACAAAAAAATTTGAGTGCACGCAAAAGATTTTGAGGGCATTGCAAAAAATATTATAGAACAGTGACAATATATTGACGACGATGACAATATTTAATTGCTAATGATGTAAAATTTAATTACTTTTAATGATGTAAAATTGTTTTATCATGGGATCACCTCGCACACTCGTCCCCTCCTCTGTTGAGTCTACTCCCCTTCCTCCTTTGGTCTGCGAAAAACGAACCTGCGTCAATCTGCTCCATTACATCCGGCTGCGAGATCGTCGGCGGCAGGTCCAGGTAATAGGCCTATCGGCACTCGGACAGCTAATTTCGATGGCCAAAAACTTTCTTCAGGGGCGCCAACATTCGATGGAGAAGTCAAAATTCGTTCGTGATAGTGTAATATGTGTATGCTCTCCACATAACTGGCAAAACACGATAGTAATATGGAGAAAAAACTGTCACAATGAAAAAAAAGAAGATGATATTGTTGTGCATCTCTCTCTCTCTCTCTCTCTCTCTCTCTCTCTCTCTCTCTCTCTCTCTCTCTCTCTCTCCCCCCCCCCCCCCTTGCTAACGTGAAAAAAAACCATAAAAAAAGAAAATCAACGACCAAGTAAAAAAAATCGAATGACTTTAAATAGTCGCCCAGAACCTGGTTCGGGGTCCAACCAATGACACCTGTCCCAACATGTTCGATCACCAGGCCTGGGGATCTCTCGATGGCCTGTAGATCTTAACAATCCGGAGCCATCCAAACGGACGAAAATAATAGGTATCGATGGTCGGACCCCAAACCACTGCGATACCGTGGTTTATTTTGATGTTACTTTATTTTCCTCTCTACTTTTTTAATATTTTTTAAAATGTAAAACTCGATGAACCCATAATTTTATTATTATTCTAAGAGAGAAGAGGGCATAATTTTATTATTATTCTAAGAGAGAAGAGGGCATAGAAGGGTAACCGTATGATGCGCGCCACTTGTCACAAATGGCATCGCAGCTGTTGTGGCTAAGTGAGGTTCACTATAGGGCCCGATGGTAGGCATGCATGGCAGTAATGCCCGTGCATATCGGCACGCAAAAGATTTGAGGGCGGGAGCAATATTTTGAGGAAAGTGACAATATGGTCACTAACAATTGCAAGCTGTGATAATGAAACTGAAACCCAAAATTTATCAAAAAAAAAAAAAACCACAAAGAAAAATAATAAAAAAATTATAAATCAATCGTTGAACCTAGCAATCGACGGGTCGAGTTACATGTATACTCCTCCGGTCTCCCTCTCCATCACGACGGCATCCCTCGCGACAACAGCCCCCTCTAGTCTCCCTCTCACTTGCGACTGCCCCCCTCCGATCTTCTCTTTCTGTCATCAACGATCAACAAAGCAGAGCAATTTTAGTAAAATAAAAAATAAAAAAGCCTCGAAAGAAAAAAGTTTCTTTAGATACAAAGAATGAACAGAGAAAAGAAGAAAAGGAAAGAACTGCATTGAAAAACTTCGCCGGTGATTACCTCATTATCAATGCAATCCATGGGGATCTGCATGTCGATCTCCCTTTCTTTCTGTCATCAATTCAGAAGGAAAAAAAAAGGAAAAAAAATTTCTTTAGATACAAACAAAACTGCAATACAAAGAACTTCAATGAAAAAACAGGGGATTTGTATTGAAAAAACCTCATTACAATACTTAATATCCGTCTCCATGTCGATTTGCCTCGCTTCCTGTAGGTGTCGATTTCTCTACATGTTGATTGCTAGCCTATCTGTCGATTTAGCAACATGGTGTGGAACTGGGACATTGAAGTGTTGCATCCACATCGGATTCTCACTGTTGCTCACCACATAGGTGCGGCCCACTACGACGCCGACGACGGGGATGATCTCATAGGGGTCGCTTGTCATGGAGGATAACTGATCGAGCTTCCCGTTCACCATGCACCCATATCACCACCACATCATCACCACCACCACATCCACTCCTGCACTCATATCACCACCACCACCACATCCACACTTCACATCCCCAACAAAATAAGAGAGAGAGAGAGAGAGAGAGAGAGAGAGAGGCTTACATGTTGAGGTCGCTAAGGATCTTGGCAAAGGGGGGCGGGTAATCCGGTGCCGGTTGTGGGGGAAAATCTTCGTGCCGACCCGAAGACTCTCGCAGCACCAGTCAATTGGAGTTGAAGTTGACGTCGAAGATCGTTGGTCGATCTGTTGATTGAAGTTGAAGCCTTTTGATATGTCAAAAGAAAGTGATATGCAATCAGAGAGATTGTGACACGAGATGTGATCTCGGAGTTCAGCCGAAGCCTACGTCTCCGTGCTATAGGGAGCAACCCGAATTCACTAATACTTCAGTTGAAGTGATCTCGACAGGCCGAGTGTCACTGAAAACCCTCCTGATATGTCAGAAGAAAGTGATATGCAATCAGAGAGATTGTGACACGAGATGTGATCTCGGAGTTCAGCCGAAGCCTACGTCTCCGTGCTATAGGGAGCAACCCGAATTCACTAATACTTCAGTTGAAGTGATCTCGACAGGCCGAGTGTCACTGAAAACCCTCTGATCTCTTCTAAGGAGAAAAGAAGATCAAGGAGAGATGGTAGATCAGAAGTTGAAAATCCCAGAGCTCTGGTTCTGAAAGTCAGATCTCAGAGTGGAAATCAGAATTTTTTTTTTTTGATCCTTTTACATTCGAAGGCTCTGCTATTTATAGGATTCTCTGGTGGGAATTCTGGGTTAAATGGCGGTTTCTGCCGTCGTATCTGGGGATTCTCCAGGTAAAGCTAGCGGGCCCCGCTACCGTCTTCTGGGGGATTCAACAGGCTCGTGGGCCTTCTGGGCAGGGCCGGTGGGTCCCGCGGTGGTCCTCGTGGGCCCACCAGGCAGGGCTGGTGGGTCCCATGGTAGTCTTCGTGGGCCCACCAGGCAGGGCTGGTGGGTCCCGCGGTGGTCTTCGTGGGCCCACCAGGCAGTACTGGTGGGTCCAGTGGTAGTCTTCGTGGGCCCGCCAGGCAGGGCCGGTGGGTCCCGCGGTGGTCTTTGTGGGCCCACCAAGCAGGGCCGGTGGGTCCCGTGGTAGTTGGTATACTTCTGCCAAAATTTGCACCCACAGTTACCCCCTCCAAGTTAGCTAGAGTTCGTTCTGGCTGGCTTGGATTTGGTGCAAAAAATAGCAACCCCCTGTCGCAAAAGGCAAGAAGAAACTTGTCGAGTGTTAGCACAAAAAAGGGACTGACCGGTTAATTTTGATTGATCGGTCAAATTTGACCGATCGGTCAATTTTGACCGATCGGTCAGATTTTGACCGATCGGTCAAAATTCAACCGGTCAAGAATCAGGTGATCGGTCAAAAAACATGGTTTTTTGACCGATCCAGTAGGAAATTTGACCGATCGGTTGAAATTTGACCGATCGGTTAATTTTTGACCGATCGGTCATATTTGACCGATCGGTCAAATTTTGACCGATCGGTCAAAATTCAACCGGTCAAGAATAGGGTGATCGGTCAAAAAACATGGTTTTTTGACCGATCCAGTAGGAAATTTGACCGATCGAATGATTTTTGCCGATCGGACAAGTTTGTCCGATCGGTAAAAATTATCCGATCAAGGTTCGAGTGATCGGCAAAAAACATTGGTTTTTTGCCAGATCCAGTAGAAATTTGACCGATCGAATGATTTTTGCCGATCGGACAAGTTTGTCCGATCGGTAAAAAATTATCCGGTCAAGGTTCGAGTGATCGGCAAAAAACCTTGGTTTTTTGCCAGATCCAGTAGAAATTTGACCGATCGAATGATTTTTGCCGATCGGACAAGTTTGTCCGATCGGTAAAAAATTATCCGGTCAAGGTTCGAGTGATCGGCAAAAAACCTTGGTTTTTTGCCAGATCCAGTAGAAATTTGACCGATCGAATGATTTTTGCCGATCGGACAAGTTTGTCCGATCGGTAAAAAATTATCCGGTCAAGGTTCGAGTGATCGGCAAAAAACCTTGGTTTTTTGCCAGATCCAGTAGAAATTTGACCGATCGAATGATTTTTGCCGATCGGACAAGTTTGTCCGATCGGTAAAAAATTATCCGGTCAAGGTTCGAGTGATCGGCAAAAAACCTTGGTTTTTTGCCAGATCCAGTAGAAATTTGACCGATCGAATGATTTTTGCCGATCGGACAAGTTTGTCCGATCGGTAAAAAATTATCCGGTCAAGGTTCGAGTGATCGGCAAAAAACCTTGGTTTTTTGCCAGATCCAGTAGAAATTTGACCGATCGAATGATTTTTGCCGATCGGACAAGTTTGTCCGATCGGTAAAAAATTATCCGGTCAAGGTTCGAGTGATCGGCAAAAAACCTTGGTTTTTTGCCAGATCCAGTAGAAATTTGACCTTTCGAATGATTTTTGCCGATCGGACAAGTTTGTCCGATCGGTAAAAAATTATCCGGTCAAGGTTCGAGTGATCGGCAAAAAACCTTGGTTTTTAGCCAGATCCAGTAGAAATTTGACCGATCGAATGATTTTTGCCGATCGGACAAGTTTGTTCGATCGGTAAAAAATTATCCGGTCAAGGTTCGAGTGATCGGCAAAAAACCTTGGTTTTTTGCCAGATCCAGTAGAAATTTGACCGATCGAATGATTTTTGCCGATCGGACAAGTTTGTCCGATCGGTAAAAAATTATCCGGTCAAGGTTCGAGTGATCGGCAAAAAACCTTGGTTTTTTGCCAGATCCAGTAGAAATTTGATCGATCGAATGATTTTTGCCAATCGGACAAGTTTGTCCGATCGGTAAAAAATTATCCGGTCAAGGTTCGAGTGATCGGCAAAAAACCTTGGTTTTTTGCCAGATCCAGTAGAAATTTGACCGATCGAATGATTTTTGCCGATCGGACAAGTTTGTCCGATCGGTAAAAAATTATCCGGTCAAGGTTCGAGTGATCGGTAAAAAACCTTGGTTTTTAGCTAGATCCAGTAGAAATTTGACCGATCGAATGATTTTTGCCGATCGGACAAGTTTGTCCGATCGGTAAAAAATTATCCGGTCAAGGTTCGAGTGATCGGCAAAAAACCTTGGTTTTTTGCCAGATCCAGTAGAAATTTGACCGATCGAATGATTTTTGCAGATCGGACAAGTTTGTCCGATCGGTAAAAAATTATCCGGTCAAGGTTCGAGTGATCGGCAAAAAACCTTGGTTTTTTGCCAGATCCAGTAGAAATTTGACCGATCGAATGATTTTTGCCGATCGGACAAGTTTGTCCGATCGGTAAAAAATTATCCGGTCAAGGTTCGAGTGATCGGCAAAAAACCTTGGTTTTTTTGCCAGATCCAGTAGAAATTTGACCGATCGAATAAAAGTTTTGAACCTGTCCTCAGAGAGGGTTTTACAACTGTTCTGTTCTGATCTTCTGGCAGAGTTTTGAACATTGATGGGGCTTGATCCTTCCTGTTTTGAATCTTTGGTTGGTTTGAATGAGCCTTTTTGACCGGCGGTCCGGTTTACTCAGACCGGTGGCGTGCTTGGACCGTTTGGTTCACGTGGACCGGTGGCTCGACGTTTCGTCTGGTCCGACGTTTCGCCTGATTTTGCGCAAGCTACGGATGGATGCCACGTGTTCCTACAAAAACACGCGATTTGATATGGTGAAGACACGTGTTTTCTCGATTTGCGTACCTGTTTTACCCTGGGTATAAAAGTTTCACCGGCTGTCATTTTTGCCTCACGCTCCCAAAATTTTTCGAAGTCCAGACTCTTTGCTCCCGATTTCTGCTTTTGCTCGATCGATCAGATGGCATCTTCTGGAAGCTCGAAGAAGTCTGGCGGGGTCCCTTCGAAGAGGAAAGGGAAGGAGATTGTTGAGGTTCCATCCTCTCCGAAGGGTGGCCGTGGCAAGGGCAAGGCTGTGCTTGCCGAACTTGGGCAGCTGGGCAAAAGACACCAAGGAGTAGGGTTTGCTTCAGCGCCATCGAGGCCAGAGCATATTCCTAAAGTAAAGTTTGTTCTGGGCCCGCTCATGTCTTTGTCAGAGGAGACTGAGTACGTGTACAATACTGGTGGCGAGTTCACCGATTCAAAGAGGAGGAAGTGGTAGACATTGCTCTCTTTCTTCACCGAAGGGAGGGTACAACCTTCGCTCCCCAGCGTTCAGGCCGCATTCGGCATTGACAAGAAGACTGTCTTCACCAACTTTGCTAGTAGTGAGCAGGTCATGGGAACCATTGTGACCGTCGGCCAACTCAACTGCGGTCTGCGTCTACTGTTGCCACCCTTTGCGGCAAGATTACTGAACACTTCTGGCCTTTGCCCGGGGCAGGTCACTGGGAATGCCTGGCGAATCATCTACACATTCTGCCGCGTGGAATCGGATTTCCAGGAAGACTTGAAGGCGTGCTACTCTAGCATTCCAGAAGGTGAAGACGCTCGGATCGAGCTTGGCTACTTTTTCTTCCACTATCGATGGGCATACAGAAGGGATAGCCCGTTCTACAATTTGACTGGAGTATCTCCGCTGCGCCCACTCACCGATACAGTCCCTTCGGACAAATTGTATACTGATTGGCCAATTTCTGTTACCGGCGCATGGACACCTATCTCAGTGCCGGATACCCCTCGAGGTGAAGTGCACGACGCAGTGAAGATGTACTGCGAGAAAGGCATCTATGCCTGGACCTCCGAGAGGGCTGGAGCAATCGATAATTTATTTCTGGAGTTGACCTGTGGAACCAGGTCGTGGAAGCAGTTTTCCAACTGCCCCGTGAGATATGGCAAGGCCAATCTCCTCCACCGATCAAAGGATAGATACGAGGACAATGAAGTCCTATACTCTGACTACGAAGAAGACCCTCATTCGGGCAAGATCATTCGAAAGGTTCGGGCCGAGAAGAAACTCTACACTGCAAGGCGCCGCTTGTCCACTGTGGAAGAGAAACTGGTGATCCAAAGAGGCCCAGTGAAGAAGAAACGAAAAACCCTCAAGCAAAAGGAAAATGAAGACCAAGGGAAGAAGAATGAAGAAGAAGAAAAAGAAAAGAAGGAGAGCGTCGAGGAAGACGAAGAGACCGAGAATGTCAGCCACGACAATAGTGGTAATGACGAGGACGAGGAAGGGGGCGGTGAGGATGATCTGTCTTCCACCCCCTCTGGTGGAGATGGTGAGAATGGGGGTGGTGAGGAAGAAATTCCTCCCACCCCCACTGGTGGTGCAACAGGGGAAGACTCGATTCCTATTCCTATTGACGAGGTTAGAGCCCGTCAAATGGAGGAAATTCTCGACATAGAAGGTGATGGCCCAAAGGCGGTTCCCACCTACAAGTTTGATGAATTGAAGAAGCCGCTGCGCTTCAAAATTAAGTTGTCGAGGAGTGGTGGGGTTGGAAGCAACCCCACACCCCTCGATCAAATTCCACCTGAAGTACCCCGCCTCGAAGGAGCAACCACGAGCGGGGGTATCGAAGTTGAACAACCCCCACCCCCCTCTCGGTCTCTGGCTGAGGAGGTGGCTGCTATGGTGGCGGGACTCGTCCAGCCAGGCGGGCCCCAGGAGGAAAGAGTTTCACCTCCCCGGGATGCTCCCTCTCCTATCCATTTGGAGAGGGAAAGTCGCGTGGGCGATGGAGATACTCAACCTCAGACAACGCCGGCTCCTACTCAGGAGAAAACGACCCCTCAGGGTGGTTCCGATCGCTGAAAGGGTAAGGAGCCAAGGGTTGAAGCCTCAGGTAATTTTACTAACTTGCCTTGATTGTATTGCCTTTGAAGATTGGGAATAATCTAACACTTTGTCCTTCGTGTTGATTGCAGGTGCGCCTGCTGGCTCGACCCCGAAGATGAAGAGTTTGGGTGATGTTGACATCAACCACCCCACATCCGTGATCTGGAAACTCTGCAATCTTCCAGGGGCTACTCTGGATGAAGCTTTCGACAGGCTCGAACTGGTGGTAAGTGTATCTGCTCGACCGATTATCTGAATTGCATCTTCAGAATAATTCTAACTCTTTTGTTCTTTTTGCAGAATTCAGCAGTTTTGAATGTCGCGACCAAGCTCTCCATGAAGGCGGGGGCCAAAGAAGCTTCAGCTGAAGTCTCCCGCTTATCTGCCGCATTGGAGGTCGTAAGCGAGGAGAGGGATAAGCTGAAGGAGGCTCTATCCTCAAAAAAGGAGCCATTGAAGGCCAAGACCGAGGCCCTTCGCAAGGAAAAGTTGGAGAGCAAGGGCTGGCAGAATGGATATGAGTTCCGGGGTCACGAGCTTGAAGATCTGAAGAAAAGATTCTTCAGGATCGAGAACTTGGGCTTCGATCGTGCTGCTCGAATAAAGGAGCTGGAGGCTCAACTTGCTGCTTCAGCAGAGACTCATAAGAAGGAGCTGGAGCATATGCGGAGTGAGTGCCAGAGCTACAGGGAAACAGCTGAAAAGGCGGCAGAAGCACTCAGGGCCCATGTTGCAAGTGTCCGATCCTCCAAGGCATCAGCGGCGAGCAAAGCTCGTGCTGGATCTGAGGGGGAAAAGTCGCGTGCGCAGAGTGTGGCCAAGCCTTGAGACTTTTTCTTCCTTTCAGTTGTTGTGCTTGTAAACTCTTGATATGTAATAGCTCGCTCCTGTACTTGTCATATTTTTGATAATAATAGAAATCTCTTTGGTGTTTAAAAATTGGATGTCTCTTGAGTTGAATGTCTTTGAATCTTATGTTCTGGATAGCATTAGCATAGATACAATCTTTTGAATGTAAGGGATCGAGTTGCAACTTGATTACCCAAACTTGTTTACCTTGAAATTTGAATTTGAATCTATGCAACACTTGTATGTAAGGGGTTGAGTCGCAACTCAAGCACCCAAACTTATTGCAACTTGAAAATTGAAACTTGAATTCGTGTAACACTTGAATGTGAGGAGTTGAGTCGCAACTCAAGCACCCAAACTTGTTAGACGATATCGAAATTGATTGAATTTGAACATTGAAACTTGAAGGTCAGTTTAACATTTGCTAGTAAGGGGTTGAGTCGCAACTCTAACACCCAAACTTGTTAAAAGACTTGGTAACTTGAATATGGTCAGTTTTTAACATTTGCTAGTAAGGGGTTGAGTTACAACTCTAACACCCAAACTTGTTAAAAGACCTGGTAACTTGAATTTGAAGCTGCTTTAGAACTTGAATTGAAAAGCTGAACACTGCACATTTGAACATCTGAAAGAGAATTTTATTCATCACAGAATTTACATCATGGGTAGAACATCTTGAGGTGTCTGGAATTCCAAGCTCGAGGCAATCTATCTCCTTCTGGTGTGACCAGTCTGTAAGAACCTTTGCCTCCTACTGATTCAACGATATATGGACCTTCCCAGTTGGGAGCAAGCTTCCCACTACTGTGCTCTTTGGTGTTGTAGAAAACTGCTCTGAGAACTAGGCTGCCCACTGGGAACTGTCTCTTGTAGATTTTCTTGTCATAGGCTCTTTTGATCTTCTGTTGGTACTTGGCCACACGAAGTGATGCTTGATCTCGTAATTCTTCGGAGAAGTCTAGATCATTGATCCGAAGTTCTTCATTGATTCCTTCTTCAACTGCTTTGGTCTTCAAAGTACTTGATATATTTTCTGTTGGGAGTACTGCTTCCGATCCATATGTTAGACGAAAGGGTGAGAACCCTGTTGATCTTCTCGGAGTTGTGCGATACCCCCAAAGAACTTCAGGTAGGACTTGCTCCCACAATCCTTTCTTGTCGTTGAGTTTCTTCTTGAGTATACCAAGTATGGCTCTATTTGAGGCTTCAGCTTGGCCATTGTATTGAGGATATCTTGGAGTTGAATAGAATAGCTTGATGCCGTTGTTGAGACAGAACTCTCGAAACTTGTCGGAGTCAAACTGAGCTCCATTGTCAGCAACAAGAATTTGAAGTGTACCAAACCTTGAGAAGATGTTGCGCCGAATGAATTTGATCACTTCGTCGTCAGTCTCTCGGAAGAGGGGCACAGCTTCAACCCATTTGGTGAAATAATCCGTGGCCAGCAGTAGATACTTCTTCTTGCTTGGAGTTGGAGGGAAAGGACCCAAGAAATCTAACCCCCATTGATGGAACGGCCAGGGACTTGATAGTTGATGAAGCTCATCTGCAGGGAGATGAATAGCTCGAGCGTGTCTTTGGCATGGCTCACATTTTTGAACAACTTGTTGAGCATCCTTTGCCATTGTTGGCCAGTAGTACCCTTGTAGTTTCGTCTTGGCTTCAAGAGATCTTCCTCCCGAATGATTTCCACAAGTTCCAGAGTGGATATCAATTAGGATTGCGAGTGCTTGCTCGGGACCAAGGCACTTGAGCAACATCCCGTTGTGAGATTTGAAATATAAATCTTCACCTTGCAGAATGTAGCATGGGAGCTTCCTTTGAAGTCTTCGGGCTTGATTTGGATCTTCCGGCATTTTGCCATGCTTGAAGAAATCGAAAATTGATCGTCTCCAGTCTTCAAGCTGATCTCCACCCCCAGATTCTTTTGTAGTAGTAAGGATCTGTTGATCGGGGGTGGTCTTGGACACTTCTTGATAATCGATTTGTATTTGCCTTCCTCCGAGTGAGTCTCCAAGAACTGAGGCAGCATTGGCTAAGGCATCTGCTTCTCGGTTCTCAGCTCTGGGGATTTGAATGAATTCAGCGACAATAAAACGTTGTTGAAGATGTCGTACTAAGGCCAAGTAGAGTTGCATTCTTTCTTCGCGAGCTGTGTACTCTCCATTGATTTGCCTTATGATCAATTGGGAGTCACTGTAGACAATGATTCGATCTACCCCCAGGGATTTCGCCATCTTGAGTCCAGAAATGAGTGCTTCGTATTCGGCTTCGTTGTTGGTGGCAGTGAATCCGAGGAGAGTGGCTTTCTGAAGATGATCAAGTTCGGGGGATACCAAGACTATCCCAGTTCCCGAACCGATCGAACTTGAAGCTCCATCAGTATAAAGTTTCCATGGAGGAGTTGCAGCTGTAGCTTCGAGATTTGGATCAATTTTTGTTGCAAGGTTGATCGGAGTATTGTCCTCATCCTCCAAGCGCATATCGACATCTTCTTCCCAAGTGATGGGGTCTTCAACTGGAAAATCAGCTAGAAAATCAGCAATAGCTTGACCTTTGATAGAAGTGCGAGATTCGAACTGAATTCCCAGGGAACTCATTTCGATCACCCATTTGGTCATTCGACCAGCTCGACCAGCTTTGTCAATGATATCTTTGAGCGAATGTTCTGAAATAACAGTGATCTGGTGAGAGACGAAGTATGGTTGAAGACGACGCGATGCAGTGAGTAAGGCTAGGATGACTTTCTCAGTTTTTGAATAGCGAGTTTCAGCCGGGAGAAGAGTGTGACTGATATAATAGACTGGATGCTCGAAGCCTTCTCTTCTACTGACTAAGACTGCACTGATTGCTTGATTGGTTACGGCGAGATAGAGCCATAAGTCTTCTTGTGGAAGTGGAGCCGTCAAGATAGGAGCTTGCACCAGATATTTCTTGATGCTTTGAAATGCCTCTTCACAAATTGGACTCCACCCTGAAGTATCCGCCTTTCGTAGTTTGTCGAAGAGAGGTTTACATTTGTCAGAAGACTTTGAGATGAACCGATTGAGGGCAGCAAGTCTTCCAGTGAGGCGCTGCACTTCCTTTCGATTGGTAGGTGATGGTATGTCGAGGATAGCTCGAATTTGATCAGGATTGGCTTCAATACCCCTCCTGGTCACAAGATGACCCAGGAATTTGCCAGATTGAACTCCGAAAGCGCACTTGGCTGGATTGAGCTTCATACGATACTTTCGAAGAACTTGAAAGGTTTCTGCCAGATTAGAAAGATGCTTGCTCCGAATGGAACTCTTGGTGAGGAGATCATCGACATAGACTTCGACGTTGCGGCTGATCTGATCTTCAAACATTTTTGTGACTAACCGTTGATAGGTGGAACCAGCATTTTTGAGGCCGAATAGCATTACATTGTAGCAGTAGAGACCTCGGTTAGTCACGAAGCAAGTCTTCTCTTGATCGTCTGGATGAAGTGGAATTTGATTGTATCCAGAATACCCATCCATGAAAGACAATAGCTCGTGGCCAGCAGTGGCATCGACGAGTCTATCGATCCTTGGCATGGGGAATGGGTCTTTGGGGCAAGCCTTGTTGAGGTTGGTGAAGTCGATGCAGACTCTGACTTTCCCATTCTTCTTTGGAACAGCAACTATATTAGAGATCCAGGTAGGATACTCTACTTCACGGATAAAGCCTGCTGCAAGTAGCTTAGTGATTTCTTCTTGAACAGCAACTTGCAGCTCTGGCCGGATGGTGCGTGGCTTTTGCTTGACAGGTTTCACCTCTTCTTTGATCGCAAGTCGATGGCAAGCGTCATCTGGATTGATACCAGGCATGTCTTCGAAACACCAAGCGAAGACGTCGATATTGGACTGGAGGAAGGATACCATGTCTTGCGCTTCTGCGTCGCTAAGACCGGTACCAATAAATGTTTGTCGAGGGAGATCTCCACTGCCAATGTCGATAGGGATGATTTCTTCAATTGAAGGTGATGTTTCCCATTCGATTGGTGGTGGTTCGGTCAGCGGAATCTCCTTTGATTGCTATTTAGAAGAGGGACCAGCTTCATCTCGTGGCCGCTTTGGAGGAGCAATATTGATCTTTCGATCTGTCTTTGCTGCAGCAGCTTCACAAGACCTTCCAGCTTGCTGATCGCCTCGAATGCAGACGATGCCTTCTCCAGTTGCAAACTTGAGTAGTTGATGATAAGAGGAGGAGATGGCATTGATCTGATGGAGGAATGGTCGCCCGAGGATGGCGTTGTAACTGGAGACTCCTTCGACAATTGCAAACCTTACCGAGACTCGAGTCTCTCGGCTGAGGTCGATGGTAAATCTGGATTCGCCCACTGTGATGCTTTGTTCACCGTTGAAGCCGGTGATCACAGTCGGGACGACGTCGAGGCTTTGATACTTATGTCCCAGGCGTTTGAAACAGTCTGAGAACATAATGTCGATAGAGCTTCCGGTGTCGATGAGGATTCGATTGACGGTGCTTCCGTCGATGATGAGTTTCAAGACCAGGGGGTCTCGATGTGGAGTATGAACTCCTTGAAGATCGGTGTCGTTGAAAACTATGGATGGCCAAGCAAGACCTTCGATGGGCTTCTCGATCCAGGTATCTTCTTTATTTGTAGTAGATCGAACATGGAAGATGCGTTGAACCTGCCGATCCACTTCCTTCCCGGTCAAAGCTTGATTGTGCAAGGTTCCATGAATGCCAAAGACATTGGCCTTTACAGAAATTGGTTGCCGGTTAGAAGAGATTTGATGTATCCAACACACTTCTTTCCCCTTGGCAGAGGTTCGACGTTGATCGTGCCCGTTGTTGACGAATTCTTGAAGGTGGCCCTCTCGTAGTAAGTCTTCAAGATGGAACTTCAACCGATAGCATCGGTCAGTAGAGTGGCCGTGACTTCGATGGAATTCGCAGTAGACTGTTTTGTCTGCTGTGAATTTGGAATTTGGCTGAAGAGGATTGGGCCTCCGAAGATACTCGTCGTGTTGAATACGGTCGAGTATCTGTTCGACTGGTAAATTCCACTCAGTGAAAGTGGTCTTCGTCGGAGATCGACGCCCATCATTCTTTGATCTTTTGTTGGCCGGAGGGGCTGCTGCTTCAGCGTTGTGAGCCTTTGCAGCATACTTAGGAGCTTCTCTTTCAGCAGGCCTTCTCTTAGTTTCTCGCCCTTTCCGAGCGACTTAATCGTCTTCCACCTCAATCTGCCTCTGGATTCGATCAAACATAGCTCCCAGAGAAGGAGGGGGATTGCGGATGAAGTCGTTGTAGATGTGTAGATCGAAGCGGAGAGCGTTCTGGAAAGCCAACATGATGGCTTCATCATCCAGATGTCTTCCAGAGAGGGCGGCATGTTCATTGCGAAACCTCCTGGTGAAACTTCGGAGAGTCTCGTCAGCACCCATCTTTAGTCTATATAGAGAGTCGAGCTTCTTCTCGGGCTTCAGGTTGAGCTGGTAATGCTGCACAAAGAGTTTAGCTAAAACATCGAACTGGGTGATGGACCCAGCTCGTAGATTATGATACCAGTCGAGCGACGGCTCATCGAGGCTTCCCGCGAAGGTGCGACAGAGCACATTGTTTTCTTCTTCGTGAGGCGTAAGAGCTTGTTTGAATGCGAGGATGTGGAGAGCAGGATCTCCTCGGATGCAGTTGAATTTGGGGAGGATAGGGGTTCTCCATCCCCTTGGAAATGCTGTCTCGAAGAGACTTCGATGGAGAGGTCCGGTGGAGGAATACCCATCCCTACGACCATGTCCTCGACCTAAGGGTTGGTCAAGAGACAAGATCGCAAGGTCTTGCTCTGGCATCGAAGTGTTCGCCTGTTGGAGTCGATGTCGAAGGTCCGATCCAAGTCCACGTTGAAGTGGAATGGAAGGAGAGACTCTACTCTTTGAAGGGGCGCCTTTCATTTGGTGCTTCCTTGGCATGTTGATTTTTGAAGGTGTCCTCTTGTCGCAGTTGTGACCAAAAGAGGATTGGGAGGACTCGTCGTCAAGACGATCCCAGACACTCTGCTTCCAGGGAGCAGCAGAGGGAGTAGGATCGCGACGAATTCTTTCGAGGGCAGCAGTGCCTATCGACCTCCGTTGTTCGGAGTGAATTGAATGTCGAGGAAGATCAACCCTCTCACTTGTGGAGGGGATCGGAATAGCAATTCCAGCTTCGGAGGCTGCCTTCTTCAGAGCATCCCTCTCAGCGGTGAGGGTGGTGTTTTGCTTTGCCAATTGGAGCAATTGGAAGTCGATTGCAGAGATCTGGTAAGTCGATGGAGGATCTTCAGCGGGAGTGGGGGCTGTTTGCCCAATTGACTGTCGTGCAGGGTGGATGATCGGTCGATCGACGGATCTTTCGCTCCCTGAATGAACCCCCATTTCTGGGACAGCAAGGGGCTGTCCGAAATTGAGCCTTTGACTCATTGATCGAGTCTCAGGACGAGCTTGTTGTTGAGTATTACTTCCTTCTGGTTGACCTTGATGTTTCGTCCTCGCCATTCAGAGAGCGAAAGGTGCAACGAGAGTGCCGTTCAGTTGTCTGATCAACCGAGAGAGCGAGGAAGTTTGACTATCAAGATCAGTTGTAGGTTCAACCGATCAAGTAGTAGCGGAGAGTTGGACTTTTTGATCGGATCCCACAGACGGCGCCAAACTGTGGGGGAAAATCTTCGTGCCAACCCGAAGACTCTCGCAGCACCAGTCAATTGGAGTTGAAGTTGACGTCGAAGATCGTTGGTCGATCTGTTGATTGAAGTTGAAGCCTTTTGATATGTCAGAAGAAAGTGATATGCAATCAGAGAGATTGTGACACGAGATGTGATCTCGGAGTTCAGCCGAAGCCTACGTCTCCGTGCTATAGGGAGCAACCCGAATTCACTAATACTTCAGTTGAAGTGATCTCGACAGGCCGAGTGTCACTGAAAACCCTCCTGATATGTCAGAAGAAAGTGATATGCAATCAGAGAGATTGTGACACGAGATGTGATCTCGGAGTTCAGCCGAAGCCTACGTCTCCGTGCTATAGGGAGCAACCCGAATTCACTAATACTTCAGTTGAAGTGATCTCGACAGGCCGAGTGTCACTGAAAACCCTCTGATCTCTTCTAAGGAGAAAAGAAGATCAAGGAGAGATGGTAGATCAGAAGTTGAAAATCCCAGAGCTCTGGTTCTGAAAGTCAGATCTCAGAGTGGAAATCAGAATTTTTTTTTTTTTGATCCTTTTACATTCGAAGGCTCTGCTATTTATAGGATTCTCTGGTGGGAATTCTGGGTTAAATGGCGGTTTCTGCCGTCGTATCTGGGGATTCTCCAGGTAAAGCTAGCGGGCCCCGCTACCGTCTTCTGGGGGATTCAACAGGCTCGTGGGCCTTCTGGGCAGGGCCGGTGGGTCCCGCGGTGGTCCTCGTGGGCCCACCAGGCAGGGCTGGTGGGTCCCATGGTAGTCTTCGTGGGCCCACCAGGCAGGGCTGGTGGGTCCCGCGGTGGTCTTCGTGGGCCCCCCAGGCAGGGCTGGTGGGTCTAGTGGTAGTCTTCGTGGGCCCGCCAGGCAGGGCCGGTGGGTCCCGCGGTGGTCTTCGTGGGCCCACCAGGCAGGGCCGGTGGGTCCCGTGGTAGTTGGTATACTTCTGCCAAAATTTGCACCCACACCGGTGAGGGAGGAAAGAGGGGCCAGCTATGGATCAGAATGAGGCAGCGGCGAAAGGGGGTCTGGGGTGGAGTCATCGGGGGTGGAGGCACGAACGATCGGCGACCAAGCCAACCTTCCAATCCAGCACGAACGACTAGCGACCAAGCCCGATCTCAGCCCGGCCATGATGTCCGACCGCCTCCGACCTGCCGATCTTCACCAATCCGCTCTGGCCTGCCAATCTCTGTCAATCCCCAACCGACTGTCGTCGCTCATCTGCCTCCGGCATGCCGATCTCTGTTGATCCGCCTCCGGCCAACCGATCCGCGACCATCGATCCAACTCCGGCCTGCCAATCTCCGCCACCCCACCCAAGATCTGTGCTAAAAGAGAAGGAGCCCGATAGAGGAGGCGATCGTACCTCTTGATGGGGGGTTTCAGTTTGGGGGGGAGAGAGAGATCGGTGCCGTGAGAGGGGGCGATTGCACCAAGGTTTCCATTTGGGGACAGAGGAGCGAGCACGTGCGGGCGAGAGAGAGAGAGAGAGAGAGAGAGAGAGAGAGAGAGAGAGAGAGAGAGAGAGAGAGGTGCCGGGGGACGGGTATCGCGCGGGGGGGGGGGGGAGAGGGAGATTTGGGCCGGGATGGCTCTCGCTCTCGGGGAATCAGACGACTGATCTCTCTCTTGATCGATTTGTGAATCGGACGGCTGATAGTGATTTAAATTTGAGACTATGGTGTGTGAAACAGACGGCAATGGCTGATGATCTCTCTTGATTTTTTTGCTATGCATGCCGAATTAATGGTGGGAGGGGGACCAGTACAGGTGGCAGCCATAGGAAAATAACCCTTGGCAAGAAAACGTGTGAATAATCGGATAAATACCCAACGTATCCTTGGTTTTTTTACATAAAAGCCCTTCAAACGATTATTAAATTTTCTTTTTTACAATCAGGTCCTTCACTAATTTATTACTTCCTCCACTTAATTTCATCCCTATATTTCAACTCGATTCAATCTTAGCCGTTCCCCTCTTTTTAGATGAATCTCATTCATCCTAACACCAATTTATCTCATCCCCTCATTCTATCCTCCTCTCAAAAACAGATCCTGACCGTTCTTTGTACCCCCCACAAAACTGTAGCTTATTATATAGATAGGAGGAGATTAGGAGATAGGAGAGAGCTGCGTGCATGCATGGGATTCTATCCCATCATCACATGAGATCTCCATCGCATTAAATCAGCCAACTCAATACCTTTTATTCAGCCCACCTTCCATCTATATCCAACCGATTCGGCCAACCTTTCCTCAGTGAACCCACATGGATCGTATGGCTGATGGTGGGACCCTCACCATGGGCCACCAATGGCGGGCCGAGCTCATGGGCTGGACTTCCAAGCCCAACCTGGTGGAGTTAGTAGCTGTAGTTTCTCTTTTGTGATGACAATGATCCAGTAATAAAACTATTTTGGGTAGCATAGATCACCTCAAAAATATAATAATGAAAAGAAATGGTCTAATTGATCAGTATTGTAGATAAGCGCATCAAACTAGTTTACTTGAATGCCCGGGAGTGAGTTAGGTTACTTAGCTCGCCGTCAGAGGCTTGAACGTCGTGCTCCCTTAAAGAAAATCCTGTCAGCATGTAGTAGCACCGTCGTGTCACACATACTGAGAGGATAACCTTCTTGAAGGTTGAATTTTGTTTCTTCCTCCTCTTTCGTTTTCTACATATATGTAAGAGCATGCCTTGTATGAGATCCCCAACATGGTATAGTTACTTAACCAGAACCCAAACCCTTACCCACTTTTTCTCCTCACATCCTAGAGATTGATCTACATATTTCTAGAACGTGAGAAAAAAACATACAAAAAAAACAATTATTTATTCTAGGGGAAACTCAAATAAGGCTTTATAGACGAGTCTGTGAACTATCTGACACTTTCTATGAATTGTGTTGGAGAGAGATCCCAGTTGAAGTCGGAGTCAGATCTACCATCAGACAGTCGTGCGCACAACTTGAGAGTGTCGTGTGCACGACCTGGAGCCCGAGAATATCGACACATCTTTCTGCAAAAAGACGAACTGCCTACAAGCAGTCGTGCGCACGACTTTGGAGTGTCGTGTGCACGACTTAGAGCTTGATTTTTCCGACGCGTCATTGATGAGACTATCGTGCGCACGACTTTAAGTCATGCGCACTACTATAGCGGCAGCGTGGGGTTGACCCAATTTTGCACGATTGAACTTTTCATTGGGGGCTGTTTTGAGGGAAATTTTGGGATTGGGCTTATGTAATCTATTCCCTTGATATATAAAGAGATCTATGGTTTTTTGGAAGGTAGATTTGAGAGGGCTTTTGTTGAGAGATCATTATTTTGCTTAAGAGTAGAGATTGGAGAGCCTTCTTCAAAGGTTTTCATTGGAGGGTTCGAGGAACCATTGTACACTCTTCTCTATATGTTAGTGGATCTCTCTCGTGGTGCCGCCAGTGGACGTAGGCAAGATTGCCGAACCACCTAAAATCTCTGGTATTCTTTGTGGTGCGTGATTTTCTATCCTATTCTTGTTTGATTGCTTTGCATATTCCACATAATTTCTATTTGTGTCGTTGTTTTAGGCGATCTTGTGTGGTTGCCGATTCTGCTGCGCACAACAAACTGTCTAATATTTTTCAACATAGTATATGAATTATACAATTACAAAAAGATAACAAACACTATAAATATGACAAACATCTAGATGAAAACCCTTGAAGACCCATAATTAATTACATGGAATCCCAATTAATTTCATGGTAATTACATGATAAATATATTGTCTAATTTTGTTGAAGATTTAAGAGATATTCAAAATAAAAGTATTTTAAAAAAATATCATCTTTGAAGCTTTGAAAAAGTCTTAAATCCGAAAAGAAAAGTCCCAAATCCACTAAGAACAAGTTATGGAGTTCTTAGATTTGGAATCATGTCGCTTGTTTGCTCGTGAACCTTGACAACTACTTTATCCAAAAGAGGGACTGAGCTGGAAAATTGGGACTATCCAGTCTTTGGAAGATTACCGTTGCTAAACGATGCTCGCATATGGAGCATCCGCCGTGTGACGACCAAGATCTAATAGGCCAATAGCCAAGAGCTAAGACTCCTGAGGCTGGGATGCCAAAATGGATAAAGTGAGGTGAGGTGAGGTGTACAAGGCCATGAGTTAGCCCTACATCGCCTGAAGAGAAGGAGATCCTGAGCTACTTATATAATTTTCTCTCCCAAATATAGAAGACGCGTTTTAAAACCGTGCGCCGTTACGGATTTCGTAAGAACTCCATAGTTAAGCGTGCTCGGACGAGAGTAGTACCAGGATGGGTGACCCCCTGGGAAGTTCTCATGCGAGCACGGGCAAAGCGGATAATATCTTGTGTGTTTGGAGTGGATGTTACACACCGATTCTGTGGACGACTACGTTCGGATCGCAGAAAGTACATCAATCGAGAGCATGAAGAGGTTTGTTCGAGCGATCATCGACGTCTTTGTGGATGAATATTTTTGTTCACCCAACAATAAAGATATTGCACGCTTTCCCGTAGAAGGTACACAACAAGGGTTTCCAGGCATGATCAGAAGCATCGATTGCATGCACTGAAAGTAAAAAAACTATCCAACAGTGTGACAAGGTATGTACACTGATCATGTTCATGAGCCGACAATTATTTTAGAGGTTGTAGCTAGTAAAGATCTCTGGATTTGGCACTCCTTCTTCGGGTTGTCAGGGTCACACAACGACATCAACGTCCTCGATCGTTCGTCGATTTTTAGGCAGCTTGTGGAGGGAAGAGCTACCCCATGCAATTTTACCATCAATGGCCATAACTATAATATGGGGTACTATTACGCCGATAAGATTTACCCCTCATGGTCAATATTAGTGAAAATCATCCCAATATCGAGAGACAACAAGAACAAGTACTATGCTCAACAGTAGGAGATGGTAAGAAAGGATGTCGAGCGAGCTTTTGGAGTATTGCAATCCTGATTTGCTATAGTACGAGACCCGGCTCGTTTTTGGCAGTCGAATGTACTTATAAACATTATGACAAACAGCATCATAATATACAACATGATTGTCGAAGATGAACGTGATCTTCACTACGACCTCAACTTCAACTTCGCCAATATGACGCTAATTGTTGAAGTTTTCCACGAGCACATGATACCTCTGATGGAGTTTATTCACACCCTCCATCAGATTATGAACAAGAAGACCTACTCCCAACTTCAGAAAAACTTGGTTGAACATATGTGGCAACTCAAGGGATCTCTATCTGAATATTAGGTTTTATTATGTTTAATGTAATTATCTTGAACTAATTTAATTGTTGGTCAAGAGCAACTTCTTTAAGCCCTTTTATCTTCTTTATCGCTCTCCAACAATCATTGCTTGTTCTTCGACCTTTCTTCCTCAATTACCCTTTGTTCTTCAATGTTCGGAGCTCGTTTTCCTCCCTCTTCAACCATTAAGCTTGTCGTAGTCAACTAGTCATCAATCATTAGAAACCCTGGTAGCTCGGATGATCATGTAACCCTAATCCCCGATCCCATCACCCTACGTAGGTAATAAACCCTACACCCTAATTGATTTTATCATATAAATGGAGTTGAGAAAAATAGTCTTTTATAATAAGTTATTTTTAAAAGAAATTGAGAGATTATATGTATTTATTTTGTGATTAGTTGCAACCCTAACCGTTGAACCCATCACTGAAGGTGTATCTACTACTTATTTACAACATTATGAAATACATTTTGTACTTTGAAAATAATCAAGTGAATTTTGTTCATCTACTTGGTGGATCTAAGATTTATTATATCCTAGATAAATTATTGTTGTGATCCATCTGAATCAAAATTCAGAAATATAAGTTTAATCAAGAGTAAGAATATTGTAGCCATTATGATTTAGTCATGTCTTCATCAAAGAAGACTAAACAATCTACAGATATTTTTTAACAATGTGTGGATAAATGTGTGTGTGTGTGTGTGTGTGTGTGTGTGTGTGTGTGTATGTATGTATGTGCAATATACCTCTTCATTGCATCTATCTCATGATATTGTTAAAAAATAGTTCTTCAATTGATGTAGACCTTGAAAACTTGAACATATGAGTCTAATAGATGTATTCATATTTGTTTTAGTCTTCTAATGCTGAAGATTATATGTATTATTTAAGTTATTTGTAATAATATTCTTTATATTTCTATTATATATTCGTTAATATTGTCATCATTTTAAAAATATTTTATTACTATTATTATTTTGTTTAGGCTAATTCTCACATAAATAGTGCACTTTGATTAAATTATACCAAAGTATGGGCTGCATCTCAGACATGACGCTATTTGTTCTAGCACAATCGGCTAGCTTTCTATAAGTTTGACATAAACTAACATATTTGTGTATTGTAGTACTATTTGAACTAATAGGAATCTTCTTTTTTAGATTTTATTATTTTTTATGACTTTCTTTTATCTTAGAAGCGTGATTACATGGTGGTTGGATGAAATTATTTTTCATGAGAGATTATATCGAATAGTGCTATGGATAATGTATCTTTGATCTTTACATAGTTGACTCATTAAGGCATTCCATTGTTGCTAATGGTGACTGATTTCATTCTATTAATCAAAGGTAAATGACTCTACAAGGTAGATGGGAAGTCCCACAAGTGGGTTCACTATGTCATTACTCTAGTACTATACATGTGATTATATATTGCGTATTTTTCTTTTTTAGCACTGTGCATGCATGTAAAGTTAACATAGATGTCATTTAATTAAATGATACATGTCAATGTGTAATTTGTATATATCAATATCACACTATACATAAAATGTATGCAAAATATTGTATTAAGAGTATGCAAAATTTTGGATAACAATTAGTATATATTGAATATATATATGTGTTTATCTCATATATTTCTTCACAAATATTACTATAGATGGTTATTAGAAAAAACCGATAGTCAAACCCAAAAACCAAGTCCAAAAGGTCTACATGTAGTCCCAAAATACCAGCAACTACTTCCCAAAAGAAAAAATATTTGTAAATTGATGACTCAAAGGGGAAGAAGATGAGAACAATGGATGCCAAATTGATATACGATATCAAACTTGCAATGAGGAATACAATAGTTTTACTAAAGGATATTGTGGAACCTTTCAAAAAGAATTATGAAGCTAACAAATTCCTCGACAACTATGATGGATAAGATGCAAGATACTGTAGACACACAAATTGTGTCAAACCCGAACCCGACTCGCATGCACCGATTCGGAGGCAAACCCGACACGACCTCGGACCCGGACCCAACTCGCATGCACTGATTTGGAGGCAAACCGGACATGAACTCGGACCCGGACCCGACTCGCATGCACCAACTCGGAGGCAGACCCGACACGAACTCAGACCCGGATCCGATTCGCATGCATCGACTCGGAGGCAAACCCGACACGAACTCGGATCCGGATCCGACTCGCATGCACCGACTCGGAGACGAACCGGACCCAACCCATGCCAAACAAGAGGCCTGGTAGGCCCATCCTCAAGTGGGGCCCACCCGGTCCCCCTTCTAGAAATCCGAGCCCCTTACCCGCGGGTAAGGGGTGGCCGGCCATGCAAGGAAGAAAGAAAAGAAAGAAAAGAAAAGGAAAGAAAAGAAGAAAAAGGAAAGAAGCACCGCCATACGCGAGGGGAGTTTGCTTATGACGTCTACATAAGCGTGGATCTGCATCGATTTCTCGATCCGACGGACAAGAAACAAAGTCGGGTCGCCATCGACTTTATGTACAAGATTCAAATAAATTCAAAAATGGTTGAGCCATAACTACTCCGCCAGAAAAGGAAAGCAAATAAAGGTTTATTCTCATCTTCAATGGAAAAATAAATCTTAGGTAGTTATGGAAGAGATATTAATGGGATTCAAATAAATCTTTCCATATCTCTCCCCTCCCCCCTTCACCTATAAATAGAGGGGGAGGGGGAAGGCTTAAGGGGTCGAAGTCGAAGTTAGAGCTGAAGACAAGGCGAAGAAGCTCTGTAGAGGAGGAGACACGTCCTTCATCGACTCAAGACTTCACGAGGCACGGGCAAGCCTATCCCTTCGGGATCGGCATAGTCCATTGACAGCCCTCATCAAAGTGAAGACCCTTGCACAAGAAGATCAAGCCTTCGACTCCGTGTACGAAGAAGAAAGCTCGGAGAAGAAGAATCCTTCGAGTCCGAAGACGCCAGAAGCAAAGACCAGAGAAGAAGATCAGAGCGGCATCACCCCGTCATTTCCAACAACCCTTCGACTCCTAAGACGCCAGAAGCAAAGATCGAAGAAGAAGATCGGAGCGACACTACCCTGTCGTCTCCAACAAGCCTTAGACTCCGATCAAGCCAAAAGCCCAGAGAAGAAGAACAAAGCGGCATCACCCCGTCGTTTTCAACAACACTCGCTTTATTCACGAAGAAGAAAGCTCGGAGAGGGACACCCGAAGCATCGCTACACCCGTCGTCTTCAAAGCAAAGCCGACGCTGCAACCGTCGCACGGAGATCGGTGCTACCCCCACCGTCTTCAAAAAAACCCTTCGACTCTGATCACGCTAAAGAAGCCCGGAGAAGAAGAGAAGCAAAGTCGGCGCTACACCCGTTGTCTTCAAAGCCTTCGACTCCGATCATGCCAAAAAAGCTTGGAGAAGAAGAGAAGTCAAGCCGATGCCTAAACTGTCAAGGAAGTCAGAAGCCTTGGAGATGTAGCCATCACCGTTCGAGAAGAAGATCGAGTCAACACCGAAGCAAAAGCCAACGCAAGAAGCCGAAGTAAAAACATCGGTAAAGCCCACGCCAAAGCAACGCAAGTGCTAAAGCCAAGCAACTATTTCGGTCACGAGCAAAGCACCGCACATTATAGCCGATACGACGCGAAGTCCGAAAGAACTAAAGCATCGCAAGCCTCTACTCATCTACGTTCAAGCGTAAGCGACAAAGCAAAGCAAAAGCCAGAGCAACGCCAAAGCAAAGCCAAAGCCAAAGCCAAAGCCGACGCCAACAACACGATCGACGCCGCGAACCGACGATCAAGGACACCGAGGTCTAGCAAGGATTGAGGAAGATACAAAGATCGAGGAACGAAGCCAAAACCCCCTAGCCGAGAAAGCACGAAGCACGGACGGGACAAAAGCAACGGCGGATACTCTTTAGCCTCTCAAGAAACCCTCATCCTGTAAAGACCTCTGTCCTGGGAAACCCCTTCAGAGCTCTCGCACGAATACCACGTGGAGACGCGGATCAAAGGGACCCTCCAGAGGATCTCTCCCATAATCTCTTGATCAAATATTCGTCGCACCCGGCTCACCACCCCCGAGTCCCCGGGTCCCGGCATCTGTAATCTTCGTGTGTTTGCAATAAAGACGACCCGTATCTTTTTTTGCGCATACAGATACATATTTTACCTTTTTGTTTGAATGGAGATTAACGAAGAGGAATCCGTATTCCACAAGCCTATCAAGTTATTTCTGGCAAAGACATGAAGGTGGTTAAGATTCAACATCGACGAAGGGTTTAAAAAGACTTTATGCCTAATGATGTTCAGTTTGATTATTGGTCTTAGGTATAACCCTTATTCGTCATCCTAACCAATCTAAGATCTTGGAACGCTAAGGTTAAATCGATAATGCTTCTTTTGGAGAGCATAATTCTAGGGCAGAATAGTAAGATGCCAACACATGTAAAACACCTTAAATTTATAGAGAATTTGGCGGTATTTAATAAGTACCAGGGGGTAACTTGGCCCACGACCCTGTGTCGTCCCAAGTAATCTTGTACCTTGATGGACCGAAACAGTGTTTACTATCTGGCCACCCACATGGGCTCTTAGAGCATCTCCAACTGAATCCAAGCATCTCTCATAATGCTTATGTGGCACTCCGAACAATGCACTCATCTCCAACCAAGTCCGAGCAGCTCTCCTAAGGGGTACGTGGCACTCAAGACTTCGTATGATACTGACATGTGAGCTGAGGTATCTAGATCTGTAACATCCGCCCCAAACACACAAGATATTGTCCGCTTTGCCCGTGCCCGCACGAGAACTTCCTAGGGAGGTCACCCATCCTAGTACTACTCTCGCCCGAGCACGCTTAACTACGGAGTTCTTACAAAATCCATAGTGGCGCACGGTTTTAAAACACGTGTTATATGTTTGGGAGGGGAAATTATATAAGTAGCTCAGGATATCCTTCTTTCCAGGCGACGTGGAGCTAACTCATGGTCTTGTACACCTCACCTCACCTCACCTCATCCATCTTGGCATTCCAGCCTCAGGAGTCTTGGCTCTTGGCTATTGGCTCTTGGTATCAGAGCCGGTTATCCTCGGGATGGGGGGGTCTAACCCTACACGAGGACGTGTAGCCCTGAGGGGGGTGGATTATGACGACCAAGATCCAATAGCCAAGAGCCAAGACTCCTGAGGCTGGGATACCAAGATGGATGAGGTGAGGTGAGGTGTACAAGGCCATGAGTTAGTCCCACATTGCATGGAGAGAAGTAGATCCTGAGCTACTTATATAATTTTCCCTCCCAAATATAGAAGACGCGTTTTAAAACCGTGCACCGCTACGGATTTCGTAAGAACTCCGTAGTTAAGCGTGCTCGGGCGAGATCAGTACTAGGATGGGTGACCACCCTGGGAAGTTCTCGTGCGGGCACATGCAAAACGGATAAAATCTTGTGTGTTTGGGGTGGATGTTACAGTATCCGAAGCCCACTACAACTATCGAAAAGGCTTTGGAGGGCTCCGAAGGAGTGGACCCCATCGAAAATTTATCGCGCATTCCCCCTTTTCAAGTGATGAAATTAAAGCCCCACCCATCTCCAATTGTCAGATTTTGTCCCTTTACTCCCAATGGTCTTTTTTTGATCCTTTGAAATTTTTGACCGTCTGGACCTACTTTTTACTTAAAAAATAGCTTTAAAATCCTTTAAAAATCTTAAAAATTCATTAAAAGTTCTTATAAATTCTTTTCTTCTTCCAGAACATTTCCTGTAACATCCGTCCCAAACACACAAGATATTATCCGCTTTGTCCGTGCCCGCACGAGAACTTTCCAGGGAGGTCACCCATCCTAGGACTGCTCTCGCCCGAGCATGCTTAACTACGGAGTTCTTACGAAATCCATAGCGGTGCACGATTTTAAAACGTGTCTTCTATGTTTGGGAGGGAAAATTATATAAGTAGCTCAGGATCTCCTTCTCTCTAGACGATGTGGGGCTAACTCGTGGACTTGTACACCTCACCTCACCTCATCCATCTTGGCATCCCAGCCTCAGGAGTCTTGGCTCTTGGCTATTGGTGTAACATCTGCCCTAAACACACAAGATTCTGTCCGCTTTGCCCGTGCCCGCACAAGAACTTTCCAGGGTGGTCACCTATCCTAGTACTACTCTCGCCCGAGCACGCTTAACTACGGAGTTCTTATGAAATCTATAGCGGCGCACGGTTTTGAAACGCATCTTGGCAGGAAAGGTGGTTGTAACAACCCAAAATAAAATAATAGTTTAAAAGGTCATTATAAGAAATTCTTATAATAAATTCAAAATAAAAATCGGACGGCGCCATTGCGTCCGTCTCGTCGAAACGATAAAAAACCATATATAAACTTTTTCGTTTTGAACTCATTTAAAGCATTAAAAATTTAAAAGAAAAATGTTATATATATATGTAAACATATAGCCTATAGAAGGAAGGATTCGAACCTATAACCTCTCCATTAGAACTCTTAAAGTTTTTCCTCTAGCCAAAAGACCCGTAGTGCTTTTCTGTATTAAAAACAGCTAATATAACTAATAAACATACCACTGGGGAGACCAACGGTCGTTGACCCTTCGTTTCCGATCGGACGGAAAGAGTCGCGCAGACGTAACCGAAGTCGGCGACCTTTCGTTCCCGATCGGACGGTTACAGCTGCGATACGCACTAAATAGCCGATTTGCAATAAAGACCCTGTGACTTTTAGAATTCCCAAAACTACTATATAAACCCCCCCCCTCTACAAGAGTTTTTCATTCCAACCCACCTCGGGATCCGTGCCACCCAACCTTTCCCCTCCCCTCCTCGCCAACCACCACCAACAGCCGCCGGCCACCACCGCCGCCGCCGGCCACCACCGGCCACCACCTCCGGCGCCGCCACCATCACCACCTCCGGCCGGCAACCACCTCCGGCGCCGCCACCATCATCACCTCCGGCCGCCACCACCTCCGGCGCCGCCACCACCGACCACCACCTCCGGCCGGCCACCACCTCCGGCGCCACCACCACCACCACCTCCGGCCGCCACCACCTCCGGCGCCGCCACCACCTCCGGCGCCACCACCACCTCCGGCCGACCACCGCCTCCGGCCGCCGCCGCCGCCGCCGCCTCACACCACCCGGCTTGTTGGGTCGGGTATGTAATTTAAACCCGTTAACCCGTTCGGATTTTTAAATCCATTTATAAAATGCTATGCAAAAAGACTAGATTTGATTTAGAACCCCCGACCTCTTCTAAACCCAATTTAAAGCCCTTTGGGCTAACCAAGAGTTCCAATTACACTTTATGTCTAAGAATCAACTAGTAATAAATATATAGATTATCAATGTAAATTGTATTGACCGTATCTTGCCCATACGGACTCTGAATTGAGTTCCGTCAGCGGCGTTGGACTCGTAATGACAAAATACACCTACTTAAATCATAAAATTTCCACAAACGACAATTAAAAAATATATTTACCATTTTACCCCTATGGTAAAATGGTCATAACCTTTTCATTCTAAATCGGAATTGAGTTCCGTTTGCGGCCACGGGTCCATAATGAAACGATCTACACAACAGTATAGATTTAAGGTATTTTTGAAAATTACAAAAATACCCCTTAAAAGAGAAAACCCCACTAATTCACATCGAAAAATGTTGGGAAAAATCCTAGAAAAATTTAGGAAAAACTAACAAAATATTAGTAACATATTTTCAGGTTTCGAGCGTGATAAGGCTTCCTCATCAAGAATAAGAGTTTGCAACAGTTCAGGTAGGGGATTTAAACTCAGTTTATTCATGCTAATTATATGCTATAGAATGTCGGTAATTTGATATGGAATGGTAAATTTTGAAATACGTAATCACTTATGTAGGTGTGGGGCTAGCCTTGTTGCGGACTAAAAGTACCCGGGTAAGGATTGAGATTCCTACCCTGGCCGGATGAGCCAAAAAGGGAATCGGGTGATTAATGTTTTAATTATTTACTTTTCGTAGTCATGTTTACTGCTTTCAATACATATTATTTAGCATGAACAAAACTGAGTCATTGGTGAGTCAGTGGATAGAACTCACCCCCCTACAGATGATGTGCACCCTACAGAGACCAACCCTGCAGTAACCGGAGAAGATGAGGAGCGATCGGGATGCGACCCAGAAGGAGTTGAAGACCCACTCTATACTCCTTTCTATGATGACGACGGAGCTGGAATATGATGTGTCAATATGGAAAGTCTTAGCATAGGCTTTCATGTTCAATAAATTGTATCAAACAATGATGTTTTAATATAATGGCTCAGTATTTTCCATATTTGATGGAATTTATTTATATCAAGTTTTCTTCCTAACACCCCAGTATTATACGGGTTGAATTAATCCGTAAAATATCGGGGCGTTACAGTGGTGAGCCCCCAAACACAAGATATTGTCCTCTATTGGTCTATTGGGTATCGAACCCTCAACCTCAAGGTTTTGTACTACCATGGTTACCATCGAACCACCTAGAACGCGTCTTCTATGTTTGAGAGGGAAAATTATATAAGTAGCTCAGGATCTCCTTCTCTCCAAACGATGTGGGGCTAACTCGTGGCCTTGTACACCTCACCTCACCTCATCCATCTTGACATCCCAGCCTCAGGAGTCTTGGCTCTTGGTCTATTGGATCTTGGTCGTCACAATGCTTATTGTGATGACCAAGATCCAATAGCCAAGAGCCAAGACTCCTGAGACTGGGATGCCAAGATGGATGAGGTGAGGTGAGGTGAGGTGTACAAGGCCACGAGTTAGCCCCACATCGCCTAGAGAGAAAGAGATCATGAACTATTTATATAATTTCCCCTCCCAAACATAGAATATGCATTTTAAAACCGTGTGCCGCTACGGATTTCGTAAGAACTCCGTAGTTAAGCATGCTCGGGCGAGAGCAGTACAAGGATGGATGACCTTCCTGGGAAGTTCTCATGCGGGCATGGGCAAAGTAGACAATATCTTGTGTGTTTGGGGCGGATGTTACAAAATGGTATCAGAGTCGGTTCTCCTCGCAATGGGGGGGGGGGGGGGTCTAACCCTACACGAGGACGTGTAGCCCTAAGGGGGGTGGATTGTGACGACCAAGATTCAATAGCCAAGAGCCAAGACTCCTGAGGCTGGGATGCCAAGATGGGAGGTGAGGTGAGGTGAGGTGTACAAGGCCACGAGTTAGCCCCACATCGCCTGGAGAGAAGGGGATCCTGAGCTATTTATATAATTTTCCCTCCCAAACATAGAAGACGCGTTTTAAAATCGTGCACCGCTACGGATTTCGTAAGAACTCCGTAGTTAAGCGTGCTCGGGCGAGAGCAGTACTAGGATGGATGACCTCCCTGGAAAGTTCTCGTGCGGGCATGGGCAAAGAGGATAATATCTTGTGTGTTTGGGGCGGATGTTACAATTGGCCTCTTGGATCTTGGTCGTCACAATCCACCCCCGTTAGGGCTACACGTCCTCGTGTAGGGTTAGACCCCCCCATTGCGAGGAGAATCAGCTCTGATACCATTTTGTAACTTCCGCCCTAAACATACAAGATATTGTCCGCTTTGCCCGTGCCCGCACGAGAACGTCCCAGGGAGGTCACCCATCCTAAGACTGCTCTCGTCCGAGCACGCTTAATTACAGAGTTCTTACGAAATCCGTAGCGGCGCACGGTTTTAAAACCCGTCTTTTATGTTTGGGAGGAAAAATTATATAAGTAGCTCATGATCTCCTTCTCTCCAGGCGATGTGGGGCTAACTCGTGGACTTCTACACCTCACCTCACCTCATCCATCTTGGCATCCCAGCCTCAGGAGTCTTGGCTCTTGGCTATTGGCCTCTTGGATCTTGGTCGTCACATTTCCATACCTAAATTTCTTCATTCTTCCACAACACTCCCACACCTTCATTCATTCATCCTTCTCCCACCCAACTACGAGGCACATATGGATCCATATCCATAAGGTAACTTCACACAACTTCTCGTCGGCGGAGACGACGGGTGCCTAATGTCTTCGATCTTGGAGATGGAGCTGGCAACACAAGAGGAGCTGCAGTCCGAACAAGCGCCGACCAAGGGATAGAAGAAGGCTTCTTACAAGCGTTCGAAAAATGAGACCATTCCCAAGAATAAGTTATTGGTGTCTGCATGACTCAACGTGAGCCAAGACACCATCTAAGGTATCGGATAACCACGATATAAATTTTGGAAAAGAATTTTTGAGTATTATACCACCTACAATAGAGAGAGAGAGAGAGAGAGAGAGAGAGAGAGAGAGAGAGAGAGAGAGAGAGAGAGAGAGAGAGAGAGAGAGAGAGAGAGAGTTGACAACCACAATCTAGATAAAAACACAAAAGCAGATATAGTTGGTCTTTACAATGCCAAGATGCAAAATTTATCAATTCTTTATCATAAAAGATGCTAAGGTGATATTCCTATCACCTACGTTGGCAATATAAGTGTTTTGGAACTCCTGATAAAGAAATGGCCTATAGAGCGGAGGGTTACACTTGTCGGCCTTCGATTGTAGAGGAGCAATGAGGCAATCGTTTGTGGGGACGAAGAATGTGGCGACCGATGTTCTGGCGTTATTTGAGTTGGTCACGGCTCGATGCTCCACACTCCTTAGCATCCCATTTGTAATAACCTACAAGAATCAAACAATGCTCGATTAAGCTCGTTAGTCATGGATTATTTGCATAGAGGACATACGCATGTGTAAAAAATATATACGGAGACTTGCATAAGACTTGAGTTCACTTACCATTTACAAATCAGTAAATGACCCGAATTTAGACCGAGTAGGGATTATCAAGTAATGAAAAATCAAGATATTTTGTGAAATTATTCAAAATATATCATTTTTCCAGGATATTGAATCACAACTACGTATTCAAAAATATACCGAAATACACCAAAATTTTTCGGAATTTGTACATCTATCCCGAAATACTGACCAATATTTCACGAAATTTAACTGAAATATCTCGGTTTTCCAGGATTCCGATATGCATCCAGAATTCAAAATTTAATTCCTTGGGGATTATATGATCCAAGTTCAATACTAATGGAGGGTCCAGATCCACTGGAATAAGAGCAAAGCTAATATTGGTTCACATTTAAGATATATTATGAGATGTTAAAATCAATTTGTACTACAAAAAATTATGATCAAATGAATAATATGAAACAAAATGACCCTTATACAGTACTGTTTTCCCTCAGCTAATCAGCTAGGTACATCCAAATATTGGTGTACATGATCCACAATATCTGATTTGCACTCCACAAAGTTTAACCATGACCTGAAAATAATTTGGATCCAAATCTGCAATCGGGTCTGATAATAGAGGTTTAATTAGGTTGAATTAGGGACAAATCAGTATAGGGTATGAATTTAGGCCAAGTAGGGATTATATGATACTAATGGAGGATCCAGATCCAATAGAATAAGAGCAAAACTGATATTTGATCACATTTATGATACATTATGAGATGCTAAAATCAATTTGTACTACAAAAAATTATGAGCAAATGAATAATATGAAACACAATGACCCTTATCATGAGAAAATACAATTGGTACAGTACTATTTCCCCTCAGCTAATCATGACCCGAAAAGAATTTGGATCCAAATCTGCAATCGGGTCTGATAATAGAGGTGTACCTAATGGATATCACCCTTCTATGGGTTTGAAACCATTTAAATCCCCTTACACCACAGATAGGAGACTTACCTCTAGCTGATGCCCGAAATTCACAACAAATGCATTCTGAAGCGGCTCGACACCAATCCATTCCCCTTCATGGAAGATTTCGAGCCCGCTAACCTTGCCTTGAAGGAGAAGAGTGATGAGGTTCGGGTCGCAATGACAAGGCAAGCCCAACGTTAAGGTTGGGTCGGGACATGGCGCGTAGTAGTTAATATTCATAAAAACCGGGCCTCCGCTGAGATTTCCATTGAAGTAGTCCACCTCGAGCCCTAATCCTTCACTGATTAGTTCCAAAAGCCTCGAAGCCAACTCTCTCGCCTCCAAGGAAAACCTCTCGAGAGCCTCCCTAAAAACTTACGAGAATCCATTAACACGACTTTGTATTGATCTCAGATACATGATTGTGTAAAAACCACTAATGTCACCCAAACTCGGGTGAAAATCATTGAGAGTTGATATTAGATTGAAAGTCGGTCGAAAATGAAGAAAAAAAAAATGCTCGACCTACGGATTTCAACGATTCGTAGACGAACATTATTCATGCAACATGAAGAAGGTGATACAAGAAAGATTTGAGGTTACCTAAAGTCACTTGGCTTCTCCGGCCAGAGATGTCTGAATTGTTCTATGGGATAGCACGGTAATTGTAAGCGATCCCTCCAGTACAAGATCCCCCCAGAATTGTTTTCGGTGCCCGAGACAAGTCTAGCAATTTTGGTCCGATCCTCCGAATAGAACATGGCCTTATCTTCCATGGGTAACTCAAAGAACTCTTCCGCGACGCCCATCATGTCAGTGATCGCTTGCACCGAAACACCATGGTTGATAACCTATCTTATAGTCAACAATGTTTGGTTGCAGGTATAACATATATATGAAAAGAAAAAAAAAAGTACTAGTTTTTCTGTAAAAATGGGTATTTGGTTGACGAGAAAAGATGGCCCCTAAAGACAATCTTTTTCCCCAAAAACTAGTTTTTTGTCAAAAGGCGACAAAATTTTCTGCTTAAAACATAGAAAACCACAGGAAAGGAAAAGAAAAGTCAAATTCTTGCTTTTTTTTTTTCTCCAAAACCTCAAACACTAGCAAGAAAGTGCACTTTTCCTTTCCAATCATTTCCTTTCCAAATAATTCCTTTTCTGCAAAGGGTCAGGTTCAATGGACACTGTTTTTGCACTCAATTTTTTACACCGATTTTCAAAACATTAGATAGAGGTTTCAGAATTTCTTGATTTTTTGTGAGCATATTCATCTTGTCTTAGATAACACATCCGCAAAAAATCAGCACATTCTAAAGCCTCTAGACTTATTAAATGTGCTCTTCAAATTAACGATTAAAATGGACGGTCGATAAAGACTTTTAGTTTTGATGTACTTGGAGGCTTTAGAATGTTCTGATTTTTTGTGGACGTGCTATCTAGGATAAGGTGATTATGCTCACAAAAAATCAAGAAATTCTGAAACCTCTATCTAATGTTTTGAAAATCGGTGTAAAAAATTGAGTGCAAAAACAGTGTCCATTGAACCTGACCCTTCTGCAAAACTTTCTCTGCAACCAAACACAATAAGTTGAGCTAGAAATGGCGATAGAAGAACCTGAAAGACACCGAATTCCTTCCCGGCTTTCAGGATTTGCTCCATGATCTCATCGCGATCGTGCCCCAGAAGCTCAGCTCCTCCCCCGAGGTCGACGACAGGAACCGTTCTACACGTGGTCGCTGGTTTCCCGGGCCTTTTCTCTGGAGGGAATATATAATCCTCGGGCACTGTTTGGTGTTTGATGCCATTCGAAAGGAGTCTCTCCATTCTTTCTCATATGCACTGCTGGTTGATGACCTTATATAGAACCAGGGACGGAACCAAGATTTTATTTTGGGAGGGGCCAAGGTATAATAGTTTCATCTATGGGGGCCAAAGTATGAAAAATAAATAAATTATATACTAAAATTTAAGGTTTTTACTATATAATTTTTTTTTAAAAAAATTAAGACGGGCAGGGGGGGGGGGGGGGGGCATGGCCCCCCTTGGCCCATACATTTAATAGAACTGGTCATTGGAATAGTTATTGTTGTTCATTGTAATCCTTATCTAATCTTGTTTTAGAACTTCATTGTTAAAGGACAAAAGATCGAGGCTCTATGTTTATGTAATGACACTTGCCAAGGTATTTTATTTCATTAATAGGCCGGCATAATGATTGTGATTAAATATAGGAAAAATTACAAAAACCTCCCTTAAACTGTACACCCAATTTCACATTGGTCTCTCAAGTTTTTTTTTTTTTTTTTTAACAATTCGACCCCTTGAACTATGCTCCGTCTGCATGTTCACCCCTTCTGTCAACGTTTACCCGTCAAACTAAACATTTATCTCAAAAATGGCCTTCTTAATAAGAATAAGAAAGGTTTTTAAATATTTTTCATAATAACTAGGAGAAGGATAATTTCGGTAGAAAAATTAGGTTTGACGGCTGAAATTTGACCGAGGGGGCGGACATGCAAACAGAAAGCTCAGGGGATCGAGTTGTTCAAACAAATACTTGAGGGACCTAGTGTGAAATTAGGTGCATGGTTCAGAGGGTTTGTTTGTAATCTGGACTTGAATATATTCTTCGTGTCTCTTCCTTCAGTAAACCATATTCTTGCTGCCGGCCCCTTTAACATTATGTTTGTCCTCAACTTGTTTGTCCTGTTTATTACAAAAAGCTCTCCTGAACTATACACCTCATTTCATGTTGGTTCCTCCACTTTTTTTTAACAATTTGAACCCTAAACTATACTATGTCTGCATTTGGCCCCTCCGTAAACTTTTATTCCAAATGCACCCTTTTCTTACAAACATCATAAAAATTATTTGAGCCTTATTGGAAATTGATAAGGGCATTTTTGGGATAAAAAGTTAATGGAGGGAGCTAAATGCAAATGGGGCATACTTCAGGATTCAAATTGTTATAAAAAAAAAAGTTGAGGGACCAATATGAAATGTGGAGTATAGTTCATGAAGTTTTTTATAATTTGCCCTCATAGTTATAAGCGTATAGACAGTCCCAACTATCCAATCTAACTTGCAAGTCACTCCCAGTTAATACAGTTATATGACCAAAAAACATGATCAAGCCTCCACCTAACTCATAGAACCCATCTTCAACAGGTCATGATTGCAATTTAAATTAACTTTCATGGCTGGCAACAATGCCCTAAAAATCCAAGTAAGAATCAAACCCTTACAAAACCCTGGTCACCTTTGCCAAAGCTTGGACTCCATGACCTAAGACTACGCAACACCTTAGGAACAACACCATACGAGTAGATTAAGGTTTTATCAATGATGAGCTTTAGCAGATAACTCAAGAACAATTCTAGACACTACAAGAAAGAGGTTTATTATCGACGGTATATTTTATTACCGTCGGTAATATTATACTTTATACCGACGATAATATTAAATTTCGTCGGTAATAATAATTTGATATTTTAATTATTTTTACAATTTTATTACCGATAGAAATCTAATGTCCATCGGTAATAATATATTTACCGACAGAATAAATTATATACGTCGATAATAATATAATGTTTGGATGTCATGCATATCGAGAAAATGTGTGTAATAACATTATAGGAACACTGCTGAATCCCGACGGTAAGACGAAAAATAATCTTAAATCTTGTCTCGATCTTAAGGGGTTAGGCATCCGAAAATCACTTCATCTTCAAGAGATTGGGGATAAGTATGTGTTGTCAGTTGCATGCTACACCATGAGCTCACAGCAGAAGACAGTCTTATGTGCATTCCTACGGTCTGTGAAAACGTAGGACGGTTACTCTTCGAATATCGCACGATGCGTGCAAGAGAACGGTCGGAAGTTGTCTGGATTAAAGAGTTACGATTGTCATGTTCTTATGCAGCGATTGTTATCCCTTGCTATACGTGGGAATTTAGCTCGTAAGTCCGAAATACGAAAAAACATTCAAGTACGAATTATCAGATGCGATCCGATGATGATTCGATCGAATCCAAACCAAGTTCAAAATCCGAAACACGCTAACTTATGATTTTCCAACACTTAGACTCTAAATTAGTCAATTCGATGGTAAATTCTTAAAATATTTACTTAAAATTTGTTCGTAAGTCCGAAATATGAAAAAACATCCAAGTCTGAAATATCGGATGCGATCCGATGACGATCCCATCGAATCCAAACCAAGTTCAAAATCCAAAACACGCGAACTTATGATTTTTCAATGCATAGACTCTAAATTAGTCAATCGGAGGGTAAATTCTTAAAATATCTACTTAAAACTTGCTCGCAAATCTGAAATACGAAAAACATTCAAGTCCGAATTATCGGATGCGATCCGATGATGATCCCATCGAATCCAAACCAACTTCAAAATCTGAAACACGCTAACGTATGATTTTTCAACACTTAGACTCTAAATTAGTCAATCGGAGGGTAAAATATGAAAATATCTATTTAAAACTTGCTCGCAAGTCCGAAATACGAAAAAACATCCAAGTTCAAATTATTGGATATGATCCGATAACGATCCGATCGAATCCAAACCAAGTTCAAAATCCGAAACACGCTAACTTATGATTTTCCAACGCTTAGACTCTAAATTAGTTAATCGGAGGATAAAATATTAAAATATATATTTGTAAATTGCTCGCAAGTTCGAAATACGAAAAACATTTAAGTCCGAATTATCGGATGCGATTCGATAACGATATGATCGAATCCAAACCAAGTTCAAAATCCGAAACACGCTAACTTATTATTTTCAAATGCTTATACTCTAAATCAGTCAATCAGAGGGTAAAATCTCGCCTGAAATATTTGGTAAAAGATCTTATGAAATTATTGAAGATTTTAAAATTTGAATTGAAAAATTTACTAAGAGGGGTGCGGGGCGTGGTGATCTTACTGGCTGCTGCGAGGGGGACGTGAATGGCGGGGATCGTGAAAAGGGGGGGCAATCATCTTGCCTGGAAGAGGTGATCGTGAAGAGGGGACTGCGATCTAGGCGGCTCGAAGGGGGGGGGGAAGGCGACGATCTTACCGACTGTTGGGATGATCGCCCCCCCCTTCACGTGATCTGTTGGGTGAGTCGAAGGGGGGGGAGCGTGAATTGGGGGGGGGGAGCTTGAAAGAGGAGAAAATCTATGGTATAACAATGATGCCACCTCAACAAATATCACGACAGATCAAACGCTGGAGCACCATTCAACACCACTACAACTGATTCATAACCACATGATTTAGTCACCACAAAAATGCATTGCATTAAGCCCCAACTACACCATGTTATATATATAGATATAAACTATTTTTTAAACAAATATATATTGTTAATTGCAGGATATGCGGTGTTAGGGGATGAGAGCACCAGCGTTGGTGCTGGGCGGCGTGAGGGGTGGTTGATCTAGGGCACGCAGCTTCCCTCAGTTTTGGATTGTGTAAAAATAATTTTGTCATAAATATGTGGTAATTTTCTGGTATTGTGATAAATTGTGATAATATTTGGTAATTTGTGGTAATATTGTGATAATGTTTGATAAATTATGGTAATATTGTGATAATGTTTGATAAATTATTCTAATATTTGCTTTAGTCAAATATGGTAATATTTGTGGTAATTAGCGGTAATATTGTGGTAATATTTGAATATATTGTGGTATTATTGTAAATCACAGAAATTAAATAACCAGATTTTAGTAATTTTTTTTTAAAAATTCAAGTTTTATTACCGACGGATCTTATATATTCTATCGGTAATAATAATTTTATTAAATAGTATATATTAAAATTTTATCGACGAATCGTATTTATTCCGTCAGTAATAATTATTCCATTAAATATTATATAATTACTTTAACCGACGGAATAAATTGCCGTCTGTAATATACAAATATTTACCGACGGATGTAAGGTTGATTGTCGGTAATTTACTTATTTATAGCGACAAAAACATTAATACCCATCAGGAATAATCTATTATATTTTTAAAAAATATTCATATATTCCGACGGATTCTAAATATCCGTCGATCGGTATTAATATTTAATATTGACGAAAATATTAAGTCGTCGCAGTTTTTTTTTTCCGACGCCATCTTTCTCGACGAGCAGCGATGGAATTTCTGTCCGTCGCCATAAATATTTACCGACGGAAAAATAATATTACCGACGGATATATTTCGTCGGTAAAAAATGTTTTTTTATGTAGTGAGAGTACTTGAGATCATGGTTTAAAATTCTACCGATGCCGAGTCGTATTGGTCAAGCTGTACTGGATTTTCACGGGCCGTGATCTTTGACCTTTGATCACCTGACCGGTCCAACAAATTAAAAAAATATGTAGTTTTGATTCGCCAATACTCTAAATTGTAAAATATGGGAAAGAAAAAAAAAATACTACTATTCTCGCAACAATTTTTTTTTTCCCCATAGACACTAATTTTCAATCAAAAGGCTACAAAAATTTCCCTGCTAATAGCATGAAAAGGAAAAGAAAAGTCAATTTGTTTTTTTTTCTAGCCAACCAAATAATAGTATTTTTTTGTGCACTTTTTATTTCCTTCCATTTCCTTTCCAATGGCTTCCTTTCCTGCAAAACTTTTTCCGGTAACTTAGCACATCCTAAGGCTGTGCTTTTTCCCTGGGAATTGGAATTTCCAACAAATAGGTCCATTACCATATCTTCCCATAAAACCACCAGGTATTCAGGGATTCACAATTCTTCCCACATCCACTGTTGTCTACAGGTACATGCTTTCACCATGAGGATGAGGTACAGTGAGATCTACAAATCTTTGGTTTTGGTAGATAAATGAAATCCCACAAAATGTGGCCTTTCATGCATTTCCCAGGGAGCAAGCAAACATGAAAGACCTATTGCGGAATTTAAAGAATCCGGGAATTCCAATTCCCAGGAAGAGAAAGTAGATGGAATAAGAGGGCCGGGAGACTGCGAAAATTACACCAGCACCTTCAAATATATTGTGTCTACAAACATTATTGAACACAACCAGGTACAGTAAGTAGCCTTTACAATGCCACCAGATTCAGGAAATTCAGTCACTTCTCTATCACGAAGGACTTCAATGTGGTCTCCATATCACCTACATTGGCGACATAAACTCCGAGAAACTCTTGGAAGACGAAGGGTCTGTAGATTGGAGGATTATGCTCATTAACCAATGATCGAGCAGGAGCGATGAGGCTATCCATCGTGGGCATGATAAACGTGGCGATCGAGGTTCGTGAGGCAGTAGAGTTCGTCACAGCTCGATGCTCCGCGCTCTTTAGCATCCCATTACTGATAAACTGTGCCACCAAACAACAAACAATGTAGGCAAAGCAGCTAGCATACTCTCTAAGGAAGATTGACAATAATTTTCTAACTTCTCATCAATTCTCTGTGATTGACTCTAAAAAATTTGACAAGATATAATTCAGCAATGGAAAGAACTGGCAAGAAACAGAAAAGGCGAATTGGCGGTCGGTAGATCGACCTTTTTAGTTACGCCGCAAATTAAAGCTCATGGGACCATGATTTGTTAAATCCCCGAAAACCATAGAAAAGAGACATACCTCTAGCTGATGTCCAAAATTCACAACCAAGGCATTTGGAAGCGGCTCAACGCCGATCCATTCCCCTTCATGGAGGACTTGGAGCCCACTGATGTCAGCTTGGAGAAGAAGAGTGATGAGCTGTGGATCGTAGTGCGTCGCCAAACCTATTGTTAAACTTGGGTCAGGACATGGTGGATAGTGGTTCACGTTCATCACACCCCGACCTCCGGTGAGACCTCCATTGAAGAAGTCCTCCTCCAGCCCTAGTCCTTCGCTGACTAGTTTCAGAAGCCTCAAAGCCAACTCTCTAGCCTCCACTGAATATTTGGCAAGAGTCTCCCTAAAAGATATAAAGAAGCCATTAGCACTTGTTGAGAAAACTGGCACGCTCTGATAGAAATTCATGTAAGATGCCAAAGGTGATTTCGATCAAGAAAGTTCCAAAGTTACCTAAATTTGCTCGGCTTTTCCGGCCAAAGATGTTTGAATTCTTCTACGGGGTAGCAAGCTAGTTTTAAGCAATCCCTCCAATACGAGATCCCATCAGGATGGTAATCGCCACTCGCGACAAGTCTGGTAGATTTTCTTGGATCATCGGAATAGAACAAGGCCTTATCTTCCATGGGCAACTCAAAGAACCCTTCCATGATGCGCATCATCTCGTTCGTCACTTGCTCCGAGACACCATGGTTTAAAACCTAGCTTAGAGCCAACAAACAAACAATCATCACAATTGAAACTTCCTTAACCCCCAAAACTCAACTTGTAAGGGAAGGTCCCAGTCTGATATTAACTCCCCATAACTGGTATGGGACTAAACAAAGAAACGCCACATGCTCCTTAACCCCCAAAACTTGAGTTTTGGGGGTCAAGAGAATTCCAATTTGGTATCAGAACAGGCTTGGCCTATGCCCCCTTTTAGTCGAGTGGGAGCCTAACCACATGAGAAGGACCAGACGAAACCGACCTGCACATGAGGAAGAGTGTTGGAGTTTAGTCCCACATCGGCTAGCAGGCTGGGCAGTGTTGTCTTTTGTTAACATATTGTATTATCTATGTATAGACTCATATGGCTGCACATGTATGTGGGATATATACTTGGCCTATTGGCCCAATAGAGATCATTTCATTCTCTTCCCAAACCTCTCTCTCTCTCTCTCTCTCTCTCTCTCTCTCTCTCTCTCTCTCTCTCTCTCTCTCTCTCTCCTTTAGGGTTTGTCACATGGTATCAGAGCTTGGATCGACAATCTGAAGGTTTGTGATCGATGATGCCGACGAGCTCTCTTCTCCGACGCCGATGATCTCCTCTTCTCCGGCCACCTCCCGTCAGATCTGAAGATCCGTGAGCAGAACAGAGCTCCCCTGAATATGTTCGTGCGAATGCGACCCCAGATCTAACCCGCAGATCTCTTCTTCTTCTCGTGCTGATTCGTGGCGCGATCCTCTGTAGACCATCTCTTACGACCCGGGTTTTGAGGTGCGAGGTCCAAATCTGATATTTAAGCAAACTCCCGAACTCCCCATAACCGGTATGGGACTAAACAAACAAACGTCACTCCCCCTCATGTGGACAACAAGCGGAAACAATCACAAGTCTTTGTAGGGCACTAGTTATGCATGTCTATCAATAAACATCAAATTAACCATCTCACAAAATCATTGAATTGAAAGCTTTCAACTGATCACAGTACGTTGCATGTTCAATTAATTAGTCTAACTAAACAAATTAAGATATCTCTCACTAGAAATGGTGATAGAAGAACCTGAAAGAAACCAAATTCTTTCCCGGCTTTCAGGATTTGCTCCACAATCTCAAGGTGATCGCCTCCGAGGTTGATCACCGGAATTCTTTTACGTGCACTCACGGTCCCCGGCCTTTTTCCCGGGGGGAATATGTGGCTTTCCGGCACTGTTTGATGCCTCACCCCATTGGAAAGGAGCTTCTCCATTCTCTCTCCCTCCCTGGATCAGATGGTCGGTAAGTTGATGATGGCATTTAGCTAGTTATGCTCTTATATGGAACTATCAATTGGAATCTCTCCTTTTCCCCCTTATTATTCTTTGTGATTAAGGAATTATATAGAATGCAGACTTAAAGAAGATTTGTTTGATATCTAATAAATGTCAACGTTTGACTTGGATGATTGATTGAAAGCATATTCTTGGTGGAAGTTCCACTCTGATCATATTTGTCCTGTTCTAACTGCTTTTATTTCTTCTTTCCTAAGCAATCTGAATTGTAATTACTATAATTAGCGAAAGTGCTTGAAAAAGGACCTTATCAAAAGATTTTGAACTTGAAAGTTGGGGTTAATCCCGCTAGTATTAACTTCTTGTAGGGTTTTACTTATACCTTTTCTGAAAATATGTCATAATAGTCAATCTGCCAACTGAAATTTACCAAAAAAAAAGTAAATTCACCAAAAAATAGATAAGTAAGTAAAAATATGCAAAAATTATCCGAAACCGACTCTCATACGTTTACATTTACCATAGATGACATCCCAGTCAAAATCGGTTAAAAAGTACTCCAAAATCCAAAACTAGAAAGTTACTATAAATAACCAAAGTGCTCCGTAGAAAAAGGATCATTCAAAAATATTTTAGACTTGAAAATCGGAGTTCATATCTTAGAATGTTTCTTATTAAGCTATATTATTGCTTTCTTTATTTTTATTATCTTAAATCTTATTTTTAAGATACCTTTGCACACATTTGGACTGACCCCATTTGGAGGCACTACTCTTTCAACGAGAGACTTTCTTGCACGGTTAGACTAGGGCTGGAGTACCGGTAGCGGTTGTGGAGTATGGTAGCAGTGGTAGAGTTAGTAGCTGTAGTTTCTTTGTTGTGATGACAATGATCTAGTAGTAAAACTCTTTTGGGTAGGATAGATCACCTCAAAAATATAAGGGTTATTTTGACTTTGCCCCCCAAATTTAGCCTTGAATTAGACTTTACCCCCCATGTTTTCATTAATTAGACTTTACCCCCCAAAACTAACTGTTCCGTCAGCTCATCCCCCAAAACTTTTTTTCTTTTCCGTCAGCTCACCCTTCCCCTTCGATGGTGAGCTAACGGAACAGTTAGTTTTGGGGGGTAAAGTCTAATTAATGAAAACATGGGGGGGTAAAGTCTAATTCAAGGCTAAGTTTGGGGGGCAAAGTCAAAATAACCCAAAATATAATGATGAAAAGAAATGGTTTAATTGATCAGCATTGTATATAAGAGCATCAGACTAGTCTACTCAAATGCCCGGGAGTGAGTTAGGTTACTTGGCTCGCTGTCGGAGGTTTGAACATCGTGCTCCCTTAAAGGAAATTCTGTCAACATGTAGTAGCACCGTCGTGTCACACATACTAAGAGGATAACCTTCTTGACGGTAGAAATTTGTTTCTTCCTTCTCTTTCATTTTCTACATATATGTAACAGCGTGCCTTGTGTGAAATCCCCAACTTGGAATTGTCACTTAACCAGAACCCAAACCCTTACCCACTTTTTCTCCTCACATCCTTGAGATCGATCTATAGATTTCTACGGTGTGATAAAAAAAACATACAAAAAAAATTCATTTATTCTAGGGGAAACTCAAATAAGGCTTTATAGAGGAGTCTGTGAACTGTCTGACACTTTCTATGAATTATGTTGGAGGAGAGATCCCAGTTGAAGTCGGAGTTAGATTTGCCATCAAACAGTCGTTGGCACAACTTGAGAGTGTCGTGTGCACGACCTGGAGCCCGAGAATATCGACACATCTTTCTGCAAAAAGACGAGCTGCCTATAAGCAGTCGTGCACACGACTTAGGAGTGTCGTGCACACAACTTGGAGCTCGATTTTTTTGACGCGTCATTGACGAGACTATCGTGCGCAGCATTTTAAAGTCGTGCGCACGATTGTGGCAGGCAGTACAGGGTTGACTCAGTTTTGCACGATTGGACTTTCCATTGGGGGCTATTTTGAGGGAAATTTTGGGATTGGGTTTATGTAACCTATTCCCTTGATATATAAAGGGGTCTAGGGTTTTTTGGAAGGTAGATTTGAGAGGGTTTTTTTTGAGAGATCATTGTTTTGCTTGAGAGTAGAGATTGGAGTCTTCTTCGAAGGTTTTCATTTGAGGGTTCGAGGAACCACTGTACACTCTTCTCTATTTGTTAATGGATCTCTCTCATGGTGCCGTCGGTGGACGTAGGCAAGATTGCCAAACCACCTAAAATTTATGGTATTCTTTGTGGTGCGTGATTTTTTTTCCTATTCTTATTTGATTGTTTCGCATATTCCGTATAATTTCTATTTGTATCATTGTTTTGAACGATCTTATGTGGTTGCTGATTCTGCTACGCACAACTAACTGTCTAATATTTTTTAACATAGTATATGAAATATACAATTATAATAAGATAACAAATACTGTAAACATGATAAACATCTAGATGAAAACCCTTGAAGACCCATAATTACATGGAATCCCAATTAATTTTATGGTAATTACATATAAATATATTGTCTAATTTTGTTGAAGATTTAAGAGAAATCCAAAGTAAAAGAATTTGAAAAAAAATATCATCTTTGAAGCTATGAAAAAGTCTTAAACCGGAAAAGAAAAATTCCAAATCCACCAAGAACAAGTTATGGACGTCTTAGATTTGGAATCATGTTGCTTGTTCACTCATGAACCACGACAACTACTTCATCTAAAAGAGGGACTGAGTTGGAAAATTAGGAATATCCCGTATTTAGAAGATTATCACTACTATGCGGATGCTCGCATATGGGGCATCCGTCGATTATATGGACGACTACGTTCGGATCGCAGAAAGTACATCAATGGAGAGCATGAAGAGGTTTGCTTAAGCGGTTATCGGCATCTTTAGGGATGCGTATCTTCGTTCACCCAATAATAAAGATATTGCACGCCTTCTCGTTGAATGTACGCACAAGGGTTTCCAGGCATGATCAGAAGCATCGATTGTATTCACTGGAAGTGGAAAAACTACCCAACAACCTGACAAGGTATGTACACTAATCATGTTCATGAGCCGTCAATTATTTTAGAGATTGTAGCTAGTAAAGATCTGTACATTTGACATTCCTTCTTTGGGTTGCTAGGGTCGCACAACGATATCAACGTCCTCGATCGATCGTTAGCCAGTTTTTAGGCAGCTTGCGGAGGAAAGAGCTGCCCCATATAATTTTATCATCAATGGCCACGACTATAATATGGGATACTATCACGCCGATGTGATTTATCCCTCGTAGTCAACATTAGTGAAAACCATCCCAATACCAAGAGAAAACAAAAACAAGTACTATGCCCAAAACCCAACAGATGGTAAGGAATGATATTGAGCGAGCTTTTGGAGTCATGCAATCTTGATTTGCTATAGTACGAGAGCTTGTTTTTGGCAGTCGAATGTGTTTATAAACATTATGACAGACTACATCATAATGCCTAACAAGATCATCGAAGATGAACGTGATTTTCATTACGACCTCAACTTTGACTTTGCCGATGTGACGCTAACTGATGAAGTGTCCCACGAGCACACGATACCTTTGATGGAGTTCATTCACACCCTCCATCAGATCAGGAATAAGAAGACCTACTCCCAGCTTCTGAAAGACTTGGTTGAACGTATGTGACAACTCAAGGGATCTCTATCTGAATATTATGTTTTATTATGTTTAATATAATTATCTCAAACTTATTTAATTGTTGGCCGAGAGCAACTTCTTTAAGCCCTTTTATCTTCTTTATCGTTCTCCAACAATCATTGCTTGTTCTCCGACCTTTCTTCCTCAATGATCGACCCTTCGTTCTTCCACGTTCGGAGCTTGTTTTCCTCCCTTTCAACCATTAAACTTGTCATAGTCATCAATCATTAGGAACCTTAGTAGCTCGGATGATCATGTAACTCTAATCCCTGACCCTATCACCGCAGGTAACAAACTCTATACCCTAATTGATTTTATCATATAAATGGAGTTGAGAAAAATATAATCTTTTGCAATTAGTTATTTACAAAAGAAATTGATAAATTATATGTATTTATTTTGTGATTAGTTGCAACCCAAACCGTTGAACTCATCATTGAAGGTATATCTACTGCTTATTTACAACATTATGAAATACATTTTGTACTTTGAGAAAAATCAAGTGAATTTTGTTCATCTACTTGGTGGATCCTAGATAAATTATTGTTGTGATCCATCTGAATCAAAATTCAGAAATATAAGATTAGTTAAGAATAAGAATATTGTAGTCGTTATGATTTAGTCATGTGTTCATCAAAAAAGATAAAACAGTCTACAGATAAATTTTGGCAATGTGTGGATCAATGTGTGTCATGTATGTGCAATGTACCCCTTCATTGCATCTCTCTCATGTTATTGATAGAAAATAGTTCTTCAATTGATGTGGACCTTGAAACTTGAATATATGAGTCTAATATATGTATTCATATTTGTTTTAGTCATCTAATGCTGGAGATTATATGTATTATTTAAGTTATTTGCAATAATGTTCTCTATATTTTTATTATATATCCGTTAATATTGTCATCATTTTAAAAATATTTAATTACTTATATTATTTTGTTTAGGCTAATTCTCACATAAATAGTGCACTTTGATTAAATTATACCAAAGTATGGGCTGCATCTCGGACATGACGCTATTTGCTCTAGCACAATCGACTAGCTTTCTACAAGTTTGACATAAACTAACATATTTGTGTATTGTAGTACTATTTGAACTAGTAGGATTTTTTTTTTCAGATTTCATTAACTTTTAGGGCTTTCTTTTATCTTAGAAGCGTAATTACATGGTGGTTGGATGAAATTATTTTTCATGAGAGCTTATATCAAATAGTGCTATGAATAATGCCTCTTTGGTCTTAGATTACATAGTTGACTCATTAAGGCATTCCATTGTTGCTAATGCTGACTGATTTCATTCTATTAATCAAAGGTAAATGACTCTACGAGGTAGATGGGAAGTCCCACAAGTGGGTTCACTATGTCATTACTCTAGTGCTATACATGTGATTATATATTGCGTATTTTTCTTTCTTAACATTGTGCATGCATATAAAGTTAACAAAAATGTCATTTGATTAAATGATACATGCCAATGTGTAATTTGTATATATCAATATCACACTATACATGAAATGTATGCAAAATATTGTATTAAGAGTATGCAAAATTTTGGATAACAGATAGCATATATTGAATATATATGTGTTTATCTCATATATTTCTTCATAAATATTATTATAGATGGTTATTAGAAAAAGCCGACAGTCAAACCCAAAAACCAAGTCCAAAAGATCTACATGTAGTCCAAAAAGTATACAGGTAGTCCCAAAATACCAGCAACTACTTCCCAAAAGAAAAAATATTTGTAAATTTATGATCCAAAGAGGAAGAAGATGAGAAAAATGGATGCATGCCAAGTTGATATGCGATATCAAACTTACAATGAAAAATACAATTGCTTTACTAAAGGATATTATGGAACCTTTCAAAAAGATTTATAAAGCTAACAAATTCCTTGACAACTTCGGTGGATAAGATGCAAGACACGTATTTTAGCTTCTTGTTTGAATGGAGATTGACGAAGAGGAATCCGTTTTCCACAAGCCTATCACATTACTTCTGGCAAAGACATGAAGGGGGGTTAAGATTCAACATCAACGAAGAGTTTAAAATGACTTTATGCCCAACGAACTTCAATTTGATTATTGGTCTTAGGTCTAACCCTTATTCGTCTTCCTAGCCAATCTAAGATTTTGGAACCCTAAGGTTAAATCGATAGTGCTTCTTTTGGAGAGCATAATTCTAGGGCAGAATAGTAAAATGCCAATACATGTAAAACATTTTAAATTTATAGAGAATTTTGCGGTATTTAATAAGTACCAGTGGGGTAACTTGGCCCACGACCCTGTGTCGTCCCAAGTAATCTTGTACCTTGATGGACCGAAACAGTGTTTACTATCGGGTCACCTACATGGGCTCTTAGAGCATCTCCAACTGAATCTGAGCATCTCTCATAAGGCTTATGTAGCACTCCGAATAATGCACCCATCTCCAACCAAGCCCGAGCAGCTCTCCTAATGGATACATATATGGCACTCAAGGCTTCGAATGATGCTGACATGTGAGCAGAGGTATCCGAAGCCCACCACAACTATCGGGGAGGCTTTGGAGGGATCCGAAGGAGTGGACCCCATCGAAAATTTATCACGCAACCCCCCTTTTTCAAGTGGTGAAAATTAAAGCCCCACCCATCTCCAACAGTCAGATTTTGTCCCTTTCTCCCAATGGTCTTTTTTTTATCTGTTGAAATTTTTGACAGTTTGAGCCTACTTTTTACTTAAAAAATAACTTTAAAATCCTTAAAAAATCTAAAAAATTCAGTAATAAATCTTATAAATTCTTTCCTTCTTCCACAACACTCCCACATCTAAATTTCTTCATTCTTCCACAACACTCCTACACCTTCATTCATCCACCCTTCTCCCACCTAACCATGAGGCACACATGGATCCATATCCATGAGGTAACTTCACACATCTTCTCGCCAGTGGAGACGACGGGAGCCTAATGTCTTCGATCCTGGAGATGGTGGCGACACAAGAGGAGCTGCAATCCGAACAAGCGCCGACCAAGGGAAAGAATAAGACTTCTTACAAGCGCTCGAAAAATGGGACCATCCCCAAGGATAAGTTATTGGTGTCTGCATGGCTTAACGTGATCCAAGATGCCATCCAAGGTATCGGTCAATCACAATATCAATTTTGGTAAAAAAAAATTTGAGTATTATACCACCTACAATAGTGAGGGACTCACCCAACGGACCTAAAACTAAATGACGCACCGGTGGTCGACCATCCAACTATCGGTCAACAAATTTTGCGGTTGCGTAAGTTAAATTAAAGGACGCTCGAGATCCAGTACCAGAATTATTAACCAGGTAAAGATTTAGCTAGTTTTTTTTTTCATTATTCGCATTATTTAGGGTTTTATGTATTTACTTGTTTACGTGTTATTCAGATAGCAGAAGCAAAAGAACTTTACAACAATATGTACCATGATATCTTCAAACTTGAGCACTGCTGGGTGGAACTCCGATATCATCCAAAATGGACACAGCAAATCCGAACCTTCTATCAAGTACAAAGAGAGCCAAGGGTAAGTGGATTCTCTGATTCCTCCCCAAACATCTCCTCTTCGGTAACCGGGACACTCAGAGCCTTGGGGGTGACTCAGATGACGGCCCTATCGAGATACAAAGGCCGGAGGGAACGAAGGCATCAAAGTTGTCAAGGGCGCGCAAGTGGAAGATGTCAATGAAGAAAGATGGAGTCCCAGTCTCCAATTTGTTCAAAGAGGTATTTATGTGAGTCAAATATGATAGGAAGAACTCCAAGAAGGAAAGAAGGGAGAAGAAAGCCGAAAGCGCGTATAAGATCGAAGTCGCAAAGATCCAAGCAACTGTCCAACTTCAAAAGATAGCAAGGAAGCAACATAAATTAGATGATGAGATCATATTGAAGGACCTTATAGGTCTCGAGCTATCTATCGCAATGTACTTTGAAATGCATAAGGCTACAATTAAAACTAGGCTAGGGTTATGATTTATAGTAGCTTCAATTATGTAACTTCCTTCAGTTGTGATTTCTAGTATTTTTAATTAAGGTTATGATTTCCTTGATCGAGCTTCATTGATTATGTAATTTCCTTAGCATTCAATAAAACTCTATATATTATTGAAATTGAAAGTGCGTACAACAACTTGAAAAAGTTCAAGACAACTACATTAAACATAATAAAACCCAATATTGAGATAGAGATCTCTTGAGTTGCCACATATGTTTAACCAAGTCTTTCTGAAGTCGGGAGTAAGTATTCTTGTTCTTGATCTGATGGAGGGTGTGAATGAACTCCATCAGAGGCATCATGTACTCATGGAAAACTTCAACAGTTAGCGTCACATCGGTGATGTTGAAGTTGGGGTCGTAGTGAAGATCATGTTCATCTTCGACGATCATGTTGTGCATTGTGATACAGACTGTCATAATGTTTATAAGCACATTCGGCTACCAAAAATGAGCCGGCCCTCGTACTATAGCAAATCAGGATTGCCAGACTCCAAAAGCTCGCTCGACATCCTTTCTTACCATCTCATGCTGTTAGGCATAATACTTGTTCTTGTTTTCTCTCAGTGCTGGGACGATGTTCACTAATGTACGTTGACCACGAGGGGTAAATCCCATCAGCAGCATAGTATTCCATATTATAGTCATGGTCATTGATGGTAAAATTGCATGGGGCAGCTCTTTCCTCCACAGGCTATCAAAAAACCAGCGAATGATCGAGGACGTTAATGTCGTTGTGAGACCTTGGCAACTCGAAGGAGTGTCAAATCCACAGATCTTTACTAGCTACACCCTCTAAAATAATTGTTGGCTCATGAACATGGTCAATATACATACCTTGTCAAGCCGTTGGGTAGTTTTTTCACTTCTAGTGTATACAATCTATGCTTCTGAGCATGCCTGGAAACCCTTGTTGCATACCTTCTGTGAGAAGGCGTGCAATATCTTTATTGTTGGGTGAACAAAGATACTCATCCCCAAAGATGTCGATGACCGTTGAAATAAACCTCTTCATGCTATTTATTGATGTACTTTCTACGATTCAAACGTAGTCGCCCACAGAATCGGCAAATGCTCCATATGCGAGCATCCGCATTGCAGTTGTAATCTTCTAAATACTGGATAGTCCCAATTTTTCAGCTCAGTCACTCTTTTGGATGAAGTAGTTGTCGTGTTTCATGACTGCATCGTGGATCCGCATAAAAAGCGAACGACTCATCCTGAATCTCCGCCCGATTTGGTGAGCAAGGTATGTCGGTTGAGTGACGAAGTAATCATGGAATAACCGATCATGGCTTTTTAGTTGACTTCGATCGAGCACGGCATGACCTGTTATGGAGCCGCGTCTCTGCTTGGGCGTGAACTTTCAACTCGTTGCCCTTCCTCGTACGCAGTGACTCACAGAAGGAAGACCATTGTATGGGTGAAGCTACCATCACTGCTGTTGTTGTTCGACGTGTTGTAGATGTGGCTTGAGCTCAACATGGCGTTCGAATAGTGGATAGCTTGGAGAAGATATGAAGGTGTGAATGTGTGATAAGTAAGAACAAGAGATCTTTATATAGACAAAACTCTAATGGATAAAAATCTATCTGTTTATGGTGGAAGTAAGTGCCACCTCGTAAACCATGCCAACGAATAAAAATATAACCGTTTGGTGGTGGAAATGTGTGTCGTGTTGTGTAGCCCAACGGATAAAATTCCAGTCGTTGGTGATGAAAATATATATCGTGTTGCAGACCATGCCCAACGTATAGAAATATAGTCGTTGAAAATATTATTAATTTTTTAATATTTCATTTATAATTTTTTGATAACTTTAAGTATTTTATATTTTTTTATCATTTTTATCGGTGTTCGGGTAAATAAAATAAGGTGGGAGAGGGTTTGGTGCAATTTTTTTTTTTTTTTTTTTGGGGGGGGGGGGGGGGAGGGGGGTGCTAGATAAATTGAAAAGTTGTATGGATTAAAATTAAAGTTGCTAGGAACTCCTGGGCTCGATTGGAGATGAATCTCTCCCAACTAGGAGACTCAGATGAGGTGGCTACACATTGGGCCCCACGATCCTTAGGATGAGCTCATAGCTCTGTCTCGGTTGGAGATGCGGCCTCCTAAGAGAGCTTTGAAGGTGGATGCGGCTCTCCGAGCGGAATGATTTCACTGCAACCAGCTCCGTTTGGTGCTCTGATCGAAGACTGACGTGGCGTCCCACATGGGCCATGTTTGCTCGGAGCCTCCAAAAGGCTCCACATACAACAGAGGTCCTTCGAAACCCCCGAACAAACTAATTAATATATTTTTTTTACAAAAACCCCTCATCTTTTTACAAATAATATTTTCTATGTCCAACGACACATGCACCATCCAACTGTTATTTTTTACCCGTTTGATGTAAACTTGGAGGGTTTAGATAAGTTACAAATGTGAAGATATTTGGTGTAAAATAACTAGGATATACTAGTTCGGAGGCTGTTGGAGGGGACCTTTTCTTAACGAGGATATATTTTGACTAGGTGATTGTCAAAATAGAGCCCACAGTGCTTAGGAGGTCCTCAAAGTTGGGAGGCCGTTGGAGATGCTTTTACCTCTTCTGGTCCAAAACGCACCAATTCAGCCCAAGTTGACGGTTTTGTGAACGTCATCAGCTACGAGCCTGTAAGTCTGTAACCTCACCTAAAACAAACCAAAGTGACATCCCCCACCATTGGATACCCGACAACAAGACTGAAAACACTATAGCATATAGAGACCGATCAATGTAGGTCACCATCAACTACAGTAGTTTCAGTACTGTGGTGGGCCGCCTCCAAGACAATATGCACGAGGATCAATGAACTTGACCTCATCACGTTCGTGTAGTCAGACGTGAATGTCCCCTTCTGAAAATTTCACTGCATTGAATATTCAACGGGACATACATACGAACACAATAATGACGTGGCAAGCATCGGCCAGCCCTCATTACACTACCGTTGCCCGATGACCTCCACGTCATTATTATGTCCGTTTCTATGTTCAATAGCATCTTCCTTTAAAAAAAAAGCCATCGGGTTGACGGACCCATCAACGTCCAACGCACCCAAATCCGACCCCTTCCCTCATCCGGTCCACCACGTGTGGAGAATCCCCCGCCCAAAGTTTAAATAGCAAAGAGCCGTTGGCCACCTTCTGCATGCAGCCAAGCCCCCCCTCCTTGACGACCTAAATGGAACAGGGCGCAGCCGGAGGAGAGAAGGGCGGTGAGATCCGGTACCGGGGCGTCCGCCGCCGGCCGTGGGGGAAGTACGCGGCCGAGATCCGCGACTCCTCCCGCTCCGGCTCCCGGGTCTGGCTAGGCACCTTCGGCAGCGCGGAGGAGGCCGCGCGGGCCTACGACCGCGCCGCCTTCGCCATGAGGGGGTCGCAGGCCATCCTCAACTTCCCGAACGAGTTCGACACCACGGACGCCGCCGCTTCGAGCAGCGGCGGCACGTCTCGCGGCGGCGGCGGGGCGGCGGAGCGCGGCGAGAATGTGATCGAGATCGAGTATCTGGATGACAAGGTGCTGGAGGATCTTCTTGATCCCGGGGTGAAGGGTGGCAAGAGAAAATGAGGCCGCATCCTGTGAGTGGAAAATATGAATTGTTGTAGCTGCCCTTAAAGATTTTATACGAATGAAGCCATTTCTCATTGTGACAATTCAGACAACAATTATTATTATTTTTTGGGCAAAGTATTTCAATAGTGTGGGAATTGCTTTCACTGTAGCAGGCATTTCAATTCTCTTAACTGTAGACCTCATCGAAATTCTGAAAGCTAGCTCTGTAAATTAAAATCCTTGGTTCCATTCTATATTCAGAATTAATGTTTATAGAACTATATATTGGTGGGTTTTTTTTTTTTTTTTTGGGAGCAATCCTCCTTAGTGGAGGGTGGTTAGGCAATGACCCCAATTAACCTGTTTATTAAACGAAAGAGTACAAACCATTTGGTACAGATCCAGCAGGAAACGAAGATAAACTCCCACTCAGAGAAAACAAAGAAAACTTAAAATTTGATCTCCTCATGCACCCATAACTTAGGCGTCACAAACTATATTAGTTGGTGTTGCGGATCGAAATATGGGTGCAATATTTAGGCACAAGCACTAGACAGGCAGTCTGGAAACACACTACATGCAATTTTACATGGTTCGGTCCATAAGTTTTGGATTAGAAGAGGACATTAGAAGCTTATACGAGAGAGTACCTGGAATCCACCAGAATAAGAGAGAGAAAGGAGACTCAAATCCATGGGACTATAAATGGTAACATATATCCATCATTCATTCATAATCAATAATTTATTCTTTTCCAACTACAAGGGGCTTTAAATAGGTGTCCAAAAAAGATAAAGATGGACACAAATTTAAAACCCAATAATTATCTTAACAAACTTGCCTAAAATTTAAAATATCTAAAAGTTATCCTAAGATATATCATGCGTTATCCATCCATGACAAGTTAGGATGTGACTTTGGGTGGGGCAACAAGCTTGGGCCATGGGCCGACATCTGAGCTATATTAGTCGCTTTCACTGAGGAAAAACCCATCATCGAGTTCCGACAAAGGCATAGGTAGCATCAAATGCTACAAAGCCTCCTCCATCGTGATATCATCATGGTGCCATGATCGGATGATCGATGGAGGCCCAAAAAGTGGTGTGATACTGCACTCTAATCGAGTCCCAAGTCCCATGTGATCAAAGGATGTGCTGGCATCGAGAAGAGACTAGAATCTGAATAAAAGTTAGTGTATGCTGACGAATGTGCTCAGTGGGGCCAAAGTCGTCACACTCAAGTGCAGAAGTAGTTGATGACGCACCAGGGCAGATCACAGAGTGCACAGTCCAAGGAAATCAATGGATTATAGAAGCTCAACTAGAAACCTCTGAAAGTGGTGGCTCCAATACTGGTTCTGTCAGGGATGGTGGCTCCACTAGAACCACTAGTGGAGCCACCACTTCCAGAGTAGTTTCTAGTTGAGTATCATCATTTTTTCTGTTGGATCAGACTTGATAGTTTGGCTCCCCCCCCCCCCTTTTTTTTCTTTCTGCAAATCTAACTGGCATATATAGTGGCCAGAGGATACAGTAATGACGTCCAAGGTGGGGATCGATCGTTTTAGGTGCTGGAACATCACAAATTCCGACGCTCTCGTACCAACTTGATTTAGGCACGTCGATTGATAGGAGGGAATTGAAGATAATGATAAGGCGGTTCAATTTTTTTATATATCTAAAAGATAAATAGTGCGATGCACCGATAATGTAACACCCTGGCCTGTAATTTCTATAAAATTTTTTATACAAGTATTAGTGACAAAGCATCTTTCAATTAATAAAATTTTTATTATATGTTGACCAGATTAAAAATACGATTTCAAAATTACATTCAGGCCTTCTAAATGATAACACACACACACACACACACACACACACACACACACACACACACACACACACACACACACACACACACACACACACACACACACACACACACACACACACACACACACACACACACACACACACTTAAGTCAATTGACATCATATCAGTTATGTAAAAATTTAACAACTAAAAGAGAAATATAGAGGTTTTGAACCCATGACCGCTTAAGTATAAACCATAAGCTTAACCAATCGCGCACCATCAAATTTCACGCTGATAGAAATTAAGTAGAATAATATGATACAGCAAGGAATACCAAAGGTTTGGGTAAACTGATAATAATATATTTAATGAGACTTTTCATATCGATCTTATACTGATTAACTTAACCAATGGGATTAGGGATTAAAAGCTCTTTTAATGGTAATCTAGGTTGTAACTATAAATAGAGGATCCTAATCCTTCATCTAATCTAATAATCTATATATCTATACTAAAATAGAAGCCCCTCTCCCGTGTTGTGACATATGGACGTCTTTTAAGGAGCTAGAATTCTTTTTTCGTGTGTGAACGCGGCTCTCTTTTAAATCTGTTAGACCCAAAAAGGGAAAATAGAAAACTGAGATTTGGGAGTAAAGGCTTACGTTACTCAATGGTGTAAGTATCACTATACAAAGGATGGGGTCACCAAAGGGTGAGCATACCCAAAAGGGACTAAAAGAGCCTATACAAGGATTAAGAATGAATCTATACATTCTAACACCCGCCCTCAAACTTAAAGTGGATCATACACCAAGAGTTTGCCAAGGAGATATCAAAAACGCTGAATAGTGTGTGTCTTCGTAAAGAAGTCTACAAGCTACTCTGTAGAAGACACATGTGGAAGTGAGAGCATGACATCCTTATAGCGATGTCAAATATAATGACAATCTAGCTCAATGTGCTTTGTGCGCTCGTGAAATACCGGATTGCTAGCTATTTGAATAGCACTCCGGTTGTCAAAGTGGAGGGGAGTCGACGAGGTCAGATGAACACCCATATCCTCGAGTATGCGATGCAGCCAAACTACCTCACACGAAGTGCATGCCATAGCATGATACTCGGCATCAGTACTAGATAGCGAAACAATCTCCTGCTTCTTGCTTTTTCAGAAGATTTACGAGTCACCTAGAAAAATACAGAAGCTAGTGGTGGATCGTTGATCAGTGGGATCGCCCGCCCAGTCTGCATTGGAAAAGGCACGAAACTCCAATGAAGAAGATGACAAAAATAGTAAGGAGCGAGTTACCGTGCCTCGAAGATAATGAAGAATCCTTAGTAGTGCGGTATAGTGAGCGGAGCGAGGAGCACTAACAAACTGACGAAGAACTCGAATAGCATGTGCAATATCCGGGCGAGTGATTGTCAGATAGACAAGAGCACTAATAAGCTGGTGGTAGCGTGTAGGATCCAAAAGCGGCTCACCATCAGTAGGACAGAGCTTCACATTAAGCTCCATCGATGTATCCACGGTCCGTGAATCAGGAAATGCAACACGACTCAATATATCAAAAATAAACTTCTATTGAGAGACCAAGTATTCCCGAGGAGATGAAGCAACCTTAAGACCAAGGAAGTAGCGAAGCGGGCCAAGGCCTTTTATCTCAAACTGCTAATGGAGGTGCCTCTTCAGAGAATCGATAGTAGCAGTATCGTCACCGGTAATGATCATGTCATGAACATATAGAAACAATATCGCATGACCATGATTAGAGGTGTGAGTAAATATAGCATAGTTATTCATACTCTCCGTAAAGCCAGCTGCAAGCTATGAGGACCTGAAGTGCTCAAGCCAAGTCCGAGGAGCTTGCTTGAGCCCATAAATAGCCCGACAAAGAAGGCAAAAATACTAGGGAGGAGTCGAAAGACCAAGAGAGGGACTCATGTAGACCTCCTCAAAGAGATCTCCATGAAGAAACATGTTCTTCACATCCATCTAGAAGAGTGACCAGTGACAAGCAGAAGTAACTGCTAACAGAGTCCGGACATAAGTCATCTTTGCAACAGGAGCGAAAGTTTTCTCGTAGTCAATGTCATGCTCCTGAGTGAAACTACGAGCAACTAGGAGGGCCTTATATCTCTCAATCGATCGATCGAAGCGAGTTTTGATTCAATAGGCCCAGTGACAGTTGACAGGATCCTTCCCTGGAGGAAGAGGAACGAGCTCCCAAGTACCAGTCTGCTGAAGAGCCTGCAACTCCTCGGCCATAGCCTGCTGCCAGTATGGAATCTGAGCTGCCTCACGATAAGTCTGTGGCTCCTGAAGAGAGTGAATAGTTACAAGAAAGGACTGAAAATGGGATGAGTAAGAAGTAATCTGAGAAAAGCCATAGTGATTAGGTGGATGCATTTCATGCTTAGGATAGCACGTAGGGGGAGCAGAATACCCAACGTCACTAGCACCTGAGAATGGTAGTGAAGGTGATAAACCTGAAGTGTCTGCAGCAGAAGTGGTAGTAGGCGAATCAGATGGAATTGGTGAAGCTGGCAATATAGGTGGAGCATGTTTGGGCTGGCAACGATTGTAGGTGTAAACAACAGGTGGGTGTGTGGGCTCAGGCACTCGAGCAAGAGCAGTGGTAGCATCAGGAGGCACAGGGGTAGAAAGAAGACCCAAAGAGGAACTAGATGTCTAGAGGAAAGACAAGTCCAAGGAAGAAGATGCTTCTGAGTAGAAGGGTGTGTCCTCGAAGAAGATCACGTGTCGAGATATACGGATACGATGAACAGAAGGGTCATAACAACGCAAGCCCTTATGCTCAGAACTGTATCCTAAAAAGACACACTTGGCCGACCAAGAAGTAAACTTTGTACACTCCCCAAGTGGAAGCAAAACAAAGCTGGTACAAACAAAAGTACGTAGAACTCTATAATTGGGAACAATAGAGTAGAGTCACTGAAACGGGGAGTGACAAGAAAAAAAAGGGGGAAAGAGTCCGGTTAATTCGATGGACAGAGATAAGAACAGCTTTAGTCCAGAAGTGGCGAGGAACCGAGGCAGAGAACAAAAGAGACCGAGCGGTCTCAAGAATGTGACGATGCTTCCTCTCAGCAACCCCATTTTAAGCAGGCGTATAAGGGCACGACTGCTGGGGTAGAGTATCGTGAGAGAAAAGAATATCACGAAACTCGAAAGAAATATACTCTCGAGCACCATCTGAGCGGAAAATCTTGATCCATTTTCCAAACTGAGTATGGACTATACTAGTGAAATCACAATATACCTGACACACATCGGACCTACGATGTAAGAAGGTCACCCAGGTGAACCGGGAGAAGTCATCAATAAAACTGACCTAGTAATGGAAACCAGACATGAATATAATCGGTGATGGTCCCTAAATGTCAGAGTGCACAAGATCGAAAGAAGAGGTACATATAGACTCACTAGAGGGAAAAGGAAGAGCCGAGTGCTTAGCAAATTGACAACTCGTGCAGGGAAAAGGAGAAGTGAAAGAGAGATTACCCAAGTGTGACATACTTCGAAGACGCATCGCAGAGGGATGTCCAAGGCGGCGATGCCAAAGGTCGACAGTAGAAATAGCAGCAACACATGAAGCAGTGGAGGGAAAAGGCACATGAAGATGCTCCAGACTATATAAGCCACCATGTCTTCGTCCTGTCCCAACTTGACGGCCAGTGCAAGGATCTTTCACAACACATGAGGATGCTCAGAAGGTGACGGTGAAACCTAGGTCAGCCAATTTACTAACCGAGATCAGATTGATCGATACACGAAGAGCATGGAGCACATTCGGCAGTGAAAGATGACCACTGGGGTCAGAAGATGTGGAGATAGAACCAAAGCAAGTGATGTCCAAAGGAGACCCATCGGTAGTGTGAAGTTGCAGCTGAGGAGCAACAAGAGTACAGTTAGTGAGGATAGTTGCATCAGAAGTCAGGTGATAAGTAGCGCCAGAGTCAAAAATCCAAGTGGTGCTAGAAGACTCAGAAGAAACTGAGCAGCCGTAGACGAACTTGCACAAGATCCCATTGTGATTGCCATGAATGCTCAAGAGATGCAACAGAAATTTGACACTATGCACTTTACTTCATTGATTTTTTTTAGCTTTACTTGCATTGTACTACATTGCACCCTACATAACACATCACTTCTCTATACTTCACTGCACCACACTTCAATGTATTGTTATCGCTGTAGTTGAACAGGAATTGCTAAACTGCATGTTGAACTGCTGGCTGAATTGCTGAAATAACAGAGCTGAACTGGTTGGAATAACATAGCTAAACCAAGGTTGTTTGAATTGCTAGCTAAATTGCTGAAATAACATAACTGAACCAGCTGGAATAACACTACAGAACTATTGAACTGCTGGTTGAATTGTTGAAATAACATAGCTGAACCGGCTGGAATAACATAGCTGAACCAAGGCTGAACCTAAACCAAAGCTGAAATTGAACCAAAACTGAACCAATGCTGAAATTGAACCAAAACTGAACCAAAGTTGAATTGCTGAACCAGTGAACCAATGAACCACTATCACTGATTTGGTGAACCAGTGAACCACTGAACCAAAGAGGAAGTGAACCAAATCGGTGATGTGGCAAGTGGATTTAAGTGGAAAGAAATCTGACCACAGATTGGATGGATGGCTGAGATATGATTTGAGATCACCCTATTATTAGGGTCTGTCCTTCACTTCAGAGCCGCCATACCTCAGCTCATGTCTTCTTCCTCGAGTGGCAACACACCTCAGATCTCAAATACAGATCTCATATCTTCTTCCTCCTCAAACAGGGATGAAGATCTCATATTTGAGACGAAGCTTCTCTCCTTCAGTCATCCAGATCTCGAATCGGCAATAGATCGAAGAGAAAGAACTCCCCAGCAACAACACCACATCAAAGCTCGATGATCTTGAAGGTGGCCGATTGAGCATCCACAGCAAAACCAATGAGGGCTTGAGGTGGGCTGCTAAGGAGGCTCCGATAAAGGCCTTGATTGAGCTTTGATCTCGAAAGCTTGATGCAGGCTACGATGAAGCTTCGATGGAGCTTCGAGATGCAGGCTGCAAAGTTTGGATTGAAGGAAGTTCTACAGAGACTTATTATGGCTCTGATACCATGTTAGACCCAAAAAGGAAACATAACAAATTGAGATTTGGGAGTAAAGGCTTGTGTTACTCAATGGGGCAAATGCCCTATATATCACTATACAAAGGATGGGGTCACCAAATGATAAGCATACCCAAAAGGGACTAAAAAAGCCTATACAAGGATTAATAATGAATCTACACACTCTAACAAAATCCATTTAAAAACCCACCATAAAGATGATAAATTTTCATTGAATGGCATTTAATGGTCATTTGATGTTAATCTCTCTCTTTCTTTCTCTCTAACAATTGAATCACACTTCAGATTTTACACTTCTTCGAACAATTGTGATGTCATCTTTACTAAAATAGAAGTCTCTCTCCTTCTGGATGTCTTTTGAAGAGTCAGAATCCTTTTCAATGTGTGAATGTGACTCTCTTTTAAATCCTATTAAAAACCTACCATAAAGATGATAAATACTCATTCAATGACATTTAATGGTCAATTGATATTAATTAAAAAAATTATTACTACTATATCTATCTCTCTAACAAGTGAATCACACGTGATGAGTAATGGACGATACTTCCTCCAAATTGGATTCTTTGGACGACTATAATGTCGTCTGTGCTGAGTGGCGTGCATCAAGGTCATCCGGGCATTGCCTCGAGGGAAGCCATCACTCGCTCCAAACTAGGTAGGAGACATGAACCAAGATATCCAATTAAAGGCTTATTACTAGATAGGCTTATATACCAAGAGGTTACATGCATAAAATTGGCTAAGGATTAAAGAAAGCTAGCTTGACCAATTGCATGTTGAGACTGTGTTGAGTCGTTCTGGGTGTCGGTCTATCCCAGCTACATTCCTTAAAACTCAATAATTATCCTAACAATATGTCTAAAATTGAAAGATCAAATTTACAAGCTTCTAAAAAATATCATAAGATATTTCATACATTACCCATCCATGGCAAGCTAAGATGGGCCATCGGACTTGGGTCATGGGTCGACATTTGGGTTACATTGCATACCCAATTTAGCCACCCTATGGTGTTTTATTTATAATTAGCAATTAAGTATATGGTTTTGGGTATGGATATTGAGGTACCCATATCAAGAAATTTATCATGTACGGTTTTTAAATCCACCCTACTCGGGTCTTGTTCGGATGCGATAATTTATGCTATACCCGAACTTTTGGGCTGGGTTGGGTTGGATTTTTGGGTTTTCGGGCTCCATTGCCACCCCTACCTCCAACTAAAGAATTTTCACAAATGGTAAAAAAAAGGATTTTGTTAAATATGTTGTAAAGTTTTGATTGTATTTTATTCCTAGAACATCAAATTTTGGTCAACAGCTTGGTAGTAGAAGTGGTAAATCACGACAAGTTTTTAGGGGTTTGAGGAAAATTTGGCCTCCAAAATCTAGTTGTGTGGATAGAAGATTGCATTTGAAATCTATTCATTGAAATTGTGGCGACCCGAGTTCCTCCCCAAAAGGTACCTATTGAGGAGATGAGTAATCGAGTATATTAATATAAGGATTCTCACTTTCATTACCAATGTGGGACTAATCCGTGTGAGGCATGACGATCTCAGCACCCCCCCATCACGCAGGACACGCATAACAAAGGCACAATCGGGCGGAGTTCCTAGAGCAGATCCCAACACTGATACCATGTGACAACCCGAGCTCCTCCCCAAAACATATCTATTGAGGAGAGGAGTAATCAGGTATATTAAGACAATGATCCCCACTCCCATTACCGATTTGGGACTATTCCGTGTGAGGCATGACCATCTCAACAGAGATGATTTCATCTACTCTCTTCGCGCGCACTAACGTTAAGAGCAAATGAATATCACGTGCGTACTAATTTCAGTTACAAAAAAATAAAAGACTCCAACAGATAGCTCAGTTGATAAGACATGCAACCCATGGCCTTGGCCAAGGGTTCAAACAAGAGCTACAACATTTTTCTCCCGCTCTTTTGTTGCGGGCTTCCCTCTTGCCTTAATGGCAAGCTTTCCTATATATATGGTGGTATTTCTTTTGCTCCTATGGTGAGTTTCGATCCTCGGTATATCTTTTATCTACGTACTAACCTGTGATGTAATGATCATTATGGCGGTCCCTTCGAAATTAGTAATATCTATATTTTTTTTTATGTTATTTATGATTTAATAAAATAAAAACATTTCTTTATACAAAAGAAAATACAAACAAAAATAAACTATATATGACTCCCTTCTCTATACTTTGAGCAACTCCACCAGTCTCCTCAAGGGGTCTCCTCATCCTCAAGGTACAGTTGAGGAGACCAAGTACCACCACCATAGAATTTGAGAAAGAGGAGAAATGAGCATTTCCAGCGGTCAATCTCCTCTTCCTCCGAATTTTTCAGATTTTCTTTTAAAAAAACTATGTTATTTGAGGAGACCAAATACAACCACCTGATGTTCAACGGTCGCTTCTCTTTAAATCGTGAGCATTGGATGATGTTCACGGTTGCTTCTCTTTAAATTGTGAGCGTTGGATTAGATCCAACACTTGATATTTCAACGGTTTGACCGACCCTCGTGGTGTTGAAATGGGAAGAGGCAGCTTTTGGCTTCCTCAAATTTGAGAAATGAAAAAAAAAAAAGTTTTTTTGGTCCCCACATATTTGAAGATACTGTGGATAGTAGGGGTGCAAATCGGGACGGGTTGGTTCTGGTTTGTGCCAACCTGGAACTGAACCGAACTAATTTAGTTCTACCATATTGAAACCCAAACCAAACCGACTTGTGTATAGACCCGAACCAACCCAACCCACACCAAGATCGGGTTGGTTCGGGTCGGTTATCAGATTGGGAGTTGGTCTAAAAAATAATGATCATCGGCTATTTACTAGCAAACTAAAGGTCCGTGTGTTGGGCTTTAGGCTTTAGCCACCCGTTGAGTTCTCTTGGTAGTTGGTTCAATGTTAGCAAACAAATAACGTTTAATCGGGTGCTAGTGTGATGGATTCCAAAAGTCCAAACCCGTGACATATATATGTGGACTAATATATATGAGTTCGGTTCTCGGGTTGGGTCGGGTCTACCTGAGTCTCAACCCGGAACCGACCCAAACCCATTTAGTCAAAATACATGAACCAACCCGACTCATTTAGGGTGGGTTGGATTAGTTCTCGGTTTTACACGACCCAAGTTGCACCTCTAGTGGACACCCAATTATGGATTCTCCTCCCCAAACCATACGATTGGGGAGGCCAATGGTGCTCCTCTAAGGATAATTTAAGAGGACTGTTATTGTGCCAATCGCTTTGCCAACATGATGTGGCACTCAGATCACGGCGGTCCGTTTGCTCGTTAGTCGAGACTGAGTGCTATTCATCATCGAGGCTGTGTGCAACGGACAGCTGTGATCGTGCCACATCAAATTGTAAAGCTCTACATGTAAAGTTTATACAATTCTCACCAATTGTAAAGATCTAGTGATCAAAATATCCCTGTACATCGCAGCCATCGATTCCGCATCGCACGCAATTGGGCCGTTTGATCCCTCTCACACTGGGAAAGTGTGACCGACATTTGAGTCTTTGGGCTGCGATGTCGACTAGGTGGGTAGTGCGAATTCAACTCAATTCAATTCAAAGATTTCGGTATCCCAACTACCGACTTTTTGTCTTTTTTTTTTTTTTTTTTTCTTAGTAGAGTGATGGAAAGGGTTGGGCCACCTTCCCACTCCGGATGATTCCAATGGAGGCCCAGAAGGCCGTTTTTCGTGATTTGACATTGGGCACTAAAAGTGGCCCGTTTGTGGTCAATTTTTCCAGCTCTCTCATCATAAAGGGCCACCTACCATTCTTTTCAGGGCTTTTTTTTTTTATAAATATTATTAAAAAATAAAATATTTAGTTAAATAGTGGCTGATCAAAACTATTTATCATTCTAGCACTCTGACCTCCACGTGGCAGGTCTGCGCTGTAAAACGCGTTAAATTTTTTTTTTTTTTTGTTCTGAGTTAAGGTAAATCCGGTATCCGGGTTAATGGGTTTAAACCCGATATTCTGAATACCGAGTTGAACCGGAGCACCCTTATATAATGTTCTCACACTTAGCCGTTTTTTTTGTTGGACTTCGGGTAATACCGGGTTTAAACCAGCTAACCTAGATGCCGGGTTTACCTTAACTCATAAAAAAAACTTTGCAGTGCGTTTTACGGTATTGATCTGCCACGTGGCGATCAGAGCGCTAGAATTGCAAATAGTTTTGGTCAGCCGCTATTTAGTTAAATATTTTATTTTTTAATAATATTTTAAAAAAATACCCTTCCTTTCACCTTCTAGTGGATGGGGATACTTTTTTTTCTTTTTTCTTTTTTTTTTTTTTTGGGGGGGGGGGGGGGGGGGGGGGGGGATTTTTTGGGTTAATGTGATTAAGGTTCCTGTCCACATATGAGACTACTTTAACGGAGCGACATAGAATACGTGTAACCTAGGATCTTTGGGATTAACATTTCGGTTAACTAATAGAACCGATTTTAAAAAAAAAAATTAAAACTTACTCTCATTTGGCCTCTCTTTTCTTTTATCTCTCTCAAGCAGCAATAACATTGTAACAAATGCGAGGGTAAGCAGCGGTGGCAGAGACGGACACGAGCAGCGGAGGCGCCACGAGTGACAAAGAGGTTAGGTGTAGGATTTCTAGGTCTAGGGTTTAGACAATGGCTTATAGATCTTAGGGTTTAGGGTTATGATGGATTTCTAGGACCAGAGCTCAAGCAATGGCCTATAAGTCTTAGGGTTTAGGGTTCAATTTAGTTTTAGAAAGGAGTGGCTTGCAATAAAATTTTAAAGTGCTATTGGAGGTATTTTCGTCTACAGGGTTGTTTATCCTTTAGCTAAGGCTAATATCTTGTTAGGGACCTATCACTAAGTCCCCCAAGATGGTTACCGTGGTGATCGGTACAAGAATTGGTTGCATATTTCTTATATATCGTCATTGTTTCTTTTCCGCTAAAGAAGTTCATGATCTGTGGGTCTTATTTCTGGCTTTGCTGGACCTACCCTTGGATAAGTTTAAACACACGGCACATTGGTATTGGTCGGTCACGAAACCGGTTATAAAAGCCGGGCAACGAATTTTCTCTCTCTAAGATGTTTACATGAAACTTTGTTTCAACTCATGCATCTTTTTTTGTGGGAACCAAATCAAATTGGACTCTCTCGTCTCACTCTCACAATCAATCAAGCTCCAATGGATAGAAAGAAACTGATAGTTCCACTTGGGAAAAGAAGTTTGACCTTGAAAGTCATACAAGGGAATTTGAGCATCCATGGAAAGAGCCTAATTACGATTGGAGCACTGCTATTTGAACAAACTAGTTTGACAATCTTATTGACAAACCAGACCCTTGGAGTGGTGGTGGGACCCGCAGACCCAAGCCTTAGTGTATCGACATTAACACTATGAGGGCCGTCACCACTCCATGGGTTCGTTTGTCAATAAGATTGTCGAACCAGTTTGTTGATAGCTGAGGTTATGTTACAAGAAGATTTTATAATAAGGTGAATATTCTTTTATATGGGAGAATGTGATCTAGACAATAATGATGTAAGCTCGTTATAATATGATGTGATATGTGTGATATAGACATAGAAATAGAAAAAGTGTTTCCAGTTTATTACAATACTAGTGTGAAACCCGGACGAGGCCGTGCCGTCGCGCACCACTAACACTGCACCATAGCCGCCGACTGTCATAACCAACGCCACCATTGTCGCAATCAGTCGTTACCGCTAGCACCATTGCCATCACGATTAGGAATGTTTGTGATTAAGACCTTTGATATTGTGACCATCCTTACCCATGTGCTAGTCTTCTTGATGGAGTGGAGACCTATACGCATACATGCACAGGCTCCTCTATAAATAGAGGAGGGGGTGAACGCCCCCGTACCCAAACTTATATTCATCATTGTTGAGATTTGTGACTCATATACTTATATTTTTATGATTAATTTTTTCGCTTAGTTTTGGTGATGTCGAAAAGGGTTCGATGAGCTTTCCAACACATATGGAATCGTTGAATTCTGCCGCGATTCAGTCAAGATATTGACTTTTTAGAAATGTATACATGTGCTAATGTCGAAGGGCGCTGGGTGAGCTGAATGAACGCCCAGGTGAAATCAGAACTATGGAATAATTTTCGGGCTCTAGTATTACGCACCCATGTGAACTGTTTTTGTGACGACCAAGATTCAATAGGCCAATAGCCAAGAGCCAAGACTCCTGAGCCTGTGATGCCAAGATAGATGAGGTGAGGTGAGGTGTACAAGGCCACGAGTTAGCCTCACATTGCCTGGAGAGAAGGAGATCATGAGCTACTTATATAATTTTTCCTCCCAAACAAAAAAGACGCGTTTTAAAACCGTGCACCGCTACGGAATTCGTAAGAACTCTGTAGTTAAACGTGCTCGGGCGAGAGTAGTACTAGGATGGGTGACCATCCTGGGAAGTTCTCGTGGGGGCACGGGCAAAGCGGACAATTTCTTGTGTGTTTAGGGCGGATTTTACAAAATGATATCAGAGCCGGTTATCCTCGCAATGGGGGGTCTAACCCGAGGACATACAGCCCTAAGGGGGGTGGATTGTGACGACTAAGATCCAATAAGCCAAGAGCCAAGACTCTTGAAGCTGGAATGCCAAGATGGATGAGGTGAGGTATACAAGGCCACGAGTTAGTCCCACATCGTCTGGAGAGAAGGAGATCCTGAGCTACTTATATAATTTCCCCTTCCAAACATAGAAGACGTGTTTTAAAACTGTGCGCCGCTACGGAATTCGTAAGAACTCCGTAAATAAGCGTGCTCGGGTGAGAGTAGTACTAGGATAGGCGACCACCTTGGGAAGTTCTTGTGTGGGCACGAGCAAAGCGGATAAAATCTTGTGTGTTTGGGGCGGATGTTACAAAATGGTATCAGAGCCGGTTTTTCTCAGGATGGGGGCGTCTAACCCTACACGGGGACGTATAGCCCTAAGGGGGGTGGATTGTGACGACCATGATTCAATAGGCTAATAGCCAAGAGCCAAGACTCCTGAGGCTGGGATGCCAAGATGGATAAGGTGAGGTGAGGTGTACAAGGCCACGAGTTAGTCTCACATCGCTTGGAGAGAAGGAGATCCTGAGCTACTTATATAATTTCCCCTCCCAAATATAAAAAACGTATTTTAAAATCATGCGCCGCTACGGAATTCGTAAGAATTCCATAGTTAAATGTGCTCGAGCGAGAGTAGTACTAGGATGGGTGACCATCCTGGGAAGTTCTCGTGCGGGCACGGGCAAAGCGTACAATTTCTTGTGTGTTTGGGGCGGATGTTACAAAATGGTATCAGAGCCGATTCTCCTCACAATGGGGGGGTCTAACCTGAGGACGTGTAGCCCTAAGGGGGGTGGATTATGACGACCAAGATCCAATAAGCCAAGAGCTAAGACTCCTGAGGCTAGAATGCCAAAATGGATGAGGTGAGGTGAGATATACAAGGCCACGAGTTAGCCCTGGAGCTACTTATATAATTTCCCCTCCCAAACATAGAAGACGCGTTTTAAAACCGTGCGCCGCTATGGAATTCGTAAGAACTCCATAGTTAAACGTGCTCGGGTGAGAGTAGTACTAGGCTGGGTGACCACCCTAGGAAGTTCTCTTGCGGGCACGGGCAAAACGGACACTATCTTGTGTGTTTGGGGCGGATGTTATAGTTTTGTCGCTCGAGTGCCCAAGAATTTGGGTGATGGGATTGGGATGCGGGAGGGTTGTTTCGGGCTGCGTGTTGGAGTTGTTTCGATATTGCTTTAGCCACAAGTTTGTCCCCATATAAAAAGGGAAGGGGGGGGGGGGCATGAGGTGGTTCTAGGGCATTGTGGTGCATCCCGGAGGACTCTTGAAACCATCGGAGAGGCTTGAGATCGTCTACAGAGAAGAGAAAATCGCGGAAGAGAAGAAGAAGGATCTGGAGGGGGCATGGTGCTCCCCTCCCGGGGTTCTTGGATGCTTGAGAGAGCATGTCAACGGTTCTTTTGAGGTAGATGGTGGAGTCATAAATTGTGTGTCGTGGTGTGCCACCGTCTTGGTCTACGAGGGTTGGGATTAGGGTTTTGTGGGAAACCCTGATGAAGAAGACGTGATATTGAAGGTGGCTTGATCGAAGAAGGATAGAGGGACCGAAGAACATCGAATCTGGTGGAGAAAGAGCATGACACTCTTCCTCGATTCTCGTGCTCGTGTTCTTGGTGGACGACTTGTCATTCTTGTTCTTTATGGATGCGTCTTAATCTTGCTTGTAAGCATTGTCTATTATGTGATTAATACAAGAAATCCCATGCTCTCCGGTTTGTTGATTAGTCCTTATTTGGGTGAACCACTATAGATCTGTGTTATTTTTGTGCTTATTTCCAATCTTGTAGAATTATTATGTGTTACATATGTATTTGATCCTCTGCACTAATCCTATGGTTAGAGATCCACTTCTGCTCATTGTGGACTCCTAAATCCGATGTTATTAAGTTTAGGAGATTCTTGCCAAAAAAAAAAAGGTTAGGAGATTCATCACTCCATGAACTGTTCTACGGTATTGAAAGACGTCCTCTGGCCTGCATCGATTGTCGCCATCCCATATCTCATTGTTTACGTATAAGTTCATTGTCGTTCGTCGCTATGAGTGTTCAATGTTGTTGAAGCTTATTAAGCTAACATCAAACAAGAAGTGCCTTCAATCTATAATATATCGATCGTAAAATCTGACATTATTCTATTGAGATGGGGACAACTATAGGCCAGATTGATAATAATTTGCCAAATAACTATCAAGCTAATATCAATCCTTTAAGATTGGTGCCAAAAAAATACCCATTATAACTTGGCAAGGAATGGGCATGCCAAAATAAAGCTTTAAAGGCCATATGGCAGTTAGGAGACCCACGTTGTCGGTTGCATTGTTAAGATCCATGTATTCATACGACGATCGAAAATAACAAAATTTGATATATAAAATTACCTTCATCTTTATGACATAAAATTCTAAGCCAGAAAAATGAACGAAACAACATTTCACACACCACTCTCACTATTAAGATTATATTGAGTTTAATAATATTTCTTATCATATTTTTTTCTCAAATTCCTCAAATTATAATGCTAGGTTTTATTCATTTGTTTTTTTTTTTTGGGCAAATTCAAAAAATCACCCCTCAACTATACACATCATTTTTATTGGTCCCTCAATTTTTTTTTTAACAACTTGATCCATGAACTATACTCTGTCTACATTTAGCTCTCTCTGTCAACTTTTATTCCAAAAATATCATTGTCCTAGTAAGCATAAGTTAAATATTCTAAAACAATTTTGAGACTTATTTGAAATTGATAATTGTATTTTCATGATAAAAAGATGACGAAAGGGTATAAATGCAGATGGAGCCTAGTTCAGCGATAAAATTAAAAAATATATAAATTTGATGGACCAATATAAAATGTGATGCATAGTTTTGGTAATTTGCCCCCCTCCCTATTTGTTTTTTCGTAGCTCATGTGGTTGCAACATGAAATAACCCATCCATGTTGAGGTGACACGTTGGTCACCTAAGGGGGTGTTTGGTATGTGGAATAGTTATTCCCCTTAATCCTCTTCCAGAAGAGGTTATTATCGTCAATTATTATTTCTAATGCAATTTGATTGTGCAGCATTTCCGTTAGTATAGAAATAGCCGGAGTGATATTCTTTAGTTCCCAAGTTCTTCATTCCATGGGAACAATTACTAGTCATTTTTTTTAAATCATGAAATTCGGAATGGAAATAGATTGTTCCGGAATGATGCCCAACACCCCCTTAAGCTACCATGAGAGATTAAAGAGTATGCATGACATAGATGAAGGTTCTCTAGTGGAGTCGTGATCCCATAAGGTGTCCCTTACGGTAAGGTGGCAAGACTGATGCATCAGGCATCATTGGTCCAGATTGAGTTACATTCACCTGTGGGGTTATTTGTCATCGGACATCTCTGATGCATAAGACACGTCGCCACCTTAACGTACGGTATGGTACACTTTGTAGGAGAACAAAGTGATGGAAAAACCGCACCGGCTCAACCACGAAACCGATGATCTCTTTCCCGTGAGATGAACCAAAGAGAGCAAACAACAATCCAATCACAAATGCAATATAATTCAATCACAAGCAAAGAAGATGACTCGGGAATTTACGTGGAAACCCTTGCGGGAAAAACCACGGTGAACAAATGCTCGGAGCAAATGCTCGGGGGAGGGCTTCACTATCAAAGACGGCAAGCAAGACGAGAGTACAACCCAACTCCTTCTTCTTCCTCCTTCTAGATCTACACATTTCCCCCTTCTAGGGCCCAACAAGTAGAGACCCTAGCAAGCCTCAAGGAACATACCTCCTTGCAAGCTTAGATCCGATCTATCCGCCGAAGATCGATCTCCAAGAAATCTTCTCCTCCCTTGTAGAAGAAAGCTCTCATTCTCCCTTAGAAAATCAGCCCTCAAAGCCCTCTCCAAGGTTTCTCAAAGCCAACCCAAGCCACTCTCCAAAAGCCCCTTCAAAGAGCCTTAAAACATCCCAAAACGGGTCTGCAGAAAAATAGATCCGACCCGACTTCGCCCAAGCGGGTTTGCTGAATTTTCTGCTCATTTGTGGCTAAGGAACTCGCCCGGGCGAGTCGGGTCTCGCGTTGGGTGACTCGGGTGCAAGTCTGATTGGGAAGGAGCTATGCTCCCCTCCCCTTTGGGTCTCCTCCATGGGGATGGAACCCCAACAATCTCCCCCTCCAGACCCATGGAGAGGAAGACGTCTTCAAAGCCATCAAGTGACGCCAATGAGCTCACAACAGAGCTCATGTTTATCTCGAGTCACCATCTTCGTTAGCATATCTGCCGGATTTTTGCTAGTGTGGATCTTCTCAAGCACCATTTCATCCTCTTCAAGCATGTCCTGAATACAGTGATAACGAACTGCAATGTGCTTGGTCCTCGGATGGTAGGTAGCATTCTTGCTTAGCTCGATCGCGCTCTGGCTATCGCAATTGAGCTCATAAGCATCTTGCTTCATCCCCAACTCTAGGAGGAACCTCTTCAACCATAGAAGTTCCTTGCCGGCCTCATTCACTGCTATATACTCTGCTTCGGTGGTTGACAGTGCCACACACTTCTGTAAACGAGACTGCCATGACACAACTCCCCCTGAGAAGGTAAACACATAGCCAGACGTGGACCTCTTGCTATCAATGTCTCCTGCCATATTAGCATTTGTATATCCTCTTAGAGTCGGACTTCCCTTGCCAAAACACAACCGGTATTTGGAAGTCCCTTTCAAATATCTAAGTACCCACTTCACAGCCTCCCAGTGCCCCTTGCCCGGATTTGATATGAATTTGCTCAACATCCCTACGGCTTGAGCAATATCGGGCCTTGTGCACACCATGGCATACATGAGGCTACCAACGACAGACATATATGGAATCAACTCCATCTCCTTCTTCTCCTTCACTGTCTTCGGTGACAAGGTTAAGCATAGCTTGAAGTGACCTGCGAGAGGAGTACTCACAGGCTTCACCTCCTTCATGTGGAACCTCTCGAGCACCTTCTCAACATATGCCTCTTGAGATAACCAATGTCGTCGACCGCTGCGATCCCTCTCGATCTTCATGCCCAAAATATGCTGAGCAAGACCCAAGTCCTTCATGTCGAATGCCTTTGCCAAGTCTCGCTTTAGCTCCTTGATCAAACAAGCATCTTGTCCCACTATCAACAATCATCCACATAGAGTAGAAGAACAATGAACTTACCTCCTTTGAATCTCTTGATGTAGACACAGTGATCTGCCGTTGTCCGCTTATACTTCTGAGAAGCCATAAAGGAGTCAAACTTCTTGTACCACTAACGCGGTGCTTGCTTCAACCCATACAAGCTTTTCTTCAAGCGGCACACTAAGTGCTCCTTGCCCTTTTCCTCATAACCTTCCAGCTGCATCATATAAATCTTCTCCTTCAAATCTCCGTGCAAGAAGGCAGTCTTGACATCAAGTTGCTCGATCTCCAAATCAAGACTCGCCGCCAATGCTAACACGACCCGAATAGAAGTCATCTTCACCACGGGTGAGAAAATTTCGGTGTAGTCAATACCTTGCTTTTGCTCAAAGTCTTTGACAACCAACATCGCCTTGTATTTTGCAACATTGCCGATACTATCTCGCTTAAGCTTGAAGACCCATTTGTTCTTCAATACTTTCACCCTCTTCGGAGCCTCTACCAACTCATATGTTTGATTTTTCTCCAAAGAAGTCATTTCTTCATCCATTGCCTTCTTCCAATTTGCATCCTCCTTGTCACTAAGAGCCTCCAGGAAGTCTTCAGGCTCCCCCTCATCTGTCACCATAATATACTCCTCCAAGGAGTACCTTCTCGATGGTTGAGGCACCCTAGTCGACCTCCGGACTTGAGGCACTTCCGGAGGTAGGAGCTCGTCTTCATCACCGGTAGAAGCATCATCTACCGGGTCTTCATAGGCTCCTCCACCGATCGGTTCAACAACCGGTGGGTCTTCATGAGTCTCCCCCTCTCCATCATCCACCTCTTGGCTTGGTGGAGAGGAGATGGGAGTGGAATCATCGGATTCCTCTACACCTCCACCATGGACCTTCATGGTCTTCTCCAAATCGGCAATGGTCTCATCTTCAAAGAATACAACATCACGGCTTCGCACTATCTTCTTGGCCTTGGGATCATAGAGGCGATACCCAAATTCTTTATCCCCATAGCCAATGAACACGCATGGTGTGCCCCGATCGTCGAGCTTTGATCGATTCTCCTTTAGCACGTGCACAAAAGCCCGACACCCAAACACCTTCATGTGACGGTAGCTAACTTTCTTGCCGCTCCAAACCTTCTCCGGAATGCCACCCTCCAAGGGAACCGAGGGAGACCGGTTGCCGATGTAGGAAGCGGTCACCACTGCCTCCCCCCAAAAGGTCTTAGAAAGTTTAGCCATAGATAGCATTGCACGTGCCTTCTCCATGAGTGTGCGATTCATCCTCTCCGCTATCCCGTTGTGCTGAGGGGTGCGGGGTACACTCTTCTCGTGCCGAATTCCATACCTAGCATAATAGTTTTGGAATTCCTTTGAAACATACTCGCCTCCATTGTCACTACGGAGGCATTTGAGTTTTTTCTCTGTCTCCCGCTCAACCTTCATGAAACTTAGAGAAAGCATCAAATACATCACTTTTATTTGCTAGGAAGTAGACCCATACTTTGCGCGATGAGTCATCGATGGAGGTAAGAAAGTAGCGGCGTCCCCCGAGAGTAGCAACATCCATGGGCCCGCAAACGTCTGAGTGGACAAGCTCCAACACTTCCTTCTTCCTCTCCGAGTGCCCCGAGAATGACACCCTATGTTGCTTCCCGATCAAACAGTCATCACAAGTGCCATAAGCCATAGAGCCAACCTGAGGTGTGATGAGCTTTTGCTTCCTCAAGATTTCTAAGCCCTTTTCACTCATGTGACCAAGCCTTCGATGCCATAGCCCTGGAGTGGCCTCACTAGCATTCACACTACCTTCTTGAGTGTGCACCTCTGTGGCCGTCTTGTATAGTGTGCAACAAGCCTTGCCTTTGGAAACAACCAACGAACCCTTGCTTAGCTTCCACACTCCGTTACCAAAGACACTCACATAGCCTTCTCGATCAAGAACCAATCCCGACATCAAATTCAGTCGAAGATCCGGGACATGCCTTACGTCCCGCAGAATCAAGGTGCATCCCAAACTGGTCTTCACTTGGACATCTCCAATACCTTAAATCTTCGACGCACTACTATTGCCCATTTTGACATTGCCAAAATTGCCGCTCCGGTAGCTCATAAAGAAGTCCCTCATGGGTGTGACATGGTATGATGCTCCCGTGTCGACAACCCATTCAACCTCATTTGCGGAGGTGTGATAGCACTCCTCATTGTCCAACAAGACAACTACACCATCATCATCGGTGATGCTAGCGGATGTACCTTCCTCCTCCTTGGGCTTCGCCTTACCCTCCTTGAGACCATTTTTGAACTTGAAGCAATTTTTCTTAAAATGCCCCTTCTTCTTGCAATAGAAGCACGTCAATGATTTACCTTTGGATTTTGACCGAGCCTGCGACTTCCCCCTCCAATGAGGTTTCCTACTCTTGCTCCGGCCTCGTTCTTCATTCATCAAAGCTTGCGGATGGTCTTCTCCATTCGCCTTCCGCCTTGTTTCCTCATTTAGCAAAGTATTATGCACAATAGACAATGTCAACTTGCCATCCGGGGAAGAGTTGCTCACCGACACAACAAGTGTCTTCCAATTATTTGGAAGCGAACTCAATAGTAGCATAGCTTGAAGCTCCTCTTCCAAGACTGTCTTCGTGACGGTCAATTGATTGACTATGCTTTGGAACTCGTTCAAATGATCTGACACCGACGTTCCATCCCGATACATCAAATTGACAAGCTTGCGGATGAGCATGGTCATGTTGCCAACTGTCTTCCTCTCGTGCCGATCATGAAGCCGAGTCCACATCTCGAATGCAGACGTAACTCCAGAGACGTGATGGCAAACACTAACATCTAGCCACTTGCGAATCGTGCCGCATGATTTTTGATTCAACACCCGCCATTCCTCATCGGATATCTTTTCCGGGCACTTTGAATCTCCACCTAACGGCAAGTACAAATCCTTGCAATACAAGATGTCTTCCATCTTCTCCTTCCAAATCGGCCATGAATTAGTACCATTGAAGCAAAACATCCCTTCATTCTTGCTACCGCCGCTCTAATCCATTTTTGATTTCTCACAGACACAAGAACAAACACCTTGTGTGCACAACCCGTGCTCTGATACCACTTGATGGGAAAACCACACCGGCTCAACCACGAAACCGATGATCTCTTTCCCGTGAGATGAACCAAAGAGAGCAAACAACAATCCAATCACAAATGCAATATAATTCAATCACAAGCAAAGAAGATGACTCGGGGATTTACGTGGAAACCCTTGCGGGAAAAACCACGGTAAGCAAATGCTCGGGGGAGGGCTTCACTATCAAAGATGGCAAGCAAGACGAGAGTATAACCCGACTCCTTCTTCTTCCTCCTTCTAGATCTACACATTTTCCCCTTCTAGGGCCCAACAAGTAGAGACCCTAGCAAGCCTCAGGGAACATACCCCCTTGCAAGCTTAGATCCGATCTATCCGCCGAAGATCGATCTCCAAGGAAATCTTCTCCTCCCTTGTAGAAGAAAGCTTTCCTTCTCCCTTAGAAAATCAGCCCTCAAAGCCCTCTCCAAGGTTTCTCAAAGCCAACCCAAGCCACTCTCCAAAAGCCCCTTCAAAGAGCCTTAAAACATCCCAAAACGGGTCTGCAGAAAAATAAATCCGACCCGACTTCGCCCAAGCGGATTTGCTGAATTTTCTGCTCATTTGTGGCTAAGGAACTCGCCCGGGCAAGTCGGGTCTCGCGCTGGGTGACTCGGGTGCAAGTCCGATTGGGAAGGAGCTATGCTCCCCTCCCCTTTGGGTCTCCTCCATGGGGATGGAACCCCAACACAAAGTACGCCATCAATTGATTACTTATGGGGTGTTTGGCATCATTATTTAGGATTGTTATGTTGTTTTTATCTTTTGTTTTTTTTTGAGGGGGACTTTTTTAGCCTAAGGCCCTTCTAACTATCCCCAAAGTTTGATAAACCTCTTGCTTAAGTTTGTTTAGCCTTAACTCCATCCGTAATTAACTCTTTCTTAAAAGTCTATTGTAACCCTCAAGAATTAAGTTAGTAAATTAAAGTAACAATTCTGAAATAGTGATTGCTAAAGTGATTTCGTTGTAGCAATCATTATTCCGAAGTACCAATCTGGGTAATAGATTGAGAATAGCCCCACATTGGTAAAGGGGTGAGAGTTCAACGTCTTTATATATATATATATATATATATATATATATATATAGAGAGAGAGAGAGAGAGAGAGAGAGAATATGGGAAATAAGCTGACAGCCCATTTGTTAGTTTGGGCTGTCAGCACATATATATATATATATATATATATATATATATATATATATATATAGAGAGAGAGAGAGAGAGAGAGAGAGAGAGAATATGGGAAATAAGCTGACAGCCCATTTGTTAGTTTGGGCTGTCAGCACACAGCCGTCCGATTGCCCATCACAGTCGTAGATTTAAAAAAAAAAAATTGTGTTCTCTCTCTCTCTCTCTCTCTCTCTCTCTCTCTCTCTCTCTCTCTCTCTCTCTCTCTCTCTCGATCTCGATCTCGAGCTCGAGCTCGAGCACCAGCACCAGCCCGCACCACCTCCGGCCCGGCTTCCCCTCCGGCAGCGGCTCCCCCCAACGCCATCCGGCTCTTCCTTGCGGCAGCGGCTCCCCCTCCGGTGGCAGATCCGGCTCCTCCGTCCGGCAGCGGCTCCCTCCGGCAGCAGCCCCGACCCCCAAAGCCTCCGGCGCCCCTTCTCCTCCCCCTCCGGCGCGGATCCGCTGCCGCAGGGGAGAGCCGGCCGGCGTCGGGGATGGTGGCTGCAGCTCGCCGGTGCCGGATGGGGGAGCCGGACGGCGTCGGGGGGAGCCGGTGCCGGAGGGGGAGCCGGGCCGGAGGTGGTGCGGGCTGGTGCTGGTGCTCGAGCTCGAGCTCGAGATCGAGAGAGAGAGAGAGAGAGAAACACAGTTTTTTTTTAAAAAAAAAATCTACGGCTGTGATGGGCAATCGGATGGCTGTGTGTTGACAGCCCAAACTAACAAATGGGCTGTCAACTTATTTCCCGTATTCTCTCTCTCTCTCTCTCTCTCTCTCTCTATATATATATATATATATATATATATATATATATATATATATATATATATATATATATATATATATATATATATATATATATATATATATATATATATATATATTATTATTATTATTTTTTTTTTTTTGTTGCCCTCTCGCTCTGATCATCACCGGTTTTGAAGGGTCACCGTAATCGTAACATGGTATTAGAGCTAGGCCCCATCTCGTCTCCCCTCCATGTAGTCCCATCGCACTATTTTTCTTTCTCCGATCAAGATCTTTTTTCTCCCTCTGATCAAGAGGCGCTTTGCGTGTTGGCGGGTGTTGAGAATAATCCCACATCGGTAAAGGGGTAGGAGTTTCACGTTTTTATATACTGTTACTCCCTCCCTCTCATCACCGGTTTTGAGGCCAGGGGACACAAAAATCGTAACAATATCAATTCGGTTTGCTACAATAATTTTGTTGGAGGATTAGTCCCACCTCGATAATGTAGAGGGTGGAAATGATCCTTATATATATGATGGGACCTCATCTCAATACCTGGGTTTTGGGATAGAGAAAATATCGCATGGTATCATAGCCTAATCATATCACTCACCTGCCGGGTGTGATCCCCACACATCTATCATCCATGTGTCAAGGACCACAAAAGATTGTTCTGCATGTGAGGGGGAGTGTTGTAGTATTAGTCCCACCTCGATAATATAGAGAGCGGAAACAATCCTTATATGTATGATGGGACCTCATCTCAATACCTGGGTTTTGGGATAGAGGAAATCTCACAAATTTCACTATAACAGCTACAATAATTTCCCTGTAGTCATCCGAATTGATAATCTGCCCGAATTCATACTCCATAATTGTTACTCTACTACAGTCATTTCAATGTACCTGCTGCATTAAAAATCACTGTAGTAGTTACCATATAAGTACTATTGATCCTCTGTGCTCGAGGGGTAAAAAACTCAACAATTGACTCAATGTAAAAGTGTCTTTTCAAGATGAGTTTGAGTTCAAACCAATATAACGTCGGGATTGGAACCTAAAAAGCACATTTTGAAAGGGTTTTGGCTAAATATTTTTGTTTTTTAAATGGAGACAAACGCTGGAATGATGTTGGGGACGAAGCCAAACTCCCCCCTCCCCTAAGTGCCACTCAATATGCTCCCCCCACTTGAGATAAAAAAGTCAAAAGGTGGGGTATGGGGGGTGGTGGAAAGAGAAGAAAATGCGGCGACTCGGGCTCAATCACTACTACCTGCACTTTGGATGGCCAGGAATGAAACAGAACTAATCATTTCCTACGGCATTGAGGACTTTCCATAGAAGTAGAGCCCTTCTGGTGCATTTTGTGACGGACACTTGTCATTTTCTTGAAAAGAAAAAAAAAATAATTTTTTCCCCTTTTACTTTCCTTTCTATTTCTTTTGTTTTTAATAAAAGATAAAAAGAGGAAAGAAAAAAAAAACAAATAAATATAGAGAAACCTCCTACACACTGATAATATATTTAAACTAGGTGCTTAATTATGTGTGAACCCAAGTTTTGTTCAATGCTAAGTGGTTCGATGATCCCTCCATCCGGATCCAATGTCAACAACATTTTTACAGCTAGACATGTTAATGGATTGGATTAGGCTATATCCTAATCCGATCAATTAAGAAAACACGCTATCAGATTCAGACCCTTATCAGATCATCAGATTTAAATAGTCAATCTATGTATGTTTAAGTACAAATCAGACTAGAGGTAGAATCTGGATCATTCACAATGCAATGTTAAAAAACTCTTTTGGTTTCTTAGAGCAGCTCTCATGGGCTCCTAGGTGCCTTTCCTATTGTTGGTGCTCCTAATTGTCACATAGGCAAAGTATGAGGTGGGAATTAAAGCACTCCAACGGACTCCTCATATCTCTCCATTTTTTTTTTTGAAAAAATCCAATTCCTTCTTGGTCATCTCTCCAAAACACAGTAACTTTGTAGGAGATGTTTGGAAAATTAACAAAGAGATGATTTGCTTTATTTAAACCAAAGGAGCCCACAATCAAATCTCTTTCCTAATCCTCTCGCCAGTCCCAACGAGAGCAGTAGGAAAATACTACTGTGGCGAAAGGTTTGAAAGCCCGTTGGAGCACCAATATAAACATGGGCCCACTAGATTTCTCTACAGTATCGAATGGAAAAATGTATAGGAGCCCGTTGGAAATGCTCTTTATCACATTGATTTTAGTATAGTATAAGTTTAGGTATTGATACAAGTTTGGTTAGAATTTGGATATATGACAATGAGTTTGGAGTCAAACTATATTATCTAGTATACACACGTTAGAAGGGGCAATCGTGTTTTGGGTTTTCGATATACGTATTGAGGTACCCATATCTTTACCCAAAAGTTAATATAGGGTAGAGTTTATATATCCATACCCTACCAAAACCTTTTTTCAAGTACAAAATATGTGTCCATACCCAATGTTTTGGGTCAGGTTTTTGCCACCCCTAATCTTGACCGGCAATCAATCATAATCGTTTGATTTCTACTAGTCAAATGAGAGTGATTCATCAACCATGCTAGACGCATCCTAACAACTGTGATAAAACCTCTTGTGGAGATGTACCTAAATCCCCAATGTAGTTATCACATTTCCTTCCATTCAGTCAATGATAACATAGACAATCAAACTTAACAATTACCAAAGTGCTTGTGGGTGCAAATTTTTGCTAAGACATCGGAATAGCTGAAAAGCCCACAACACGTAGTCCATCAAAAGAAGTGTAGTACCCGACTCATTAGATGCCCACGAGGATAACTCGAGGTTCGCTTAGAGATTTGTCGGCCCACCAACAGAGGTGGAAACATGGGTCAATCACAGGCCACCACATGGATCGATCTCATGTCGCTACGTCGGCTCTGACGGTTACAGACACCAACATCTATAAAATTGATAGCCCTACATCAGCAAAAAGAACTTTTTTACCAATTCATAATGTAGAGCACTGGACTTTGGTTGATCGGATTTAGACCTTGTCACATACCCCTGATTTATATTAAGAGAGTGATTTCGAGGCTACGACTTATTGCATGGGGACGTAGGCTATGACGGAACATCGTCAACAAACTCGGTGTCTGTTTTTTCGTGTCTCTTCACTCTTTACACTCTACTCTCTCGAACTAAGCAATTATTAGAGGGAATCGAGTGACGAAAAAGATTCCCCCCACGGTGATCATTAATCCATCATCGGATCGTCATCAGTGGAGTTTATACCTCGATTAGTGAATTCCGTGGCTCACAATTTAGCCAAAATACTCTCCCTAATTCCTTGTCTGAAGAATGGAATCATATTTATGCTTATGAATATTCCCCTTTTAACCTCTATTCTTAGCCGTTAAACTTTCACTTAATACTTTAAAAAAAAAAAGTTGGGTTTTTCTTTACCTTTTAACTAAAATAGGCAAGGAGTGGTAACTCGCAAAGGCCGTCGATGGTACCCAGGGGGACGGTGAGCTGTGTCCGCGTGGGCCCCCCACGTGTCAAAGCGGCGCGTGTGGCGGGGGATGGGTTGACTGGGAATACGGGTATATTCTCCCCGGAGATTCCCCTGATCATACGCCCCTCCCCCGTCTCTATATAAACCCCTCCCCGTCTTCTCGTCCTCCTCGCTCCTTTCGTCTTCTCTCTCTTTCTCTCTCTCTAGGTTTTCCATCACCGAGGGGAACACCAGGTGCGAATCTTGACTCGGCGTCTTTAGGGTTTCAATGCTTACTCCAGCTTTCTCCGTTGGTTTCCGATTGAAATTAGGGTTTCAATGCTTACTCCAGCTTTCTCCGTTGATTTCCGATTGAAATTAGGGTTTCAATGCTTACTCCAGCTTTCTCCGTTGATTTCGTTGTACATTCGGTGTTTTCCGCTGACTATTTGTAATTTTTTTTTCCTGAAAGAATCTTGACTCGGTGTCTTTGTCCGTTGATTTCAGACCTTTTTTTGTTTTTTTCTCAAATTTTCATTTATTTAATAAAAGAGGGCATAAAATTTGTTGTTTCCGATTAAAAATGGGATTTTTAACAGATTCCGATTAAATTGGGATTTTCAAAGGAGTCCGATTGAAATTAGGGTTTGATTCTGATATAAATATGGCGGCAGGGTTTGGTTCTCGGTAGAGGAGAGGGTGGGAAGCAGAGGAGAGGGGCCAGCCATGGCGAGGGAGCAGCTCGAGGTCCTGACCGCCCTCGACGTGGCCAAGACCCAGTGGTACCACTTCACCGCGATCGTGGTCGCCGGGATGGGCTTCTTCACCGACGCCTACGACCTCTTCTGCATCTCCCTCGTCACCAAGCTCCTCGGCCGCATCTACTACCACGTCGACGGGTCGGCGACCCCGGGGACGCTCCCCCCGCACGTCTCCGCCGCCGTCAACGGCGTCGCATTCTGCGGCACCCTCTCCGGCCAGCTCTTCTTCGGCTGGCTCGGCGACAAGATGGGCCGCAAGCGCGTCTACGGCATGACGCTCCTCATCATGGTCCTCTGCTCCGTCGCCTCCGGGCTTTCCTTCGGCCACACACCCCAGTCCGTCGTCGCCACGCTCTGCTTCTTCCGCTTCTGGCTCGGCTTCGGCATCGGCGGCGACTACCCCCTCTCCGCCACCATCATGTCGGAGTACGCCAACAAGAAGACCCGGGGGGCCTTCATCGCCGCCGTCTTCGCCATGCAGGGGTTCGGCATCCTCGCCGGGGGGATGGTCGCCATCATCATCTCCGTCGCCTTCAAGAACCGGTTCACCGCCCCGCCGTACGCCGTCGACCCCGTCGGCTCCACCGTCCCCCAGGCAGACTTCGTCTGGCGGATCATCCTCATGTTCGGCGCCCTGCCGGCCGCCCTGACCTACTACTGGCGGATGAAGATGCCGGAGACCGCCCGCTACACCGCCCTCGTCGCTAAGAACGCCAAGCAGGCTGCCGCCGACATGTCGAAGGTGCTCCAGGTCGAGATCACCGAGGAGCAGGCGAAGGTGGCGCAGCCCGGCAGCGGCGGCGGCGTCGGCGTCGTAAACAGCTTCGGGCTCTTCTCCGCCGAGTTCGCGCGTCGCCACGGGCTCCACCTGCTCGGCACCGCCACCACCTGGTTCCTCCTCGACATCGCCTTCTACAGCCAGAACCTGTTCCAGAAGGACATCTTCAGCGCGGTCGGGTGGATCCCCAAGGCCGCCACCATGAACGCCCTCGAGGAGCTGTTCAGGATCGCGCGGGCCCAGACCCTGATCGCCCTCTGCGGCACCGTGCCCGGCTACTGGTTCACCGTGGGCCTGATCGACATCATCGGCCGGTTCAAGATCCAGCTCGTCGGGTTCTTCATGATGACGGTGTTCATGCTCGGCCTCGGCATCCCTTACCACCACTGGACCGAGAAGGGCAACCACATTGGGTTCATAGTGATGTACGCGTTCACCTTCTTCTTCGCCAATTTCGGGCCCAACAGCACCACATTCATCGTCCCGGCGGAGATCTTCCCCGCCCGGCTGCGGTCGACCTGCCACGGGATCTCGGCCGCGTCGGGGAAGCTGGGGGCCATCGTCGGGTCCTTCGGGTTCCTGTATCTGGCCCAGAATCAGGACCCGGCGAAGGCTGACCACGGGTACCCCGCCGGGATCGGGGTGAGGAACTCCCTCTTCGTGCTCGCGGGCTGCAACCTGTTGGGCCTGTGCTTCACCTTCTTGGTGCCCGAATCGAAGGGGAAGTCGCTCGAGGAGATGTCCGGAGAGAATGATGAGGAAGAAGAAGAAGCCGCCGCTGCTGGTGCCGGTCATAATCGGACCGTTCCTGTTTAGTTGGGATCTTCTGCTGCTTATCTTTTTGTTTTTTTTTGTTTTTTTGTATTTTTGGTTTTTAATCCTTCAAAGTGGTGTCCCTAAGTATTTGGTATTCCATGGAGGACAGTGTGGAAAGGATGGTAAGCTATGATTTTGTGTATTGAATGCAGGATTCAGAGTCAATGTCTGTACCAAATTTTTAGGAACATCAATGTAATGATGCCCTTTCTTCTTCTTCTCCATCATATTTGCAATCCCTCTTTCTCCCCTTTTTAAGAAAGTTTCATTGTCATCCCTTAATTGTGAGTTTTTTCTCAATCCCAAAACTCATCATACATATAAAAAGAGTTTCCGCCCTCTACTTTACCGAGGTGGGACTAATCCTCTAACACTCCTCTCACGTGCACGCCAATCTTTTGTGGTCCTTGTCACAATAGATATATGGGGACCACATCCGGGAGGTGAGTGATACGGTTAGACTCTGATATCATGTGAGTTTTTCTCAATCCAAAAATCCAGATATTGAGATGAGGTCTCATCGATCGTTTCCGCCCTCTACTTTATCGAGGTGGGACTAATCCTCCAACAAATTGTGTATGAGTTTGTTTGCCTTGATTTTTATTATTTTTTTGTTTTTTTAGATCGGCGAGTGTACTAGAAATTTTCGGCCTAATCCCACTACGCACTAAAGCATCAGTTGCTTTGCCAACTCTCTTATCCCCTCCTGGTGGGTGTCTTGATTATCTGTTGGGTTATTTTGACTATGCCCCCCAAATTTTGCCTTGAATTAGACTTTACCCCTTATATTTTTATTGATTTGACTTTACCCCCTAAAACTTACTGTTCCGTCAGCTCACCATCTAAGAGAAAGGGTGAGCTGACGGACAAGAAATAAAGTTTTGAGGGGTGAGCTGACGGAAAAGTTAGTTTTGGGGGGTAAAGTCTAATTAATGAAAAATGGGGGGTAAAGTCTAATTCAAGCCAAAATTTGGGGGGGCAAAGTCAAAATAACCCTGATTGCTTTGTTGAGGATGCCAGACCAGTGTGATCGGGGGTTGTAACCATCCAATCCAAGGGTGGAGAATTCTTCGGAACCCTGGTTGTCATTGTATGAGTATATTGGCGCGAATCACCTGTCATGCTGTTTGTGCCATGTGGCAAGCATCGACCGGCTACTGACTTAAGGTTCGGAGGGTGACGCCGAAAAATCAAATCCCGATTTGTTTTGAGGTTGTTTTGCGGATCCATCATCACGATTTGTTTTGAGGTTGTTTCGCAGAGCCATCGGCGAATCAGATTTGAGGATCTACAATGAGATTTTGGTCAAGATATCTGACCTGATGGATCACAACTGCCATGAAAAATAAAATTGGGATTTTGTGATAGCTCCCCCACAAAGGTATTAACTTGCAATAACCTCTCCTACAAGTTTCGTATTGCAATAACTCCCTCTCAAAATCCCACCAAACCAAATTAAAAAAAATGACAGCAGTGTCTAGCCCAAGTTCTTTAAATTTATATTTCCTGCCATCAACTTAACACAAACCATTTTTTACATAAAAATCAATTGAAATCACTCCAAATTGTCGATTTAAAATCACAAAACAATAATTTTTTTTTTGCGGGGGGGGGGGGGGGGGGGGGGGGGGGGGGGAATTAGTGAGCAGTCCCTGACAAAGAGACCAATTAAGCTAAAGGACTGTGAAAACCAATGGACAAAAATACCCTCTACTTTGTTTAATATTTTCTTTACAATGCCACCAAGCTAATGAACCTGACCAGATCTGCTCGCCTCTATTGCTCGTCGCCTCCTTTTCCCACCTCCCTCCTCATCGGCGATGGCTGCCGTCAGCCAGGGGTGCGATGCGCCTGTTGGCGGTGGCTACCGTCGAGGTGGGGTGCGATGCACCGGTTGGCGATGGCTATCGTCGGGGTGGGGTGCGATGCACCAGCCGGAGCCACACCTCCACCCTCCTCACCGGCAATGGATGCCGCCAGGCTGGGATGCGATGCACCGGTCAGCGGTGGTTGCTAACGAGGTGGGGTGCAATGCACCAGCCGGAGCCCCACTCCTTTCTCCTCACTGTCGATGGTCGTGTCGAGAGAGAGAGACGGGAGGAGAGCAAGAAAATGATAAATTTCACAAAAATCTTTAGCTGATTTTGTTCACAAAAATCTGTTATCTCGAACCTCTCACACATTAACCCTTTTTTTATATATATTTTCATTTTTTTTCTGTCAACCGACCAAATTATTTATATTTTTTTACCTAATTGTTACTCTTTATGTACGAGATAGATTCAACTTGGTTTCGCATATTTAAATGTATTTTTTGTTACATAGATACTTGTAGTGTGACCAGATGAGCAGAAATACTGCTACAATCAATAGACAATTAAGACATTTGTCCATATCAAATTCTTACTCTTTGCTAATGGATTATTACTCTATGAATTGTTACTTTTTCGCTAAGATTGTTACACTTTATATGTAGGGCTAAAATATCATTTAAATTTTTTTGTTATTACATGTGTGCGGCAAAAGGAGCCCTCGTTAGCCAAAACTAACGAATTTTTTTCTCTTTAACGATTGTTACTCTTTTGCTACAATTGTTAACTTTATCCGTAGGGGTAAAATTGTTATTTAAAAATTTTTGGTATTACATGTGTGCGAGAGGAGGAGCTCGCGTTAGCCAAAGTCCAACTACAGAAAAAGTGGCATTTGAATTTATCACGTAAATGCCCAAAATGGAATTTGAATTTATGAATAGTGCCACCCATTCTTTCATAGAGAACCGAGCTTGGGGGGTTCTGCACAGCTCCCGTGCCGCGTTCGAAAACCGGTCAACCTCCCCGTGCTGTCGATGCAGAGAGGATGCGGAGGAGAACCACCAACGATCGTTCGTTCGTGCCGAGATTCGCCAATTCCACATCGGCGGACTTCGTCCGGATAAGCTCCGGCCACGGAGTCCATACATGCGGTAGAGGGATTGTAGCCATGTGGCCGCACGGGGGTGGCTCGGGTTTAGATTCTGACCGCCCTGTTGCCGATCGGGTAGGTCCAACGCCATACAGGGAGGGCCGCAAGGATTCTATAGGAGGAAAATTATCATTTAAAAATTTTTGTTATTACATACGTGCGGGAGCATAAGCTCGCGTTAGCCAAAGTCCAACTACTGGGGCTTAACATTAAGTTCAAACTTTGCAATATACCCTTAACGTAAAACAGAAAGCTGTTTAAGGATCCAACGCTAATAACCCCAAAAAAAAAGGATTCTAACGTTGCACATCAGGCATACAATCCTCGAGCCAAAAACTATATCGCTTGCATTCTCTTCTTTCTTGAGCATCTGACCTGACTTGAGCATCGGAGTGACAATGGCTTTTGAGGGAACCCAAGATATTCTTTTAACTTTCTCAAATCAACTTACGAGGAAGGAGATCCGCAACTATCCGCTCATGGGCTCGAGAAAAACTTTGCTGACCGACTTTTTAGCCGTCAGCATGATCGACAAATAATAACGCACCATGTGTTCAAATTTTAATCCAAATTTAAAACATGGGCATCCATCGTGATAAAGCTTGAACACACGGTTCTCTCTCTGAGTCTATGTATTGGATCGGAGTCTCTCAACTACCTGCATGTAACAACCCATAGTCCATCAAAAGTGCGTGGGTAGGGAAGTTGGTCAAGATTAGGGCTGGGGCGGGTCACCGGGTGCCATTACAAACCCACATAAGTCGGGCTGAGTGCCAATCAAAATGGGGGTGACAAGCTAAATTATGTGGGTTCCAATAGGTTTTCATCATAAGACATGTACGTCACCTTAGAGGGTGGGTAGCTGCAAATAGGGCTGTTAATGAGCTCGGGCCAGCCCGAAGCCTACTGGGCTGGGCTCAATTTGTGTCTAGTTTGGACAGAGTTAGCTTGGGCTTTGAACCGGGCTGGGCTTGAACATTCTGGCCCGATTGTGTTATGGGCCGGGTATGGACAACCAATAACCCGACCCGAAGTCAAAAATATTTTATCTTTATTTTCTTATATACAATGAATAGATAATTTAAAAGTGCCCACGTTACAAATATCAATGCCTCGGACATTAGGAGCATTATTTCGTATATATCCTTTCAATGTATATCGTAATCAATGCTAACTTTTGCTTTTTATTATGTGATAAAGAAAAAAAAAAAAGATTTATTCATATACTGCGTTAGAAATATAGACTTAATTTGGGCCGGGTATGGGCTTGGGCTTTGTAAGAAAGTTTCGAGCCGGATTTGGACCAAGTCCGAAAATTTTAATTTGGGCCTGTGCTGGATATGGTCACACACTCATAAGTTTGGGCCAGATCTGGGCATGGGATGGCCTGACCCGAACCCGGCCCATTATCAACCCTAGCTGCAAAAGAGGGCTATACAAATATCACCCAAGCCGCAAAAGGTAAGTGCTACAAACCCATATATGTCCAAACGAAACCCACATTAGCGCATGTACGTACAACGGGCTCAATATCCTTCGAAAACACCCTCCAACGTGCTCACCAACATTGGAGTCCGTATGCGGACCCCAATCAAGCTTAGTAACGTTGCCGAGTTGATTTGGTCAGCAAAACAAAATGCCCATACTCTCGAGCTTCCACGCGGGACCTCTTGCTCGTGATCGGACGGCGCAGCAGCTACACATGGGTGCCAGTTCATATCGCATCCGACGCTTCAGAGAGACTGCGTGGGGGGACTAAAATGTAAATGGGTTCAGTGGTGAATCCGTTATATGCATCCATAGGTTAGGGACTCACCATTAATGGTGACGCGTCTTAAAGTGGCTCACCAACCAGCTGAATTGTTGGGACGCAATTGGTGAGTCCGATGTACATGCCCTAAGTCGGTTGAGTACCGATAAAAATGGCGACCTAGAGTTTCATCCATTCTCCTTGCTCTCTCTCTCCATCTCGCTCTCAATGATTTTGGATGAAAATGGCGCCCGCTTCTCCTCCACTCCGGCCCGGCTCCCTCCCTCCGGCGATCGGATCCCCCTCCGGCGTGCGGCGCAGGGCGCAGCGGCAAGGGGCGCAGGGTGCAGCGGCAACGTCGTGCGCTGGTGGCGTTGGCCGGGGCGCGGGGCGCAGGCGGCGTTGGCTGGGGTGCAGGCGCAGCGACGGTGGTCGGCGACCGCAGGGCGCAGCGGCGGTGGTCGGGCGCGGGACCGGAGGCTGGTCGGGGGCTGCTGCTCGCACCAGAGAGAGAGAGAGAGGAAAAAAGAGAGGAAAAAAAAATACAGCTGTACAACAGCTGCTGGTTTTTTAAAACAAAATCGGACGGTCGAAAATTTACAATCGGACGGCTGCTGCTGACAGCCCATTTCAGCAAATGGGCTGTCAGCTCATACCCTGTATTCTCTCTCTCTCTCTCTCTCTCTCTCTCTCTCTCTCTCTCTCTCTCTATATATATATATATATATATATATATATATATATATATATATATATATATATATATATATATATATATATATATATATATATATATATATATATATATATATAGGGGCATGCTATGTTGCGGCATGCGGTAAGTGCGGCACCGCACCGCAGCCGTCTGATGCACGCGATGCGTGCATCGCATGCACGCAGCAGTGCATCAGACGGCAGCGGTGCGGTGCCGCACTTACTGCATGCCGTACTATAGCATTTCTCTATAATGCTATAGAGAAATGCTATAATGCGGTATGCGGTAAGTGCGATACCGCACCACTGCCGTCTGATGCACCGCTGCGTTCATGTGATGCACGCAGTTCGTGCATCAGACGACTGTGGTGCAGAGTCGCACGTACCGCATTATAGCATATATATATATATATATATATATATATATATATATATATATATATATATATATATATATATATATATATATATATATATATATATATATATATATATATATATATATATATATATATATATATATATATATATATATATATATATATATATATATATATATATATATATATATATATATATATATATATATATATATATATATATATATATATATATATATATATATATATATATATATATATTTATATATATATATATAGAGAGAGAGAGAGAGAGGAATGTTACAGTGAGCTGTGAGCTGCCGGTTTAGAAAGTGAGCTGCGAGTATTTTGACCCCCGTAGAAGTTTTGGAATTTGATGAAATTTGGTGAGGGTGTTGTCTAGGGTAAGATGATCATCCTCACAAATTTTTATCAAATTCCAAAACTTCTAGGGGGGTCAAATGGTCGAAGCAAAATCTGTTGTCCGCAGTCACCGTTAAAATCTGCAGATTTTGCTTCGACCATTTGACCCCCCTAGAAGTTTTGGAATTTGATGAAAATTGGTGAGGATGATCATCTTACCCTAGACAACACCCTCACCAAATTTTATCAAATTCCAAAACTCCTACGGAGGTCAAAATACTCGCAGCTCATTTTCTCCTACCGCAGCTCACAGCTCAACGTAACAGCCCTCATATATATATATATATATATATATATATATATATATATATATATATATATATATGTGTGTGTGTGTGTGTGTGTGTGTGTGTGTGTGTGTGTGTGTGTGTGTGTGTGTGTGTGTGTGTGTGTGTGTGTGTGTGTGTGTGTGTGTGTGTGTGAAAACCCCGTGCCCAAGGACACGCAAAAGATTTCAAAGATGGTGACGAAATTTCGAGCCGATGACAATATTTCGAAGAAGATGATTATTTTAAGTATGACAATAATATTTCGAGGGAAGTAAACACACACTCTCTCTCTCTCTCATATCTAAAAAAAATATTTACAATCAATGCCCCAATGGTAAATCTCTCTCCCTCGACATATTTAAAAAAATGTTTACAATCTGTTTTTACAATCAATGCCCTTCTGATGCACAGCCCGTTCTCTCGGAATATCCGGGTGATCTCCGAGAGTAGCCCAACCCTGTCTTCGGCCCGCAGTTCTAATTCCAATCACTACACTAAATGAGTAACAAACCAATACCACTGATTTTACTTGAACCAACTGATCCATACCTCTGATGATCATCTCTCGATATCCACCTCGAGGCATTAGATCACGCGCTGTCGTTCGGCTTCTGAGCTCACAGGGAGCCCATCAACATGGCGGATGTAGTACTCCTGCAATCAAACAATATAGAGTTGTTAGATCTTTAGACTAAATCCCGATTAATCTTTAGCTTTGGGTGATCATACCTGATAAGCTTCGGACCTCCCAGTGCTGACAGTTCCATGAAACACAACATATTGCATGTCTGTAAGAGTGCATTCGGTGTCAAACAAAAGCTTCGGATGATCCCGAGACCTCAAAATGACGATCTTGTAGTCCCTCTAAGCAGTCCAGCTCTGCAACCTGAGGCCTCGAGCTCTCGTCTGCCGCTCCAACCCTCTCGTAGTCCCTGACATCGAACATCATCTGATGCAGCCTCCTCTCCTTGTGGGTGAGGGGCCTCTTTGATGCCCTTGAATCGTCATTGCCCTTCAAAAGGCTGCAGAGGAGTTCCTTGATGGTGAAGAGCCTCTTGGGGTCCTCGATTGCACGCCCTGAGGACTCATCCGTCACGTGAACGACTACTGCGGCTCTGGTGTTGTGGGTCCAGACCTCGGCTTTCACCACGTTGCATTTGACGTCTGTGAGTATGGCGCAGACCTCCGATAGGAAGCCGGGCCTGTCGGTGACTGTTAGTTCAATGGTGGTGTACTCCTTGGATGGCATCACCCCGACCGAACTTCTGAATGAGGATGAGTAGGAATCTGATTCGAGTGACTGCAATTATGCGAATCAATGTAGAAGGATCAGATAATGACTGTGGTCTTCACTCTTCATTCCATCACAATTCATTACTAAGTGAAATATGTTCAATTACTATGTAGAGGCATCAAATTCAGTAAGGATAAAGAGAAGGATCAGATTTTGACTTGTTGAGGAGGCACTGACTCTCTCTCTATCTCTCTCTCTAGAATTCTCCTTCCTTATCTGGAGTTTTCTCTCTCTTTCAAGTACATGTAGAGTTGGTTCATGAAATTGTATTTTTTGGAATTTCCATCTATTTCATCAACTAAGTCTCATGCATGACTTTCCTTAGTATTTCATCCACATATGTACTAAGTGTATGTTGCTTTTTGGATGATTAGACCATCAGTGTGGAAGCATGTGAAGGTCAAATTGTATCTATATACAAAGCTTTGAACTCGGTTATTCTATAACAAATGAAGTTAAGTGAATCAAAGTTGAATGAAACGTTATTTTGTTTTAAAAAGAATCACAGATAAATAAGCATGCTTACAGTTTCTATGTAGCTGATAATCTCTTTGCTGGTGATAATGGAGCAACAACGTAGTGATTAATCCACGTTAATGATGGGTTTTTTATTTTTTTATGCCTATAGCTTTTAGAAACCAAATATCATTGAAATTTTGTCATTTAAAAGCTATCTACATAGGAAAGAAAGTAATTAGCCCAGACTCAACAAAAACAATGAGTAGGAAAGAAAGCAATTAGCCCGACTCAACAAAAAAATTAGCAAAGAGAGCAATCACTCACCTTCATGTGAATGGCCAGCTAAGCACCCAAAGGTCGCCGGAGCTGTTGTCCACCACCAGGATGTGCAGCTCATGCCCCGATTCCCCGCCGCCAGCCTGACTGGAAAAAAGAGTGTAGCGACGGGATTTGGATCGGAAACCCAAAGTCCATTATCCTACTTAACAAAATTCACACCTTCAGGCCATATACATCAGCATTTAGATGAAAAAAAAAAAACTAACAACAAGAAAAAATAGTCTCTCTCTCTTCTCTCTCTCTCTCTCTCTCTCTCTCTCTCTCTCTCTCTCTCTCTCTCTCTCTCTCTCTCTCCACTGTTCTGTGAGGCTCATGGAAGAATTTTTATTGAAGGGGAAATGAGTGATTAGGGTTTTCACCTTGGTCGATCAGGGGATTTGTCGCTGCCAAAGCGAGGTCGAGGTCGATCATTGCCGGAGAAGAGAGGAGACCATTTTGCCATCATCTGAAGGTGAAGTGTTCATGATGCTAAGCGGCCCCTGTGTGGTTGAATAGATAAAAATAGAAACATTCATGAAGTTTCAGAATCCATTTCCCTGTGCAACAAATCGTATACAAATATTAACCGTTGGAGAGAAATAAGCCGGCATCAATTTCCTTCGGTTCTCTGTGGGTATCCATTTCCCCAGCAAGTACTGAAGTCATCACATGAGTGCACAACAATTTTCTGCAAACACAATGCTTTCAAACTTTTTTTTTTTTTTAGCACTTTTACCTTAAACCTGATTTTGTGGGGCTTTCAAATTTTTGGAAGCAAGCCTAATCAATCGATTATAGATCAATTCTATGGATATTCGTTCACAAATCTTTTCAATAGCTCTTACATCCTCATTGGATATTTTAACCAAAGATTCAATTCATATGGGCAATTTAACCTTAATATGCATGAAAAGATTTCAAATACAAAAAAAAAAAATTTAAAAATTGCTCACACACACAAACAGAATTCAATCCCTCTATCTACATGAAAAATAAAACACTTGGGGAAACAAAAAAGAAGTGCAATACAAAACAGAAAATTGCTTTAGATATAAAATTAAAAATTTGAATAAAAAAAACTTGATCCTCTTTCTCAGACTTTTTTCTCTTTTTTTCTCATTCCTTCTCTTAACAAACAACACGTTCTAAAGTGAGTTGTTGTCAAAAACCTGCAAAGATCATATGTTGGGGTGGAAAATTCAAGTCAAAGTCCTTAGGCAAAGAAACTGACCAACACTATGTGATGCAGTCTCATAGCATTTTGAATTAAAAGCAAAGCAAATGGATTATAAAAAAAAATGAATGAATGAAAGACGGGTTTTATCCTCAGTGCAAAATATGAGGCATTTTGAGCTAGTTAACAACTGCTTTTGTAATCCACTTGAATTTAAAATCTTAAAGCAATCTTTAAACACCTAGAATAAGCTCAAAGTGTTTGGTTCAGTTTGGTTTCGAAAATAGGAAAGCTGGGTATTTGATTTGGTTTTTAAAATCCGATAAGCCTCAAATTTTGAAATCTGAGGCATTTGCAAAGATTTGTAAACAATAATCTCATTTTTAATGAGAGCTTCTTTTTGATTCAAAATGCTAATTCAAATTTTGAAATCTTGACACATTTCAAATCTTGTCATTTTGAATCTCAAATGCATTAAGTAAGGTTTTATCGGCCATAAATCAGATTTTGATTTGATGCTCCATTAAAGACCACATTGGCATTGGCATTGGCATTTGCATTTGGTTTTATTTGTTATAAATCAAATTTTGAGCTTATCGAGCTCGGGCTCAAAATGCCAATGCCAATGCCCGATAAGCCTAATCCAAATGACAATGCCTGATAAGCCTAATCCAAATGTCAATGCCAATGTCAATGCAAAATAATAAAAAAATTGTCAAGTCAAAAAATTCAGTCACATCCTGAATTTATCTATTGAATTATTCATTAGACTCGGAGAATTCATTAGGCATAGAGTATTCATTAGGCAAATTCAGTAAAACTCTAATCTCATGGGTATTCATTGCATTACCCCCCCCCCACAAAAAAAAAAATGGAGGCAAAGATCCTTTGTTCTCCAAATCTCCATTTGAAGCATACATGCATTCAATAATGGCACAAAACAAATTTGCAATGGCACCGAAACAAATTTACAATGGCATGGAAAAACAAAGGCATCTTTTTATTAAATAATTTATAATACATGGTGCTAAAATTCCAATAAATAGGAATATTGATATATGTGCTAAAATCGTTTTAGTTAAAATGAACCCTAAACTATATATGGTAGGCCAAGCAGTCCAAAGCAAGTGGTCCCTTTGAGCATTGAACTTATTGATCGAATCGACCTCATGACCTTTAAACAATCGGGTATATGATCGAATGTGACCAAAGTCATATTTTTGAGCCATGACATGGAAAAATCAGCAAAATTTGAGGAATTAAAATTGTCAAATCATTTTGAGCATGGTTTGCTCTAAAAAAAAAAGGTCCATTTGTGCTATTTTTAATGAAAATAAGCTAACCACATAGCAAAACAAGGTACCAATTACTATTCAGCTAATATCGTTCAGTCATTTTCAGTGCCGTTTTGGAGTACAGCAGTTGAGAATTTTCAAGTATGCATACAAATTGATCAGTTTTGTTTTGGAGTATTGTTTTCTCATAAATTATGATCAGTGGTTCACTCACAAACACGATTCATATTCACCTTTCCTTATTTAATTACTCCTCTATAAATATTTGCCCTTGTCTCGTCGTGACATCTCAATCTTTGTTGTAGTGGTCAATACAATATCAGTAGGGACCATTTTGTGCGGGATTTGTGGACTTCAATACGAAACATATGGTATTGCAAACTTCACAATATAATTAATTAATTATAATATATTTCACAGCATGAGAGGATGACCAACATCACGGAAGCACTTTTATGTCATTATAATATATCTCACAGCATGCGAGGATAATATCTATCATAGACCCCATTATTCTCCGAATGGAAGAGCTTTTGAAAAGCTCAAGAGAACGATAATCCATTTGAAACTAACCGGATATGGTGGCGTTGGGACTGGAAGCCACAGTGGACGCAACGGGCAGTACAGGGTTGCATTCGTGCATGGCAGCTGCCGTGAAGGTTGCGGTGAGTTCAGAGACAGTAGGTAGCTGGAAGATAGATATATATGGAGTATCAGTTTAATTGGACAAAGTTGAACATTGTGTTGTATTAAAAATAAAAGCTATGTTAAGACTCTGAGTCTCTGACCGGTTGTTCAGACATGATCGCAATGGCAAGAAGTTGGCACGCGGTGCGAGTTCTGCCTTGAAGGATAGCTGTTGATTTACTGTAAACAAAAAAAAACAAAGACGGTAATTCAAAAATATTGCACAATGGGAAGATCATAAAAAATAAAAAGAACCAATAAAGAGAGAGAGAAAGATCAACAGGCACATTGTGCATGGCAGATCACCAAAAATAACCAACGTAAAAAAAGATCAGTTTTTTCAAAAACCCATAAAAGATCAATATAGCCACTGGCGTTCTCAGTGGCAGATCAGATAACAAAACATTTACAATCAAAAGAAAAAAAAAACAAAACAGAGGATGTTTAATGAGTTACATTCACGCATATATGTTTACATTGGAGAAATAGGTACATGGCAAACGTAAGAAAAACTTGGCCCATTAGAATATAGGGAGGCTAACCAGAATAGGATGGGCGACAAATAATCTCCACAATGTCGGGTTGCGCTGGAGCGAAACCTGTGGACTGAAAAAAAAAAAAAAAAAAAAGAGATAAAGAGTAAGTTTGGCTGTCTAATTAAGAAATTTCATCACTCAACAATGATCTAACATTTCAATTCATTAAAAGAAAAATCATTATCGGACTTGCAGACGGTACCGGGATAGCATGCCCAAGGGTCGGGGTGTCAACGATCTCGATGGTAGGCTAAAAATAGGGTCGGAGATGATAGTAAGAACAGAGACATACTCTTGGACAAAGACATACCAGAACATGGATAACATCAAAGTGGTGGGGGCATTGGTTAGGGCTTGGTGCGAATGGAATGCACTAAACGCTGACTGATACCCCAAAAAATATATAGCGAAGTATCAATACTAAAAAGAGGAAGAATGAGAGAGACTTACCAGCACAGCAAGGGCGAGGATGGTCTCGGCATTATGTAGCGCCGGAGCAGCAAATGGGGAGGGAGAACCAGGCTGAAAAATGAAACATCAAAAAACAACAGCCAACAGTAAGAACAGGGGAAAGAAAAGGAAAACTGGGAACAAAAAGTAAAAAAAGAAAGCCCATTCAAGAGAGAGAGAGAGAAAAGTAAAAAAGGGTTAAAAAAGGTCAAAAATCGAGAACAACAAAAGGAACAAAATAAATAGAAAGGAAAAGAAAGGACAAATCCCAAAGATTCGATGCAACTGTCGTAAGTGTTCTACTACCGTCTGCACCGCCATTAGCCTCGGCTTCGGGCTCAGGCCAATTGGGTTCCGGACGGCTTCAATGGGAGAACCAGGTTAAGCATCTTAATTTAGTTAGAGCACGTATCTTTTTTTTTCTTTTGACAAAGATATTTCAGCAAAGATAACCTTTATCTAAACCCAAGTTCAGAGTCATCAAAAATTGAGTAATTAGAAATCTTACCGGTTGTCAGACGTCGGAATAGCATCGAGAAGGTTGCGGAGGATCCAAGACTTACAACATAGAAGTTTTCAAAACCAAAAATCTGTGATATCAAAATCAAGATCATCTTTGACTTTTCAAAGTCACAATTAAAACTAAAACATAGAAGTTTTCAAAACTTTGATCCTTCGAGTTTTCAAGATCACAATTAAAACTAAATCATAATTAAAACAAAAGAGTTTTGAATACTTCACCTTTCAAAACAGAAACTTTGTTGCCAAAACCAAAAGCAGTCTTTTTTACTAAAGGAAATCACATTGTTGGGGGGTTTTTTTTATATTGATTTCACTCGACTGATCTATTCAAAACCAAGATATGTAATGGACAATCAAGATACTTGGTTTCGATTGGCTGATTGATCTATTCAAAACAAAAAATTGTGATTTTGCAATCAAAACAAAAATATGTAAGGAGGAGATCACTGATTTTTGAAAGCCAAAACCTTCACCTTTCCCCATGATCAACATGCACTTCATAGATTTAACAAAAAAAGAAGAATATATATACCGAATGTAAACACAAAGAAGTATAGGCACCTAATGCTGAATGTGAACACAAAGAAGACAAGTAATAAAAATAATCTATGTTAACCATTGATTTTTATAGATGAAAGTTTTTTTATCAAGGAAATAAAAGGAAGAAATCAAACATTAATTTGATCGGCAAAAGAACGCCAAAATTTGGAAGGAAACCCAATTTCCACACATTAATCCGTTTTCGCGGTTATTTTCCGTGCAAAAGAACATATCCTATAGGTAAATGGGTCTAATCATTGATCGCTACATCAGCTGTTGTATCCCGTTGCTCGAACAATGTTGTTTCAGAGAGAATAACAATACATAGCTCCAATAGGTGTTAGGGCAACGGGCTCCAACAACTGATGCACTTTAAACTCAAGGGCTTATTTCACAGAAAAAAAAAACTAAAGTGAGAAAAGTAAAAAAAAAAAAACTAAAGTTTAAAAGGAAAATATTTTTTGTATTGCAGATTTCTACTATATATGTATAATTTGTGGTCCTAATTCATTTATATCCTACCGGATAGCATGTATCTAAAGGAAAAATGAAAAACTCAAATAAAAAAAATGCTCCAAATTGAAGGGGAATACTCGTTGAAGGAATGGGAGAGAGTTTAGGAATTTGCTCCTATAGCAATGCGAGAGGCCTTGGTTGCTCTGGTGATCTAAAGAGGTGTGATTGTTAACAATGTTTTGATGATGCTCGAAAGCCCTACAAAACTCGATCAAACTTTGACAGTCGACTATTTCGAAGCCAATTGATTAAAACCTGACAGTTGTGGAACGATTAACAAATCTCCAGTGGGAGATATATGTGTAACCAACTCCTTTCATCATAACTACTCCATGTTGACCATCTCCTATCTCCATAGAATCATTGATCTATATTGAATAAAAATCAACAAATAGGGAAGCAACTTCAGAGAATAGCATGCAAATAGAATGTCAATTAAGAAGTCAGAAGTCTCATGGACACATATTGATTCAACTAAGATATTGGGATTCAGGAGTTTCATGAACACAAATTGATCGAATAAATTAGTTAATTAAAAAAATAAATAAAATTAACAATACCTAATCCAATCACTGCCTTTATTATTCTAATGTGATTCATGAAAGAGAACAAAGAGCATACCTGTCTTGCAAAGGAAGACCTTGGGCTTGTGGGGATGGGTTGGGCATGGGCGTCCTTGGCCTAAAGGACAACCCTCTTGGCGAGGTCGATGATCTTGATTGCAAGCCACCGGAGACTCTCTCGGTGGTTGATGCCCTTATTCTAGACGAAGGTGGCGCATCAACTCCCTTGCTTAGAATCAGCTATGAAGGGGGAGAGAGAGAGAGAGAGAGAGAGAGAGAGAGAGAGAGAGAGGCTTCCAATTACCATGTAGGAACACAAAGTACAACATGTTTCTCAAAAAAAAAAAAGATGAGAAACAAAGAATCCATTTCAGCAACACAAAAGAAAAACAAAGCAAGAAATAAAGAAAAAGGTGAAAAAATAGGATCACCCACATAGGTTTTGTGTAAGCCCCTGAGCCTCCCGATTGCAGGTACCCTAGAATGGCAGCGGCTCCATCCTCACTTTCCTTTGCGCTGTTGTTCTGCAGATAAGTGGGGTGGGGGTGGTGGCCACCCACTTCTTCCCTTGCTGCCGACCAGGTAGAGGGGGGTCATAACCCCCCCTGCTTTCTTTTCATGGCTAATTTGATGGGGGAGGGGAAGGGGGAGGGGGCGGGTCTCCGTTGATCCAATGGAGGAGGGTGCGGATCCCTCCTTTGATCAATCTATCACCGGTTGCCATGAAAAGAGGGTGGCCCTCTTGCTTGCTATGTAGATCCAAGGATGGGGGTGGCCACCGCCCAAAGACCTCTTGCTACTGCCCCCCCCCCCCCCCCCCCCCCCCCACCCACCCCCCGTCGAGATGACACTGGAAATCAAGAGGAGAAAAAAAAAGTTAGAAAACCATAGAACAGAAAAGAGAGAGAGAGAGAGAGAGAGAGAGAGGGAGGGGGATCGGCTCCTGCAATTCGTTGGTGACAGGGGCTCCACCTCAAGCGGATGGCGTGGCTGCTTTGGCCTCTTTCTCTCTCTCTTTAGATCTGAAGATCTGAAGGCTGGTGCGAGGGTTGAGCACCAGCCTGAGCAGCCACCTCTCTCTCCACCCTCAATCTGCAAAAAAGGGAAGGGGGAATGCGATTTAACATGCGCGTTTTCCGAGGGGGGGCTCTCTCTCTGTCGTGATTTTCCAAGGGACGGAGGGAGGCTCGCGATTTTTCGAGGGACGATTGCTGAGTGACCGGGGCGGCGGGGATGGCCGGGGCGGCAAAGATGGCCGGGCGTGGCCGGGGCGGCGGGGATGGCCGGGCGTGGCGAGGGCGGCAGGGATGGCCGGGCGTGGCTGCAGCAGGAGGGGCTCCACCTCAAGCGGATGGCGTGGCTGCTTTGGCCTCTTTCTCTCTCTCTTTAGATTTGAAGGCTGGTGCGAGGGTTGAGCACCAGCCTGAGCAGCCACCTGTCTCTCCACTCTCAATCTGCAACAAAGGGAAGGGGGGATACGATTTAACATGCGCATTTTCCGAGGGGGGGCTCTCTCTCTCTCTGTCGCGATTTTCCAAGGGAAGGAGGGAGGCTCGCGATTTTCCGAGGGACGAAAGGCGGACGACTCTCTCTCTCTCTCGATGCGTGTCCTCCGTCCGATTCTCTCTCGATGTGTGCCCTCCGTTTGATTGTCACATGTTAGGGGAAAGAATAACTATTTTTTAAGGGGGGAGAGTCTCCAGCTGAAATGAGGGGAGAGGGGTGAATCACTCTCACTGTATTCCCCATAATAAATCCTGGCCGGTATTACATTCCCATCTATAAATCTCAGTCGTTGCTTTGTCTCGGCTCATTTGTCCCCCATACAACCATTAACGGTTACTACGGACGGTGGATAAAGCTTCTACCGTTTGATGAACCTAGAAGTTTTGGAATTCCTTGAAAATTGGTGAGGATGATCATGTTACCCTAGACAACACACCCACCATTTCTTACAAAATTTCAAAACTTCTAGGGTGGTCAAAATGATCGTAACTGATTTTCTCCTTCCGTAGCTCATAGCTCACAAAAAATCAGCAAATTCTGAAACTTATAAGGGCCTCAAATGTGTTATTCTAATTAACGGTTCAAATAGACGGTTCAGAAAAACAAGATTCAATCGGTGCCCTTAGAAGTTTCAGATTTTGTTGATTTTTTGTGAGGATGATCACTATGGCAAGTTGATCATCCTCACAAAAAATCAACAAAATATGAAACATCTAAGGGTGCCAAATGTTAAAAAAATTTCTGAACCGTCTATTTGAACCGTTAATTTGAATAACATAATTGATGCCCTTATAAGTTTCCGAATTTGTTGATTTTTTGTGAGGATGATCGACTTACCATGTTGATCATCCTCACAAAAAATCAACAAATTCGGAAACCTCTATCCACCGATTGAATCAAGTTTAAAATGGGAGGTAAATTTACCTCCCATTTTGGGTTGTCAACGGATCCCAGTCCATATATATATATATATATATATATATATATATATATATATATATATATATATATATATATATATATATATATATATATATATATATATATATATATATATATATATATATATAGAGAGAGAGAGAGAGAGAGAGAGAGAGAGAGAGAGAGAGAGAGAGAGAGAGAGGATAAAATGAGGTTTGTGGTGTCGCACCGCAGTCGTCTGATGCATCTGTTGTGTGTGCGACGCACACAGCGGTGCATTAGACAACTGTGGTGCGACACTGCATGTAGGGTAACAGCCCTCATATCGAGATATCCCGTTGATACGGTAGAATTTTATTATCTAAATAGAATCTAGCAAATGCTGAAATCATTCAAATGAATTATGGGCTTTACGTTTTGTTATTATTTACTGAAGCTACAAATAGTGACTGCTTTGGGGGCCTCGCACAGTTCTTCAGATTTGCTTATTTCGCAAAGTATCGGGATCAAATGCAATACCGGTCTCGAACCGGTACGTACCAGCTAGTAAGTACCAATATCGGCGGAGATTTGAAACCCTGCTCCCCAGTGGTGTAACCAGCATGTGCACAAGGTTCCACTGTTCCCGCCCTTGCCGGAGGCTTGTAACACTATCAAGTTCATAAATTGCAAAACCAACTAGATTGTGTAACTACGGATTTTTTTTTTCAACGCTTACACCCCTGAACTTGGAAAACCATCACTTTCATCCCCTTGTGTGGCCCACTTGTCAACAAATTTAAACTTCACGGTGTAAGCTTTAAATATATATGTACATAGGGACACAATTGTAACTGCCCCCAAACTTCAGGGGTTCTAACTGTATTTTACCCAAGAACGTAACAGGCTTGCAACCTTCAACCACCATTTCCATCCAATACACAAGGAATTATCATTTCCCATTCCACAGAACAATACAATACATCATCCCCTTTCCGGCACCGGCCACCACAGTATTCGCCCACAAATTATCACAAAAATTGGCATCAATGGTCGATCTCCGATCCCATCGGCAGAAATCAGGTGAGGGCATAAACAATCAACCTACAAAATCATGAACCATGTGACTTCCAAAGTGCCTCCTCATCTGCTGCTGCTGCTCGCCCTCATTGTGGCGCAGGCCCAGCGTCAGGGACACCGCCCCAAGCCCCCCGATGTCCATCCCACCCTGGTACGCCGCGAAGCTCATCAGGCTCCCGTCCATGCCCTCCGGGATCCCGCACGCCTCCATCCTCGACCGCTTCTCGCGGTGCCACTGCTCCATGGCTCGAGAGCTTTCCTCGTCAAGGATCGGGCCCATGGGCGAGCAGTCCATCGGCCTGTTCGACTGAGCTTCGGATAGTTGGTCGGACGAATGCTGGCCTAGATCGTCAATGACCGGATTCCCGTGGTTTCTGCTGGAGGAATTGAGGTCCATTCCGCTCGCACCTTTGGTCTCGAGCATGTGGATCTCTTCGACCATCGGCTTCCAAAGCCGCACCCGAGCGTTGATGAACCAGTTCGAAACCTAGGGTTCCAAACACCAGATATTAGGTCAAGTTCAGGTGCAGCCACAAAATAAAACCAATCCAATCTCACAGGCCCTCATCATTCAAACAAAGGCAACATGTCAGGCCTCCCCCAAATGGATATTAGATGAGTCAACGTTTGACCACTCTACTGGTCACACCAGTCAAATGGGTTGCCTTTGGTCAAGGTCTTAAAGAGTACTGCACCCTGTAGGTTAGTACATAGTAGTAGGCCTTTAAATGTATTAACTGACTCAAATCACATGAGACCCAGATTTCATGAAGCAGTGAAGACCCAATTCACTGTACTGGTTCAGTTCTAAATGAAAAATTGTTCAGCCCCGTTACCTGGTTGCGAGACAGTCCAGTCTGAGTTGCTAACATGTGCTTATCCGTATCAGTTGGATACCTGAAATTAATAGCAAATGTGTTAACGTGTATGAGCTCTCTCTCTCTCTCTAGCTTAAACCATGCATTTTACACCAAAACATGGCAGTGGAAAACGTACTACATGAAATACCAAACTATAAACTTACGGATGGAGGAAATGGTCGAACAACCACGCTCGTAGGACCGCAACCGCACGCTCCGGGAGCCCCCTCTGCGGCCGCCACACGGGTTGGCTATGGTCAAAGAAGCTTAAGCTGTTCTCGGCCGCCTTGTTCTTCCGGATGCTCTGGTCAATGTACTTCAACCTCGGGGTCGCTGTGGTCGTTGTTTCGCCTTTACTGGACCCGGGCGAAGACATGAGCTCGTCTCCGAGGAGCTTGCTCACGTGGCGGAGCTGATCTGATATCGCGTTCTTTAAGCACCGGAAGTGCTTCGAGACGGCCTTGAGAGCCAATGAGGCGTAAGGTGTGGCGGAGCTGAGCCCTGCAACGGTCTCGAAGGAGGAGACCACCATCTGCATCTGTTGGTGGTACTGCTTGTATCTTTTGCAGACCTTCAATGACAATCAGCAAGTGAGAACTTAAACCTATCTAATACTTGGATTATGGGAAAACATCATCAAGCTTAAGTTACTCGTGATATTAAGAGAGAGAGAGAGAGAGAGAGTCTTGAATGCAAATTAGCTGAGAAAAACAAAATAGATTTGGAGGAATCATCATCACCGGAATTCCTTTAACCAGATTACATGCTTTCATGGTCAGAGACCTTTAACACCGATATCGACAATTTAATGAGAAGTGGAATCAATCAAACAGGAGTAATGGTTCTTAAATACCGATACCGACAATTTCATGGTGATATCAACCATTTGATAGTGCAGTGGTTATGATTGCAAAAATAAATATTTCAGAAAATATATACCGAGTGCAAAATAGTCCCTTTCATTTTTTCTTATGATGCATGAAACATTGATTACCTCTTTTGTGGAGCAAAATATAATATACAAAATCATGCTCCAATGTTTTCAACAGCAAACATTTGAATATAAAGAAAAATTTCTTCTCAAGATTCTAAACTCCCGTGGCTGTGCATAAATATTGAAAAACAATTCCACCAAAGGTAGATGAATAGAGGAATCTCTTCATGATGGAGATCACCACCACCAACCGATGAATCGTGGTATCACAATATCGCAGGAGAAAAGAGCTATACTTATCAACTTCACTACTTTAAACCCTAACTATGCTCTTCTCCTATGATTTAAAGAATACCTAATCATCGAGCAATTCTAAGATACTTGCAGAGAACATAAATCCCTACTATTTAGGCTCATAAAACTTTCCAATATTCTGCAGATCATCATCATCTGTTATTGGTTCATCGATGACTTCTCGGAATGAGAATCTAATAAAACAGTCAGGGCATGCTTCTTGCCCTCTTCATCCTTCAGAGCACAGCTTCAAAAATCGGCCAATACTGAGTCGGGCGGTGCGGGGCCGTCTACCACCTAGGCGTTTTAGATTTTTTAATTATTATTATTTTGATATTATCTATAATATGTGTTTTAAAATTACTATAAATTCAATATTATCCCAACCATTATTTTAAAGAACAATTATCATTTATTTAACTATAAACTCAAGTATAACAAAAACAAAAATAAGCATGAAGTTATGAGATAATATCATAATATTCATGATTTTAGTACAATCCAAACTATAAATTTAAGATTACCAACAATAGAATAACATATGAACACATTCTACTACCTAGGCCCGCGTAGGCGGCCACCAAGAGCAGCTTAGCAACCTGAACCGCTTTTTTGCACCGCCTATCTACGCGGGCCACCAAGAGCAGCTTAGCGACCTAAACCGCTTTTCTGCACCGCCTATAAGCCAAGCGCCGCCTGAGCCAAGTTTTAGGACAGAGTATCGACCTGTACGACTTGGTTTTATATTGTCCGGTACCGAGTCAATCATTAGCCCGTACCAAGACTTGGACAATCTCGGACAGCTAATACCGATACATACCAGACTCAATGGGCCATCATTATTTCGGTTGAAATTTTGACAAAATGACTGAATTTCCCCTGAAGTCCCGAAACTTCACCAAAATTGGAACGAGGCTAGGTTTTAAACCCCCAGCCATTTCACCCATGGCTGAAACCAAAACATATATTTCGACTATGTGCGCAGATTGGTTGGGTTGACCTCATGGGTTAGACCCAACAATTCACCTCAACAGACCATGAGGGAGGTTTACCAAGACCACTCCCCCTCTGCGATGGCGTCTGTCGGCACCTTCTCCAATGGTGCATGTTCGCACCTCCGTGATGTACCGACGGCGTGATCCAATTTGGAAAGGAATTAATACGTTAATAATTTCAAGATTAATAAATAATAAAATTATTTTTTTGGAATATAATCTTAATTTCGGAATAAATCATTACTTTTATTCCGATCTTATTATTTTAATCAAAAAATATTTATTTTTAGATTTATTAATTATGGTATATAATTAGGAGTTTTCGGGTAATATTTGATTCAAATCTTCTAAAATTATGGATTATTATGGTAAGATTTGATTGGAGTCAAATCTATCATTATTGGATTGTTATTGTTTTCCTTCTATAATTTGGTTGCAAGCATATTTAAAGGCTCAAATATGATGAACAAAATGGATCGAATAATGATAAAAAAAATGGCAATCTTTTGCTTTTGATACCCGTAAGAGGTTTCGTACTGCGATTCTGAGAGAATCGAAAAGCGAGAGGCTCATCGGCATGAGGTCGGAGTATCGTCAATGCGAGGCCGACAACCCCCTTCACCCTTCGATCCCCTCCCATACACTGTCGCCACGATCGCGCTGCACCAAATTTGGTATTAGAGCGAAGCTCTCAACGGTTTCTCTTCCGTTAAGCGAATCGCAGAGATCTTTGTCGTTTTCGTCAGCAAGCGACATCACCGCCCCACCCGTATTCATATTCGCATCTCACTGATACTGTCTTTCTCACACCCCACCCCATTACACCACAAAAAAAAGGGAAAAATAGTCTCCCACCACCAGATTCGCCCCAATTCCGACCCGGCATCTTCATTGAGCCATATCTCTTGATTCATTCATCGGAATTGATCGGGCTAAATACTAAAGTTCATGATTTTACGAGCCTGGTCCACTCATTCCTTTTGCGCCTCCGTCCAGTCATCCCAGCACTGCAGAATTATGACTCTACTCCTGGTCACCATGTACCATTGGACCGTCCTCTATGCAAACCTCCTAAAGTAGGAAGGCCCAGTTCAGACTCTTCATCGAGCATACATCTATTGCACGAATTAAGTGTTGAGCCTATGAACTATCATTACTTGCTGACTCATTATCAGAAACATCAAAATGGAGTTGAGCAAGAGAAGCTTGATGATGTCATGCAACTAATAGGTGAGATCAAACAAGAGACGGAATACAAGCAAATGTGAAGCGAAAAAGAAGTCCGTCCCACTTTGAATCATCTCCCACCTACAGCACCTTCGCTAGGAGATTCTCCATTGTTAGTGCCACCACCTGCGGTGTCTGCATTGCCGGTCCTACCTCTACCTCCAGTAGAACCACTCCCTACTATCACACCTTCAGTGGAGTTTTCACCATAGCCTACTCTTGAGTGCTGGACGTTACCATCAGCCCCGGTATACTCGTCACTAGTGCTTTTACTTTCAGTAGAACAATCACTTCCAGCGGTTGATTTTTGTAAGCATTCCCTTCAGCTCATGGATTTTCTCAGAGTCAACCAACCACTGAGGATCTGTAATTTCCCCAAGAGAACTTGAGCATCGACTTTTCTAGGCATTCCTGTCAGCTTGTCATAGTGGTCGTCTTCTTCAACATGCGCCGACTCTTGGTCCCCGATCGATGACAGTCATAGTTACTCGTAAAACCAGGAAGTGGCTACGGTGTGACACGATCACACCTTTTGGTATTACATCAACTGCAATCTCAGCCTACTGGACGACTTCACAAAACTCAAAGTCGAGTTCTTTCAAAGTCGGTGAGTATGATGCGGGAGCATCTGGGACGCCCGAACGTTACATCACACTAGTGGACCGACGACGTGATCCGATTTAGCAAGGAATTAATAAATTAATAATTTTGGGATTAATAAATACTAAAATTAATATTTTTGAAATAAAATCTATTTCGAAATAAAGTATTTTTTTTATTCCGATCTTAGTTTCTTAATCAGAAAAATATTTTATTTTCGGATTTAATAAATATGATATTTAATTAGGAGATTTCGAGCAAGATTTTATCCAAATCTTCTAAAATTATGGGTTATTATTATGGTAAGATTTGATTTGAGTCAAATCTATTATTATTGGATTGTTATTGTTTTTCTTTTTTGAATTTGGTTATAAGCCTATTTATAGGCCCAAGTATGATGAATAAAATTGATTAAATGATGATAAAAAAAAATTGACAACCTTTTGCTTTTGAATCCTGTGAGAGGTTTTGTACTACGTTTCTGAGAGGATCGAAAAGCGAGAGGTCAGAGTATCATCGGTTAACAAAACTATTATTATTGGGTTGTTATTGTTTTTCTTTTTTGAATTTGGTTATAAGCCTATTTATAGGCCCAAGTATGATGAATAAAATTGATTGAATGATGATAAAAAAAAATTGACAATCTTTTACTTTTGAATCTTGTGAGAGGTTTTGTACTATATTTCTGAGAGGATCGAAAAGCGAGAGGTCGGAGTATCATCGGTGCGAGACCTACTACCCCATTTGCCCTTCCATCCCCTCCCCTACGTTGTTGCCACGATCGTCCTTCATCAAGGTGCTTGTCGGTACCTCCACTAGCCTTCAACATGGTGTGCTCGTTGGCACCTTCTCCAATGGCACCCGTTGGCACCTACAGAATGGTGCATGTCAGCACCTCCACTAGCCTCCCGTCGGTGACTCCATCAAACCGCTAGTCGGCGTCTGGATTGGTCGTCGTTCGGTGACTGATCAATCGATCAGGATCGATGTCCGGCCGATTAGGACTTGTGTCCGACCCATCACGGCTCCTCGTGTCATGGGCTCGCCAGAGGTGCTATGCCCATACCTCAGCTCCCTGGGTCCTTGTTCTCGACTTCCAAACAAGGGAGGGGAGGCTATATCTACGCTCGCTTAGTTCGTGGGGATCCCTTCTAACGAACCTCCAACTCTTATTGAATCAAAACATCCATAACTCCACATTGCCACATGTCAAAATTATTTGGGTGATCAAATTTTTCAACTCAAATTTAGTCATAAACGTAGAAGACTTGTTAGACAACTCCTCATCTTCCCGGACAATCAAATCCATAAAGCAAATCGCCTAGATCAAGAACTAGAACGCTCTGTTACCACTTTGTCGGATTTTCAAAGTTATGATACCAGTTTGTCAGATTAGCAAAGTTCTGATACCGGCTTGTGGTGGGGAAGCCTAATGATCCAAGGCAAACAATAGATTTGATAAAAATCCAAATATCCAAAAAGATTCAACAACTACACCAAACGCAAATGAGAAATAGAGAAGTAAACTAATCAAGAAGACACGTAGATTTTAGATGGTTCTGCCTTTGGCCAACATCCACCGACGACAGCACAGAGAAATCCAATTATCCAATCAAGAGAGTACAATGGTTCTTCAAACCCTCAAGCAAGTCACCAATGACGACTATCCAAATCTCTCAGAGGTCTCACCAAAATTACATTATAGAAACCCTAAACCTCTCTCTTTATATAGTAGGAAGAGACTGATATAAATCTCAAGCAAAACCCAAATCCATACGTTTGCAAAGTAAAAACAATTTGGATTCCTGAAGTTATCATGTGTACAATGAGCCCATAGTGCGCACAATCTGAGACGGCATAAAAGTTGGGCGAGAAAAGGCGAGTGAGAATCGTGTGCACAAAGAGAAAGCCGCGTGCACAATGACCAAATGATGCACACGTTCTGCACTTGCTAGGGTTTGAAATCTCGACCGATACCAGTACGTAATGGTCGGTACAGACCGATACCGACCAATACCAAAAGGTTTAAAACTTTTTTTTTTTGGAGGGGGGTTCCTCAACCGGTATCGGTCCGTATCGACCGGTACCAGTACGTACCGATCGGTACATACCTATTCGGGGCCGATCGATACCGCGATTTTGAACCTTGCTTGATCTAACTACTTACAAATCTCACATTGGCGAGAATTACGGGTCACACCATAATGCTCGAAGTGCTCCAGACGAGTTCTCTTTCCAAAATAACCATTCTACCACCCATTGCACCTAAACGACGCCTTCATAATGGTGCCAATAGACACCTCTGCAATGGTGGTGCCCGTTCGCACGTGGTGCCCGTTCGCACCTCTACTCTAATGATGCCCGTAGACACCTCTACAATGGTGCTCATTAAAACCTCAATAATGGTGCCTGTCAGCACCTATACAATGGTTTCTATCGGCACCTTTGTAACGGCGCCCGTACGCTCCTCTATTTGGCATTCGTCAATGCCTCTACAATGGTTTCTGTCAGCACCCCACCTATGGTATGATCTCCTATGCGCAGGTTGGTTGGGTCAACCTAATGGGCCGGACTCAACAAAGGAACAATATATAATCCTTGCATAAACCATCCTAAAGTTGGACCTAAAGTAGGGGTGATTAGGACGAAAATTTCACAGTAACTATGATCTCTGATTGAATAACCACTCCTCAATAAGTAGCACACAACTTTTCCTCCAACCACCATTTCAAGTGACCTACGTCTAGATACATGTTATTCTAAAGGTGGCCCGACTTTTAAATTACTCACTGATTTATTCAGGTTCCGAAGTATATCTCGATTTTAGCACAATTGTGCCTTTGAATTCCGCATTAGTTGTTTCCACTGAGTAAAAGTACCTTGTATCGAGTTTTTCTCCAAAAGACTCAATTCAGTGTAAGTCCCTAAACTGGAAAAAAAACAAGTCAACTCATTGTTGAAAAATTATATTACTCTTTGCAGGTAAATTTCTTCTTACAATAAATGAAACAATGATAATCTCATCCCCCTACAAGTTCATACCATTTAACATAGATAAGGGTTGAAAAAACTTCAGTGAACCATTAAAAGTTCTTTTCACACCTTTTCCAAGCTTCTTTAGTCACATAATTTCAAATAACTACTTGTGATAATCAGTACCAAAGTCTTGCGATAACAGAAGAAATCACCAAGATATCAAAGATCGCAACATACTGATCGCACCGCCAAGAAATCATACACAACAATCTCAAACACAAGCACACCAAATTTTAACAGCAATGACATGGAAATTCACTATATGAGATATTACAATGATACAATATTTAGAACCTCAACACCCTTATATAATACCCTCTCAAAACAACCAATAAAGAAAACCTCGAGATCTAAATATTACCGAACGATCGCCACAGGAACCGGCACCAAGAGATACGACACAAGAAAGGCTCGAAGAAGAAATACCAGAGGAACCTAAGATCTATTGAGAAACTCCGATGAGAAGTCCATCGAATCTTTCCTTCTCTTCTTCTCTCCTCTTTTTCTCTTCTTTTCTGCTCTTTCCTTTGTTTTTTTTTTCATTTGTTGAATCGCACCCGGCTGCCCCTTTTTATAATGGGGATGGGAGGTATTGTACTTGGGTTAGGAGTCTGTGCCCTACATGGACATGACTCACCCACCCCCTCCTTATCTCCAAACAAGAGGATAAACCTAACCCCCCCCCCCCCCCTCTTTCCATTAAAAGTCATCGGATAACAACAATCATCAGCTTGACTTTAAATATTAGTCAAACAAAAAAAAACAATATGAAGACTCCATCTGTCAGCAACTTGACCTGTTCTGAGAACCTACGCAATTCCATGCCTATCATTGTTTCCACCTTTGCACCCTTACTTGGTGCCCAATCATTATGTCTAACGATTGACCAAGTCCAAAGAATCTTTGAACTTGTCCGCTGGAACTCATTTCTTAATCAACTTTGATGCACATAAATTTACCCTGTCTACAGTCTTGTTCTGTACCAAACCCTCTGCACTTGAAGTTATCTTTTAAGCAATCTTGCAAAAACCTCTACTCAAGGTTCCGTCCATGATCAATGAAGTACCATCCCAGATCTCCACAATTTCACCTTGAGTGGTGAACTTGAACCCGAGATAATCTAATTTGGAAAGAGAAAATAGATTACCTCTCATACCCGGACATTACGAACACCTTTTGTGTCTGAACTGAACTTTTAAATATCTCGAAGTGAATATCACAGACTCTCTGTCAGTATCTTGGAAACATTGCCCATCGTTATCCTACCACCCTCATAACTTGCAGAACCATACCATGTGTGTACATGATGTGTGGCCCAACTATCAACTACCTAGCCTCGGCATTATTTTTCATCACAAGTAACTGTCAAGATGAACCCTTCATCAAAACCCACCGACGAAACTAGAAATGTGTTGTCTTAAATATCGACAAACACCTTATCGTTGACCAACTTGGTGCTATTTTACAAACTCGCTCCTTTACCTTTCCTTTTGCACCCACTTTTATAGTACCCACACTTCCAAAAAGGATATTGCTTCTTCTTCACACACACACACACACACACACACACACACACACACACACACACCCCGCTCTTTGCTACCAAACCTATCGCTTGACTTCCGTTACTAGCATTTGTCCACTTCCTCAGCAACTTTTTTGAAAGAAGTGCTCAAGTTACATCCTCCAGACTATTGGAGCCTTTCCCATATAGTAACGAGATCTTCAAATGATATAAAGACGAGGGAATCAGTCCAAAACGAAGCAATGCCTTGTCCTTCGTAATGTCTTAGTTGACAATCAAAAGTTATGAGATCAAATGATTAAAGGCACAAAGATGTTCACTAATACATGCACCTTCTTCCATCTGCAATGGGAATAGCTTCTACTTTAGGTACAACCTATTAGTAAGTGGCCACATCGTGTACAAACTCACCAGCCTTGCCCAAAGTTTCATTGCTTATGAAACTTCACTTGCCACGTTTGACAACACACTTTTACAAGACATTCCTATTCCACTTGTCACCTTTAGATTAGATTCCTCCCAATCGTCGTCGTTCATGTTCGATGGCTTAAAACCCGTCAGTGCCTTGTGGTGCACCCCTGACTTGAACTTGCCAAAAGCCAAAATTGATCTACCCTTTCAACTTCATGTTCGACATATTCATCGACATCTCTTGCAACGAACTAAACAGATCACATCGCAGAGAAATCAAACAATTTCATACACAACCACACCAAATGTTGGCAACATTGATCTTGAAATTTATTATATGAGAGATTACAAGGCTATAATATTTAGAACCTCACCACCTCATATGATACCTCTCAAAACAACTGACAAAGAAAACCTTGAGATCTAAAGATTACAGAAAGATCACTACAGGAACTGACAGTAAGAAATCCGACACAAGAAACACCAAAAGAAGAAATACCATACGAATTTGATATCCAATGAGAAACTCCGACGAGAAGGCCGTCGAATCTCATACACAAGCACACCAAATGTTTGCAACAATAATATCGAAATTCACTATATGAGATATTACAAGGCTACAATATTTAGAATCCCACCACCCTCATAGAATGCCCTCTCAAAATAACAAATACAGAAAACCTTGAGATCTAAATATTGCTGAAAGATCGCCATAGGAACCGGCTAAGAGATCTAACACAAGAAATACTCGAAGAAGAAATATCAGAGAAACGTGAGATCCGATAAGAAACACCGACGAGAAGGCCGTCAAATCATTCTTTACTCTCTCTTCTCTTCTCTTTTGCTCACTCTTTCGGCTTTGTATTTGGGGTAGGAGTCTGTGTCCTACAAGGATAATGTGCAGAGAGATAACCGACAAGTGACAGACTAGGTCACTTAGAAAATACCAAATAAAAGTTTTTAACGAAGAAAGAGATGAAGGGGGAGAAGAGAATGAGAGGATGACCTAGAGTCTACCGGATTCGAGTTATCGACCTCTATTCGATCCAATCTAATATCACAAATACCCACAAGCAAATTTATTTTTGTTCATTCTTTTTTTTTTCATCACAATTCAGTATGAGATACCCTTATCATGCAATTTTGCATTTGTCATAATTTTAATGCATTAATTAATAGTGCACAAGCTCTACAAAGAGCTCTACAATGAGTGTTTCCTACCCCTCCCCCATCCCTCTTCTATGAAGAGAGATGTAGAGACCAAAGACATTTCCACCATATATTGCTGTTTAAATACCAATTTGCTACTCAAGAACAGTATTCGACATCTCAAGTTTAATGAGAGTTTCCAATCCATTACAGAAACAAGTAATTAACAAACAATAGAAAAAGTGGTTAATTGGAATATGTGGGATGATCGACCTGCATACACGCCATGCAAGCAATCGTTTCATATTCGCCACAAGCGTCGACGTGATGCACGGTCATGAATGCAACGACTTGATCGACGTCAACATGTCATTCCACTTTCGGTGTCGCATCAACAACCGTGCATCACAAATATCGAGCAGCGATCATGGCAAAAACGCAACGTCTTCGAATATACGTCTCAATCCACAAAAATGATTAACATCTAGAATATACAGTTCTTGAAAAGATTGTGAATTTGTGATTAAATGATTAACAAGTGTCATGCAAAAATTGTTCATATGAACATGTCCTTGATAATGATAGTTCATTTGCTCGACACTTGATTCGTGCAATAAATGATTAACAAAAATGATTAACATCTAGAGCATACATCTTCTTTAAATCTCAATAACCCACTAATTTGCTTGCACGACTATTTATCGACCATTTCGACAACCTTCTATGTCTAAAAAATTTTCACCCATAAAATCATGCACCCTACATCTTTAATTAGGGTATTGGTCAAACCACCACCATAGCCAAGAAATTGTAGCTAATTTTGCCCAAAAAATTGGAAAAGATCATGCTAGGCAAATTATATTTTTATTTAATCATGTGAATGACAGCAGTGGATAGCCGACAGACTCAAATAACTATATTAAAAGCAATATATGAGCAAAGTTTCAATTCTCTCAATTATTGCCTATAATAATTAATTATCTTCACTTATTTTCAGCATTCAATACTTAGAAAAGATGAACAGTTGATCTGAGGAATAAAATTGGGAGTGATATTAGGATGATGGATTGAAGCTTACCTCTTCCTGCATGTACAGAAGCTTCACCTTCTTCTGCTGGACCTCAGGCCGATGAATCTGGCACCCCCGGCTGTCGCCGCCGGCCTTGGACGAACCGTAGTATGCCGACGACGACGACACAACCGAATTCCCTCCCCTCCCGTCGGCTCCACAGTCACCGACCGTGACATCGGACTTATCGCAGTGCTTCGACAGCTTCGAACCCGTCACCACGCTGCAAAACTCGTCCAGCAGCTGCTGCGCCGGCTTCAAGAACTTGGAGCTCTTCAGTATGGCTGCGTACCCAGTGAACGGCCCGAGCGGGCCGGCGCCACCACGGGGCTCCTCGGCCGAGCCCACAGTACCCTGAACGGAGCTCACGGGGTACTTCGGGTAGGGGCAGGAGAAACCAACGTCGCCCGCGAGATCTTCTCGCCTGAATCTCTCTTCGAACGGACCGGCCGGCAATTCCGGAAGAGGGTTCGACGAGAGAGACAACGACAGGCCTTGCGTGGAGCCGCCGCCGCTCGCAACAGCACCGAAGCTGTCCCCTTCGCCCTTAATCCTCGCGAGGTCTCCCTCACCGTACCATTGTTGGGTCCCCCTATTCATCCACACGGGTGAGTTCCCCGGGTTCCCGTAGCTCGGAAGGAGCAGCAGCTCGCTCCCGCCGTCCACCCACGGGCACGTCGGGCCAGCCCCTACGGTAGACGATGGGGAGGTTACCACATCCTGAAGAGAGTTGTGGTAGAATTGGGACGAACTGAAGTGCAAGTCCCCGTACTGTTTCTCCCCGTCGTGGCTCGGAAGGTCGCCGGAGATATCTTGGTAACCGGAGAGGCCATGCTTCAAGTGGTAGAGATGGGACGGGATCAACGGGGTCTGGATCGGGGCACCCCCTCCGCCGCCCATGCAGCTCAGGCTCCAGTCGCCCTTCCACCCGATCCCACCTGCGGCGTCGTGGAAGCCGGACGTCGACGGGTTCAACAAGGAAGCCTCAGCAGCCGCCGCAAGATCCAGCATCCCCGGCGTGAACATGGACGGCGGCTGCGGTGGGTCGTAGAGCGAGCCGCAGCTCCGGAATTGCGCCGGGTGGTGGTGTGGGTCCGGCAGCGGGTTCTGGGGCACCCGGAGCTTGTCCCGGCGGCTCTGCTGCGCGACGTGGGTCTCCGGCCGGAAGCCGCTCATCTCGAGCCCCCGATCCTTCTACAAGACATCGCTTCCCCGCTCCAAAAGCTCAAACGGAGCTTTAAATGGCACCCGCAGCGGTAGCACCCATCTGCAACTGCAAGGCGATTGCCATTATTCGCATTGAAGTGATCTTCATTCAAACAAAGACGACGACCCAATTAAGAGAGAGAGAGAGTAGAGAGAGAGAGAGTAGAGAAGAGAATGAATTCGTGCATTCAAACTCACACTAATGGATGAAAAAATGAGGAAACAAACAAAGATGACGACTTGATTAATTGAGAAAGTAGAGAGAGAGAGAGTAGAGAGAGAGAGAGGATAGAGTAGAGAGGATGAAAGAGAGAGAGAGAGAGAGAGAGAGAGAGAGAGAGAGAGTAGAGAGAGCGAGAATAGAGTAGAGAGATAAATCACAGAAGAGGGGCAGACGCACAGTGAAAGCGTGAAAGCTGCGCCATTCTGAAATCCCACAACACGACACCAAAGAAAGCAGTGGAGGAAGCGCCACTCGCTCGGGCCCCGACCCTCTGAATCTCAAATCTTTATTTCTTGGAAAATACTATTCTACCAACCAGCTCTACCAACTTCACGTGGCACGATCACATCCGTCCCTTGCACCCAGCCCCAGCCGGTGCGCCGCACCCAAACCCAGCCGGCACCAGCACGGTACGCCGCGATCGGGCGCCACGTCGAGCTGGCTAAGGAAGGTTGGCAACGCGGTTGGAAGAACCGCATTCGTCCGTTTTGACTGAGGACATGCAAAAATAACGAGGGAGGTGTAGTTTATTTATGAGCGACGGTTGGGGTGAGTGCGATTAATTGACGACTGTGATCCAGCACGTCATTCTGGCCGAGAACTCGGGACAGACGCTTTGGGACAAATAGTGTTCTCCTTTATTTATCACCCGCGGAGAATTTTACCGAACGGGAAAACAACACGGGGCAGAGAACAAAACCGGAGGAATAATCCGCTTTTTCGAAAAAGAAAAAGCGACTAAAAAGATTACGATGCACTACAGAGAATATTCCCCGAAACTCAAGCTCCGGTTTTCACCGCACAGCGGCGACGCCGTTAGGGTTCCGTCATAAACGCGGCCGCGACGGCGATCGCCGCCTCGGATGGCCGGGGGATCGGGGATCCGTGACAGCGATGCGAGCAGTTTGGAATCTGAAACAAAAGGCAAGAGCGAGGCCGACGCGAGGAATTCGCGTCGGCGGAGATCGGCGGGTCATCCCTCACCTGGCTGGCGCGCCGGAGGGGAGAGCTGCTCGGGATCGCAGCGTCAACCGATTGCTCGGCCGGAGCATGGCGGGGGACCGGACGTCAGCGGCGTTATATTTGACGGAGAGGGAACTGAACCGGACCCGGCTGCGTAAAAATTCCGCCCCCTTTATCTCGGTCCTTGTAGATAAAGGCATGGAGCGAGGCTGAGCAAAAGCGGTCCCAAACAGTCCATCTACTACATCACCTGCCACTACCGAATTGACGAATATGCCCCTGAGGGGGCTTGTCATTCACAGGACTCCCAGGCCGGGGCCGCGTTGGAGGCCGTGCTGGCGTTGCCCGAAGGGCGTGGCGGGACGCGATTGGCTGGTAAGCGAGAAGGGCTCGTGGGGGGAGTGGGGCCGTACGCTGTCGGAGACGGGGAGTGTGGGGGGTGACGTCACGGGTCCCCGGGATTACCGGGGAGGTCACCAGACACCACGCGAGCGGTCGCTGTTCCACCACCCCCGGGCTCTCGCTGCTGCTGCTCCTGCTGCCACCGCCAGATCTTTTGCTTGGCGGGAATGGTTTCACCGATTACCGATGACCCCCGCCCCGGTGCGTCAGACTCTCCAGAGTACGGACTCCCTTGTTCTCTTGTTGTTTTTCTTTTTTTCCTTTATATTACGATTTAAAGTTAAAAAAACTTAAGATTATAAAAAAATTATCGTTATTTTTTAAAAAAATTAAAAACCCCTCATATTTCTTTCAAATATATTGATATAGCCGCCATTAAGTTGTCATTTCCATGCACCTCACAGCATCCTTTGTTGCAGCCAATCTAGTGCAATCGATTGACACCTTCGTTGTCACTGGCCAGTCCTCTTCCTTTCTCTGATCATTTTTTTTCTCTTCCTTCTTCCTCTTCCTATTTTTTTTAGCAGACGTGTCAATCACTCCCGATCAACATAGTTTGGATCGAAATCCACATATGTTAGATACGACCGACTCATCTATAGAAAGAGAACTTCCTAGGGTGGTCATCCATCCTAATACTACTTTCGTCCGAGCACGCTTAACTACAGAGTTCTTACAAAATCCGTAGCGGCGCACGGTTTTAAAACGCGTCTATTATGTTTGGGAGGGGAAATTATATAAGTAGCTCAGGATCTTCTTCTCTCCAGGCGATGTGGGGCTAACTCATGGCTTTGTACACCTCACCTCACATCATCCATCTTGGCATTCTCGCCTCAGAAGTCTTGGCTCTTAGCTATTGGCCTATTGGATCTTGATTATCACAGTTTATTTCCACATCAGCTAGGGGTTGGGTGGTGGTGTCTTCATATACCCTCTAATGGACTTCCTCTAACGTTCCGGATTTTGGGGCACGTGAAAATCTATTAGGAAAGAAGGAAAAAGAAAGGGAGGGGAAAAAAAAGGATCGATGATGCGACAATGACGATCAAAGCGAGGGAGATGAAGGTCGAGTAAAAACATTTGGTTGGGTGCCCTAAAATAGGGGTATCTGTACTATAATATACATCGGGAATCCTAACATCATGGACGACGCTAGAATGGGGTCAATTGACCCCACTCACCAATTCAAATCTATTAAAAAATATTTTTTATCACAATATATTTAGTTTTGACGGTTAGTTTGATCACACTCCATCAATCCACGAAATCCTACTTCACTCTATTAAGCGAAAAATATTTTTAAATATAATTTTTGATCCCACTGATATAAATTTATGAAGCCGCCATTATCTAAAGTGCCCCCTGCACACTCTGGGCAGAAAACCACGTGGCCAATTATGTAGAAATGAAGAGGAGAGGAGTGGGGAGAGAGGCGTGGATAGATTTTCGGGGTTGCCTATAAGAAATAGTGGATCCTAGTAGGGGTGAGCGTCGGTTTTGTCGGTCGGTTTCGGTGTCGGTTTTGTCGGTTTTATTTTTTTTCGGTTTTTGAAAAATCAAAACCGAAACTGAAACCGAAATGGTCGGTTTTTGTCGGTTTGGTGTGATCGGTTTTCGGTTCGGTTTCGGTTCGGTTTCGGTTAATATGAGTTATGCTAGAACCCTTGGCTCTTGAATCTTAATCGTCAATTCATCACAAATAAGTGGATGATTATGCTCTTACATAATGCCAAAATGAAAGTTCAAAGCAAAATCAACAGACGTTCACTCTTTTGAAGCATTGTAGATCTAACATAATTACTTCGTACTTGCACTTACTGGAAACAAAAGTATTATGGCCGTTGTGTTTATGATTTAAGAAGTTGGGTCGGTTTTTTCGGTTTCGGTTCGGTGTTTCATACCCGGGAATCGAAACCGAAACCGATTTAATCGGTTTTGTCGGTTCGGTTTGTTTTCGGTTCGGTTTGATGTTCGGTTCGGTTATTTTGGTTAAATTTTGGTCGGTTTCGGTTCGGTTAGGCGGTTCGGGTCGGTTTTTGCACAGCCCTAGATCCTAGCTATATTGTGGGTGATAATAGCAAATGATATTAATTTTGAGGGTGGAAAAGAAAAAACCGGCTCTAACTCGAGTTCCACATGTTTCCAGAAAAAAAAAAAAAAAAAAGCGCGAAAATAAACGTGATTAACGGGAGATAATACTAAACTCAGGAGGGGTGGGGGGAGGGTGCAATGATTAGGGAGGTGGTGTTGGAATCTGAGCCGTGCGATTTAAAGGAAGATCCCGTGATCTGACATGCAACTGTGAGTCCGTGCAGCGTAAGAAATGAAACACCAAACACCCCACCATCCCAGAATAAGTGCTTCTGCGCCACCAAATCAATGTGGCCTATTTTGATTGGACGGCCTTGATTACAGCGCCCCGAATGTACTTTTCCTTCTTTAACCCAGCAAAATGTTATCCAACCCAGAAGCCCCTCGTCCCGAACGACGCGGCATCAAATCACACCGTCCCTTGGTCCACCGGCCGCGGCTGGTTAGGTGCAGCCAACGGACGCGATCCGGACACGACATTATGGTCGACCACTCGGGACGGGCGCTTCGGGACAAGCAGTGTTGTCCTCGTCGGAGGGTGTTGGGTTTAGCGGGATCTTGTCGCCGTCCGGCGGTGATTGGGCGGCCGTGATCTTATGCGTGTTGATTGAAGCCGGACAGGCGGTTGCACTTAGTTTGTGTGTGTGTTTCGGAATCTGGGTTGTCGCCGTGTGTCCATCGGGGGGTGTTGGGTGTAGGTTAGCCTAAGGAGCCACAGAGGGGACACCTGAAATGAGTTCCTCCTATTGGGAAATAATGGAGTTCGGTGGGTGACGTGGAATAATGGATTAATTGGGTGTGTTTCGTTCTGGGCACAAACACATGAAGTCAAATTCTCAAGTGACACATTCTTATCTTGATCGAATGTTAATGGCACAAATTAAATAATACCCACTGCTATAACACACACACACACACACACACACACACACACACACACACACACACACACACACACACACACACACACACACACCCCCCCCCCAAAATTTGACACCCTAGGTATTCTACATCACAACCATCCGATGGCAAGCATACCAACTAGGTGAATCACATCGACCCACAACGCTCTTCTATGAGCAAATTGCATCACAACCATCCGATGACAAGCATACTCGCTAGGTGAATCACGATAGACCCATCTGCATTTATCATCGAGCAATTTAAATCCAAGCTTAAAGATTGGAAAGGTGGATCCGATCTCATGTGGGGCGAACTATTCCTACTTCCATCCCGAAAGGGGTCAAGGAATGTATTTATAAAGAGACAGTCTTAGTGAATGAACGATGCTAAGTTTCGCTTCTTATAAAAAAAAAATGATGGATCCTCTCTCTCTCTATCTCTCTCTCTCATCTAGTAAATCAATCGAAGAGTTGGGGGGCAATTAATTTTTTAATCCCCAAACTTGTTTTTACAACCTCAATAAACCTCCTTTATAATATAATAACTAGATATTAGAGGACACCATTCATGCTTTATATATATGTTGTAAACTTCAACATATATCAATCAAGGAAAATATTCCCCTATGATAATCTCTCTTTTTTGTGTGCTGCCATGACTACCTTATGTGCTTGATGAAATTCAATGTTATATCAAAATGGTTGAAATCTCCAATGGAAGTCATCGATCCTCCACACTGCAAATAGAATTAATGGGATTGCCATAACAAACCTATTTAAAATGAGTTGTGTGCTAGTAGAATTTCGGTGCGTAGCTGAAACTGATGGGTTTACGCAAATCCCACACGGTTGCAAAAATATTCAAGATTGTTATGAAATGCTAGCTGCATTTGGATATGGATGTCCATCTTTACAGAATAGAGACTCATTTATAGATCAGGACTTATCCCATCTCATGCCAATATATATATATATATATATATATATATATATATATATATATATATATATATATATATATATATATATATATATATATATAGAGAGAGAGAGAGAGAGAGAGAGAGAGAGAGAGAGCCGTGTTACGTTGCGATGTGCGCTGCCCCGAGTGGGAAATGCGCTGCGCGATATCCAGCCGTCCGATCGCGCGGATCGGCTGCAAATCCGTGAGAAAACCCTCGCCCGTCTGATCCCCTGGGCCGCGCCGTCTGATCCCGTGCATCGCTCCCCCGCCCGGCCGTCTGATGGTTCGGTTGGATTCCCAGCCGTCTGATGCCGTGCAGTACACCTCCGCCCGGTATATTTTGTTCGGTTCGATTCCCATCCGTTGGATCGATGGGAATCGAACGGTCAAATATGATTTTCGCTGTTACTGTAGCGGCTACAGTAACAGCGAAATCCATTTTTGCCCGTTCGATTCCCATCGATCCAACGGATGGGAATCGTCCCATCCGTTGGATCGATGGGAATCGAACGGCAAAAAATGAATTTCGCTGTTACTGTAGCCGCTACAGTAACAGCGAAAATCATATTTGGCCGTTCGATTCCCATCGATCCAACGGATGGGAATCGAACCGACAAATATATGACGATCGGTGGTGCACTGCACGCTATCAGACGGCCAGGAATCCAGCCGAACCATCAGAAGGCCGGGCGGGGGAGCGCTGCACGCGATCAAACGGCGCGGTTTAGGGGATCAGACGGGCGGGGGTTTTCGCGTGGTTTTGTAGCCGATCTGCGCGATCGGACGGCTGTAAATCGCGCAGCGCATTTCCAGCCGGGGCAACGCACAGCGCAACCTAACAGGCCTCTATAAATGCATGTTATAATGGGGCATGCGGTATGTGGTGCACTGCATATCAGCCGTCCGCAATCACCGTTAAAATATGAAGATTTTGCTTCGACCATTTGATCCCCCTAGAAGTTTTGGAATTTGATAAAAATTGGTGAGGATGATCATCTTACCCTAGACAACACCTTCACCAAATTTCATCAAATTCCAAAACTTCTAGGGAGGTAAACAAGTGAGAGGTGCAACGTCTTTGCTGCACCTCGGGTGCAGGCTCCCCGTCCCCATATATATATGGGCATGCTATAATCCGGCATGTGGTACGTGCGACACGGCACCGCAATCGTCTAATGCGCCCGTTGCGTACATCGCATGCACACAGCGGTGCATCAAAGCCATAAACAATGACAAAGATCATTCGATCTCACAATCAGGGGGTGTTAGAAGTCACCGGAGGTGGTCGCCGGTTGTGGATGTCGTCGGAGGTTGCTGGATGAGGTGAGGTGATGAATGGATGGCTCATAATGGACGCAGTCACCGGAGTCCTTTATCGATGGACACCGACAGGTGGAGTCAGAGGAGATCACCTGTGAAGGTGATTGGAGGTTGTTGATGTTGATTATGGCCAGAGATCACATGTGGTGCGGCCGTGGTGGGTTGTCAAAGCAACAAAAATATTTCTTTGAGATGCGACGGCCCGGCCCTCTATATATATATGGAATAGGGTGCATGGTCCTCCCGACTAGCCAACACGCTAGTCCTCCCTTCAATTCAAGTGCCACATGGTAATTTTTAATCGGGGTTAGGGGTTAATCAAGGTAGATTCATCCTTCATAATAATGATTACGAAAAAAATTAAAATAAAAAAAGATGCTAAGTGGCAGTTTTAGATTAACCATAGCAAAGGGTATTTGCGCCCTACAGTTTACCGTTAAATTTGTCGGTCGTTGATCGGATTATTTTAAGTTTTTTTTTATTTTGAATTTTTTTAATCATGATCCATGTACAGTGGATTGACCATCCATTAAAAAAAATAGTTAAAAAGTACCACGTGACACCTAAATACAAAGGAGGACTAGTGTGTTGGCTCGTCGGGAGGGCCATACTCCCTTTGAAAGGGAGCCTCCAAAATTTCGGATGAAACTTACCTCCATATGTGGTGATTTGATATACCTAGGAGTTTTAGAATATGCAGATTTATTGTGATAATAATTAATCACCTTAGATAGAACACCTACAAAAAATCTACACATTCTAAAACTTCTAGAGGCATCAAATGTTAGAATTCAAATTAACAGTTATAACAGATGGTCAATAAAACTTCTAACATTTGATGACCCTAGGAGTTTTAGAATACACCAATTTTAAATAAATGTTTTATCTAAGGTAAGGTGTTTATAATCACAAATAATTAACACATTGTTCTAAAACTCCTAGGTGCACAAAATCATCGACATATGGAGGTAATTTTCCTCCAAACGTCTAGAGACTCCCTTCCCCCCCCCCCCCCCCCCCCCCCCCCCCACACACACACACACACACACATATATATATATATATATATATATATAGATATATATATATATATATATATATATATATATATATACATATGAGGCCTGTTACGTTGCGTTGTGCGCTACCCGGCCAGAAAAAGCGCTGCAGTGAAATCAGCCGTCCGATCCCGTGAACGAACAGCCGTCCGATCGCGAAATCAGTCGTCTGATCCCGTGAACGAACAGCCGGAGGCCCTGCGAACGTTGGCGAACGCTGGAGACCGTCTGATCCACGCCTGCAACCGTCTGATACCGTGGAATGCGTTGTGCGAACGTTCGTTCGATTCCCATCCGTTGGATCGATGGGAATCGAACGGACCAAAAGGATTTTCGTTGTTACTGTAGTGGCTACAGTAACAGCGAAATCAAGTTTGGACCGTTCGATTCCCATCGATCCAACGGATGGGAATCGAACGAACTTCCAAATTGTGTTGTGCGTTGGATCAATGGTAATCGAACGATCCAAAATGGATTTCGTTGTTACTGTAGCCGCTACAGTAACAACGAAAATCCTTTTGGTCTGTTCGATTTCTATCGATCCAACAGATGGGAATCGAACGAACGTTCGCAGGGGCTCCGGCTATTCGTTCACGGGATCGGACGGCTGATTTCGCGATCGGACGGCTGATTTCGCCGCAGCGCTTTTTCTGGCCGGGCAGCGCACAGCGCAACGTAACAGGCCTATATATATATATATATATATATATATATATATATATATATAAAGGCGTGTTAGGCTGCGGCGTGCGGTGCATGCGGCGTCACACCGCCGCAGCCTGATGCACTACTGTAGTGCATCCGATGCACGCAGCAGTGCATCAGGCAGCTATGGTGCGACGCCACATGCACATCACACCGTATTTTATCATGTCTATATATATATATATATATATATATATATATATATATATATATATATATAGTCAGGATCGGATGACCCAACAAATAACCCAGCACCCTTTGATGCACCTAGAGGTTTTAGAATGGGCTGATTTTTGGTAGACATGTTGTCTATGGTATGTTGATCATCCTCACAAAAAATCAACCCATTCTAAAACCTCTAGGTGCATCAAATGCGTTCTTCAAATCAACGATTAAAATTGACAGTCAAAAACCGTTGATTTGAAGAGCATACCACCTAGAGGTTTTAGAATGGACTGATTTTTTGTGAAGATGATCAACATACCATAGACAACATGCCTATAAAAAATCAGCTCAATCTAAAACCTCTAGATGCACCAAAGAGTGCTGGGTTATTACTAGGTCAGCCGATCCCGACCCATATATATATATATATATATATATATATATATATATATATATATATATATATATATACATACAGCGGGTGCATCAGACGACTGCGGTGTGGTGCCGCACTTACCTCATGCCGCATTATAGCATACCCATATATATATATATATATATATATATATATATATATATATATATATATATATATATATATATATATATATATATATATATATATATATATATATATATATATATATAGGGAACATGGTCCTCCCGACCACCCAACACGTTAGTCCTCATTTCAATTTGGGTGCCACATGGTACTTTTTAACCATATTTTTTTTATGGATGGTTAATCAACTCTACTTAGATTAAGATTTTTAAAAAAAATCTAAAAAAAAACTTAAAACAACTTGATCAACGTTCGACAAATTTAACAGTAAACTGTAGCGTACAAATAGCCCTTGCTATGGCTAATTTCAAAATGCCATTTGGTATTTTTTTTTTTCAAATTTTTTTTCATGATCATTGTTAGGAGGGGATGTACCCACCTTGACTAACCCTAACCCCGGTTAAAAAGTATCATGTGGCACCCAAATTGAAGAGAGGACTAGCGTGTTGGGTGGTCAGGAGGATCATGTACCATATTCCTATATATATATATATATATATATCCAATGAGAAACTCTTATATGCGAAACCTTGTGCGAAACCAATCTAGAGATTTCAAAATTTGATGAAACTTCGTAGGCTTGCTACCTATGCCATGTTGATCATCCTCACCAAAATTCATCAAATTCTAAAACCTCTAGGGGAATCAAAGGTTAGAAGATTTACTGACCATTCTTAAAAACCGTTAATTTGATTATCAAATTTAATACTCCTAGAGGTTTTAGAATTTGATGAATTTTGGTGAGGATGATCAAACTGGCATAGGTAGCATTCCTACCAAGTTTCATCAAATTCTGAAATCTCTAGGTTGGTTTCACACAAGGGTTCGCATATAAGAGGTTTCTCACTGGATCGATATATATATATATATATATATATATATATATATATATATATATATATATATATATATATATATATATATATATATATATATATGGCTGGGTTCCTATGACATGTCATAGGGAGTACCCTATGACATATGGTGAATTAGTAATGTTAGAATGTTTAGAATGTGCTGAATTTTTTTGAGGGTGATCACCTTACCTTAGATAGAATGTCCACAAACAGTCAAAGCATTCTAAAACTTTTTGGGGCATCAAATGCTAGAAGCTTTATCGGCCATCCATTTTAACCATTAAATTGAAAATCATATTTGATCCATCTAGAAGTTTTAGAATGAGCCGATTTTTTGCGGGGGTCCTATCTAAGATAGGGTGATCATCCTCATAAAAATTCAGAACATTCTAAATATTCTAGGGTTACTACTCACCATATGTCATAGGGTACTCCCTATGACATGTCATAGGCACTCATTTCCCATATATATATATATATATATATATATATATATATATATATATATATATATATATATATATATATATATATATATATGCCCATCATTAGATGGGGGTATCATCTCTTAACATCAATAACCTCAAAAAGGGAGCAAGCGAGAAAGCAAATAGGGGAGAGAGAGAGAGAGAGAGAGAGAGAGAGAGAGAGAGAGAGAGAGAGAGAGAGAGAGAGAGAGAGAGAGAGAGAGAGAGAGAGAGAGAGAGAGAGAGGGAGGGAGCATCGCGTGGCGACGAACCTCGCCGCACGATGAGCAACGCGGCATGACGGATCTCCACGGTGAAGATCATCCAATGCAGGGAACTCCCGCGACAACAATCCTCCATGGAGGCAACGAACCTCCTTGCTAGGTACACCCTGAAACCTTTTTTCTGTCGCACTATTGGCCACACCTGGCCGGAGACCACATCGGGGTCCCTTTCATCAGCCACACCCTGCCGAAGGCCACACCATGACCCGCACCAGGCCGGAGACACATCACGACCCACACTCAGCATTGCTCGGACTCACCCAAGTCCCTCATGTGCATCCCTTCGTCCTCCCAAACTGGCCCCATGACCGGAGGCCATGGCCTACCTACCATCCTTTCCCTATTGGGTATGGATCCCGTGGACGAGCATCAACCCACCCTTGGTTTGAATTTTGTTCGGCCATAACTCCCTAGCCTCATTCGGTGTCGGAATTCGATGAAACCTGGCTCCCACGGAAAGAATTTTCTGAGCCCTACCTACCGGACCAAGCATAAGACTCACTCTCTCTCTCTCTCTCTCTCTCTCTCTCTCTCTCTCTCTCTCTCTCTCTCTCTCTCTCTCTCTCTCTCTCTCTCTCTCTCTCTCTCTCTCTCTCTCTCTCTCTCTCATATGGTGGCAGCGATCTCCCCCTCCCCCCCTCTCTCTGTTTCTCTTGAACACAACTTGTATCACATTCAAGAAGCTAGCCTCCCTTATTATATAAGAATGAGGTATTATATGATATCATTCATGCTCTATGTATAAATTATAAAACTCAACACAAATTAGCTAAGGAAAATTATTATCCTCTCATACTCTCTCTTTTTTGTGCTACCATGACTACCTTATACACTTGATGAAATTCCACATGATATCAAAACTGCTGAAATCTTCTAACAAAGTCATCAATCCTCCACATTAGCAACTTTACCAAAACATGGGTTGTATGCTAATAGAATGGGGTTGCTATTACATATCTATTTAAAATGGGTTATGGGCAAATAGAATTGGGGTGTCTAGTGAAAGTGATAAGTATATATAGATCCCACCCATTTGCGAAAATATTAAGATGTGCATTATGATGTTAAACAAAATTTTAAGTTATTCCGCAATACAATCGCATGCATCCAAAAGGTTATGCCTAGAAGTGATCATCGAGCCATTCTCGAACTTATTGTATAAGTAAATTCCAGTTGTCCATTTATGTTCCTTCTACTTCAGAATACAATGAAAAATCCGCTTGTTATTCGAAAGAGAGACCCTACATGCATGGATGCCTTGCCATAATGAAGAGCCTACATAAGCCCCAGTCATTTCCATCCCACCTCTGAACGTGTGGAGAGAGAGAGAGAGAGAGAGAGAGAGAGAGAGAGAGAGAGAGAGAGAGAGAGAGAGAGAGAGAGAGAGAGAGAGAGAGAGAGAGAGAGAGAGAACCAAGGGGGGTCTTAACATGGCACCCCCCACATGCTATACCTGTTCCTTATAATTACGAGTCGGTCATCCTCAAAATCAAAAACTCCTCATCAGCAAAAACGACTAGGATAATCTGGTTGTCAATTAAGATCTGGAGAGAGAGAGAGAGAGAGCCCCATGCATGCAAGCTCTTAATGAGGCCACAATATTTTTCCTTTTCGTGATAATTATGATTCTGTCAATCTAGTGATGATCAAGATCTAGAGAGTGAGAGATAGAGAGAGAGAGAGGGGGGGGGGTTTCAAATGTATGTATGACAGGCTCTTAATGGCCCCATGCATGCAAGATTTTAATGAGACCACAAGCTTTCCCCCTTTGAGCATGCAAATACTTAAAATTCCTGTAAATCCACGAAAGAATTAAGGCAAAGAGAGAAAGAACCTACATACATGGGCGGATCTAATAGTTGGCTCAGCCGGGCTATAGCCCGGCCAAGTTTTGAGATAAAATAACTCGTATTATTAAGTACATGTCTTAGCCTGCCTCAACCCAGCGAGGCTCTTGGCCCCTCGCAACACGTACGTTAATCGCTATCGTCTCTACGTCCTCACGAAACGTGAATCGCCGTCAAAAATATATACTTAACCCCGCCATAGTTTACTTTGTTCCAAAACGCTCCCTAAAGTTTGAAAAGTTAGCACAATACTCCTTTTGTCAACTACTTAATCTCTCATTTTGTAATTTTTATTTGACTTCAATGGAGGGTAAAATGTAGTTTTTTTAACTACATGGGGGTTAAATGTTTTTGAGTTAAAACTCTGCGGGGCAAAATATAGTTTTTTAACTAAGAGGGGTTAAATATTTTTGAATTAAAACTCAGGGGGACAAAGTGTAATTAACTTTTTTTTATATTAATATAATTTATAGTACTGTCGATGTCTGCTTAAAAAATTTTGCTTAGTATTTCTTTATAAAGTAAAGATTTCATTATAAAAAAAAAACTAGTTTAGCTTCAGCCCAGTTTAAAAAAAATTTCTGGCTACACCCCTGCCTACATACATGCCTTACCATAATCAAGAGCCTAAAGGAACCTCAGCCATATCGATCCTACCTTCGAACACACACACACACAGAGCCAAGAGAGGGTCATATTGTGGCACAAACCCTATAATTTAATAGTATAATACTAAAATAGAGCCCTCTCTTCCGTGATGTGACTCGTGGATCTCATTTTAAGAGCAAGATTCTTTTTAAATAGTATTGAATGATCATTTGATGTTAATTAAAAAAATTATTTGATGTTAATATAGATTGAGTGAATCACACTCACTCTATATTGCACGCTTCTTTAGATAGTTGTGATATTATTTGTGCCATATAGCATGCATTAAGTTCATCCGGATATTGTTCGGATTTCATACTAATATATTAGAAATAGAAAACCCACCCCTCTCATCCCTCTCAAGACCGACCCCTTGCTTTTTTTTCTCTCCAATAGCTCGCATTCTCTCTCTCTACAAACTTCTCTCTCTACGAACTTCTCTCTCTTCTTTTTTTATTTTTTTGGTGGTCTCCCCGTCCAGACCCGAGGGTTCGTACTTCGTACTATCTATTGCGCATAGATTAGATGACGATTGACTTCACTCACGACTCAAAGTGTTGCATTTAGTGTTACTGCCGACCTGAATGGAACTATCTTTAGGGATGCCAAACCCTAATACATACGAAGAAAAGTATCTACTGCATAAGGTGTCCCGTACCGTGACGTAGTAGTAATTTACTATTCATCAACAGCCATCCGCTTAGGCTCGCTGTCGTTCATCTGTCGGATTGCCCGCCATTGGACGGCAGCCATGTATCAGGACCCGCCACCTTACGTACGTGACGCCTTATTATATCATCATTTCAAGAAATATTATCTCGCATGTCCTTTCGGATATTTTTTGGGGAGAGATCTAGAGAGAGATGATGAGTGGCCACGTGAAGTCACCACCACTTCTTCAAACCTTTTTTTTTTTATTTTTTTAGTGGGGGGTGAGAACGATTTTGTTAAGGAGGTTGGAACACTCTTTGTTCTCTCATCGATCCATTTCGAGGGCTTTTAGTCATTTCACCATAATAAATTGCATGAAATAGCATACATGGTCTTTAAATGGACCAATGAGTGAGCCAAGAATGTTCCAACCTCTTTGAGAAGGTTGGAACAAAATCGATCTAGTATGGGGTGGAGGCTGGGGGGCAGCACCTAATATATTTTAATTTTTTTTTTGCAATGCCACCGAACTAGTGAACATCGAACTGGCTAGATCTACCTGTCTCTTAAGCTTGCCATCGTCGGAACCCACCTCCTCTCTTCTCAGCGACGGTGGTTGCCGTCGGGATGGGGTGCGATGCACCAGTCGAATTCTCACCTCCTCCCTCTTCACCAGCGGTGCTTGCCGTCGGAGTGGGGTGCGATGCACCAATCGGAGCCCCACCTCTTCCCTCCTCATCGGGGGTGGTCAAGTCGAGAGAGAGATGGGAGTAGAGAGCAGAAAAATGATAATTTCGGATTTACCAAAAAAGATAGGGACCTTATGCTGAAAGAAACTTTAGGGAGTTCTGTTCACGGGATGGATATATGTTGTCAGGGACAGGGACCTCTCAGACATTAATCTCTTTTTTTTTGGTAGGACAACAAACCCCCTTGATTTCTCAAAAAAAAGAAAAAAAAAGTGAGGGACATTCTGCTGACACTTCACGAGAAGAGGATATAGGTGGTATCTCGTGATTGGCAGGACTATGGGCCATGAGATGAATCCTATTGTGATGCCATCAGCACCAGCGGTCGTCCCCACCTCCCCGCCAGCCACTATCCACTGTCGTCGCCACCACACGTTGTGCATGTCACCTGATGTTGGAGTTTAGTCCCACATCGACTAGCGGGCAGGACGATGTTGTTTCCATGTACCCTCTTTAGATCTATCCTCTCGGGTTTTTGGACGTGAGGGTATCTAACATTGTATCAAAGCAGATTTGACCTATTATACCCGTAAAGCAGAGTGGGAGCCTATCCACGTGGCAAGGATTGGACAAAACCGACCTGCATGTGAGGGGGAGTATTGGAGTTCAATCCCATCTCGACTAGGCATTAGGCGGTGTTGTCGTCATATATCCTCTGTGGATCTCCGCTTACGACCCAGGCTTTGGGATGAGAGGGTAATAGGTTGGGTGGTGTTGTCTTTCATATATCGGGTAATAGGTTGGGTGGTGTTGTCTTTATATATCATCTGTAGGCCTCCCCTTATGTCCTGGATTTTGGAATGTGAGGGTATCTAACAACGGCTACAGGTGGCTCCACCACCATCAGTCACCACCCCTCGTGGTGGGGTTTATCTCAAATTCCATGGTTCCACCAATTAGGAGATGTCAGCTCTCCTCTTCACATGGAGTTGTCAATAGATTATCCCTCAGAAAGTCCCTGTGTTTTATTTTCCTCAATACTTTAGTCTGATTTGTATAGGCAAGAGATGTTAGAGATGCATATAAAATCATTTTAGGGTGTGGTCGCGTCATACCAGACCGTTCTCTTTTTGAAAGATTTTCTGTCAAGACAAGGATATAACACCCTATAGCTAGTATGCAACCCCTATCACTCCTAATCAATAAAAGATTGTAAGATTAGGGTTTGCCTCCTTCTAAGGATTTGAACTATACATCTCATTTTATATTGGCCCCTCAACCTTTTCGTAATAAACAATTGGAACCCTGAACCATGCTCCGTCTACATTAGCCAGTACTTCAGCAATTTTTTTTTTCTAGAAATACGCTTATTGATTTCCAATAAGACTAAAATAAGGATTATTTTGACTTTGCCCCCCAAACTTTCCTTGAATTAGATTTTACCCCCCGTATTTCATTAATTAGATTTTATCCCGCAAAACTAACTGTTCCGTCGGCTCATCGTCTAAGAGAAAAGATGAGCTGACGGAAAAGAAATAAAGTTTTGGGGGGTGAGCAGATGGAACAGTTAGTTTTGAGGGGTAAAGTCTAATTAATGAAAATATGGAAGGTAAAGTTTAATTCAAGGCAAAATTTGGGGGGCAAAGTCAAAATAAACCTAAAAAGAAATATGTACTAAAGCAAGAAATATAAAATTACATGAAAAACAAACAAATTAAGAACAATAATCCCCAACTCGAGCCCGCTAGAAAAAGATTTAACTCGTCAAGCAAAGGACCTAAGGTCACTGAAGCCCAGTGTCTTGATAAATCTGAAGTTCTAATGATGACCACTACAGATTGTGAGAATGTAGTTTGAAAGGTACGTTGATTCCTGTCATTCCATAAGCTCCAGCAAATAGCTATGGAAACCATACTCCATATATAGTTTTCGGATGTCGGGAGTAGGGGTGTTCATGGTTCATGTTGGTTCGGTTTTTTGATAAATTTGGAACCAAACCGAAGTTGATCGGTTCTCTAGAAAATGGAACCGAACCAAACCATTCCTTGGTAAAAACCGAACCAAACCAAATCGGAAAAGTTTGGTTTGGTTCGGTTTGGTTATGCAGGTCTTTCAAATCGCTTGTCATCACACACTACAAGAAATATGTTCTTTACCGACGGATATTTTAATAACCGTCGGTAATAATATAATTTGTACCGACGGTTAAAATAATTTCCGTCGGTATTATAACTTCGATTTTTTTAATTTTTTTTGCATATTTATTACCGACGGTTTTATATAATTCGTCGGTAAAACGTTTTATACCGACGGAACATAGATTTCCGTCGGTAAAATTACTATATACCGACAGAAAAAAAAATATATGTCGGTATAAAGTCACGACGTTACTTTATACCGACGGACGTTATATGTCCGTCGGTATAAAGCAACGACAAAACTCAGGGTAAAAATCGGGTCTCTGGGAAGAATAAAGCCCTGAGTTTTGTCGTCGAATTATACCGACGGAAATTATTTATCCGTCGATATAATAGCATTATATCGACGGATAAATAATGTCCGTCGGTAAAACTCCACGACGAAACTCAGGGTAAAAACCGGCTCTCTGGAAAAAATAAAACCCTGAGTTTCGTCGTCGCTTTTTACCGACGGATAGTGTTGTACTGTCGGTAAAAAGTGTATTTTTACCGACGGAAGTAAAAACTACCGTCGGTAAAAACCCTGTTATAACTAGCTTCCAGCGATCCTCTTCTGTTCTGTTTCGATCTAAACCCTCTCCCTGCCCCCCCCCCCCCCCCCTCTCTCTCTCTCTCTCTCTCTAAATCTTCCCCATCCCCGGCCTCCCTCCCCCCTCCCCGGCCTTCCTCCCCCCCTCCCCGGCCTCCCTCGCGTTCCTCCGGCCGGCCACCCCTCCCCTCTCTTGCGCGCCGGCGAGCTCCTCCTCCTCCTCCTCCTCGTGGACTCCGGTGAGCTCCTCCTCCTCATCCTCCTCCTCCCTCTCCCCCCTAGTTAATAGGCAAAGTGAAATTTAGCTCAAAAGTATTTTGCCCCATTGAATTTTAGCTCAAAAATAAAAAATCATTTATTTTAGTTCAAAAATTTAGCTCAAAAATATTTTAGCTCAAAGTTAGATTCGGGTTATGTTTGTGTTTGTTTTGGATTAAATTCATGTCCAATAAAGATGCCAATTTAAGTAATTAAAACTATTTATAAATCAGTTATTTTCTCTTTAAATTAATAAAATAACAGTCGAATAAAGAAATATTTTGAAATCATTCGTTTTGGATGTCAGTTAATTATAGTCTAATTACATTTTGCCCCATTGAAGTCTAATTACATTTTGCCCCATTGAAGTCAAATTATCATTACAAAGTGAGAAATTAAGTATTTGACAAAAGGAGTATTGTGCTAACATTTCAAACTTAGGGAGCGTTTTGGAACAAAGTAAACTATAGGGGGGTTAAGTGTTTTTGGCAGTGATTCATATTTCGTGAGGACTCAGAGGCGATAGCGATTCACGTTTCGTGAGGACTCAGAGGCGATAGCGATTCACGTTTCGTGAGGACTCAGAGGCGATAGCGATTCACGTTTCGTGAGGACTCAGAGGTGATAGTGATTCACGTAGGCTGAGGTCTTGGTTGAGGCGGACTGAGACATGTTCTTAATAATATGGGATAATTTTTCTCAAAACTCGGCCGGGCTATAGCCCGGCCGAGCCAACTATTAGATCCACCCATGACTTGACCCTTTCAACTATAACTATGCTCCGTCGGCATGTTGACCTTCCTCCTTAAAGTTTTAACCATTAGGCTTAATTTTTATCCCCAAAATATTCTTCCCAGTCGAAATATAAAGATTTTTCCCATCCATTAGGGATGTGGATGGCCTGTAGAAGTTTCGGTTCTGTGTTTCATACCCGGAAACCAAAACCGAATTTGTGCGGAGTCTTGTAACATTATTTGAAATTACTTCAGGTGTTGTATAGCCAGATAGACGAAGATGCCTTCGATCGACAAGAGTTGGATGCGTAATTCGAATCGCATGAGCCAAGAGTACAGAGAAGGAGTCAGGAAATTTCTGGATTTTGCATTTGAGCGTCTTGCACCGCTTGATGGAAAAATTATGTGTCCCTGTATAGACTGCGGAAGGATGACTAGGAAGGTTCGAGAGGAATATGAGGTTGATCTGGTAATGCGTGGCATTGACATTAGCTATACCCGTTGGTTCTCGCACGGTGAGGAGCTAGATGCAATCCCCATGACAGCTCACTATGAAACTGCAAACACAGTGATCGATGATGATAATATTAATACAGACGATGACGATGACATGCAGGGTATGATACATGATTTGCAAGGTGGAATAGGCACATAAACACCGTCAGGAGATCAGCCCAATATTGAAGCGGACAAGTTCTACAGATTGCTTAAAGATGCCTAACAACCTCTATACCCGGGGTGTGAGAAGTTTTCAAAACTCTCTTTCACTGTAAAGCTTCTTCATTAGAAGTGCCTCAATGGTTGGAGTAATAAGTCATTTAATATGTTGGTAGAGTTGCTGAAAGAGACTTTTCCTATGGGTGAGACAGTACCGAAATCATTCTACAAGGCGAAGAAGACAATTAAAGATCTCGGTCTGGGTTATGAGAAAATTGATGCATGTGTGAACAATTGTATGTTGTACCGGAAAGAGTACGAACATGTGCAGTCATGCCACATATGCGGAGCAACGAGATATAAAGAGACGGATGCCGAGTCTAGTATCAATCGAAGGAAGAAAAATATATCTACAAAGGTTCTCCTATACTTCCCGCTTAGGGACAGGCTTCAGAGGTTATTTATGTCATTGAAGACTGCTGAGCACATGAGGTGGCATGCACGAGAACGTACAAATGACGGGGTTATGAGACATCCGGCCGACTCTCTGACGTGGAAAGATTTTGATCATACCTATCTTGAATTCGCATGTGAAGTTCGCAACGTCAGGTTAGGGCTTGCTAGTGATGGCTTCAATCCCTTTGGGAATATGAGTGTGTCGTACAGTATTTGGCCAATTGTCCTAGTTCCATATAATTTGCCTCCCTGGATGTGCTTAAAAAAGCCATACACCATGCTCTCTTTGCTCATTCCCGGACCCAGGTCGCCTGGTAATGATATTGACGTTTACTTGCAGCCGTTGATTGAGGAGTTAAACGAGTTATGGGAAGTTGGGGCCAATACGTATGATGCATCGTTGCGCCAGAATTTTGGATGCATGCGGCACTTTTATGGACCATCAACGATTTTCCTGCATATGCCAACTTATCCGGGTGGAGTACTAAAGGAAAATTGGCATGCCCTATATGCAATAAGGAGACAGATTCATTACGGTTGAAGAACAGAGGCAAGTTCTGTTATATGGGCCATCGAAGATTCCTTATTGACGGCCATAAATGGAGGCAGAACAAAAGAGCGTTCAACGGCAAGAAGGAACTTGCAAAGGCCCCGGAGCAGCTTTCGGGGGTAGAAGTCTTGTGCGAATTGGATCAGCTTGATGCCGTGGTACTTGGAAAAGGTAAAAAGAAGAGAATATATGAAGATTCTACGCGTGAGCATAACTGGAAGAAGAAGAGTATTTTCTTTAAACTACCATACTGGAGCAGCCTACTCTTGCGGCATAACTTGGATGTCATGCATATCGAGAAAAATGTGTGTGACAACATTATAGTAACACTGCTGAATCTCGAAGGTAAGACGAAGGATAATCTTAAATCTCGTCTCGATCTTGAGAAGTTGGACATCCGAAAATCACTTCATCCCCAAGAGATTGGGGATAAGTATGTGTTGCCAGTTGCATGCTACACCATGAGCTCACAGTAAAAGGCAGCCTTATGTGCATTCCTACAGTCTGTGAAAATGTCAGACGGTTATTCTTCGAATATCGCACGATGCGGGCAAGAGAACGGCCGGAAGTTGTCTGGATTAAAGAGCCACGATTGTCATGTTCTTATGCAGCGATTGTTATCTCTTGCTATACATAGGAATTTAACCGAACAGGTGTCCGGTCCTTTAGTTGAGCTCAGCACTTTTTTTAGATAGTTGTGCTCGAAGGTACTTAGACTGGACCAACTTGATCAGTTGGAGAGAGATATTGCGATCACATTGTGCAAGCTAGAGATGATATTTCCACCTTCCTTCTTTGATGTCATGGTGCATTTGACCGTTCACTTGGCAAATGAGGCCAAACTCGGTGGCCCAGTTCATTACTGCTGGATGTATTTTATCGAGAGGTAATCATCTTGTCTTATTTTTTAATATATTTGATCGTTCTTGATGTATTTATCTAAATTATTTTTCTCAAATTAGGTACTTGCGAACATTGAAATCATATGTTCGTAATAAAAGTCGTCCGGAGGGATCAATTACTGAAGGATACCTACCAGAAGAATGTCTAACATTCTGCTCAAGATACCTACATGGTATAGACACGCGATTCAATCAACTTGAGCGGAACTATGACAGTGGTCCAATAGACTACGATGGGGGTCTGTCTATATTTGCCGAAATGGGTAGACCTGTAGGAGGAGGCAAAACCCGTCGATTGTCTATAGATGAGATTCAACAGGCACATATGTATGTGTTGCGCCAATGTGATGAAGTGTGGTCATTCATTGAGTGAGCATTTTACGATCATTTACTCATTCTTTCAGTTCATTCATTAAGTATATGTGCTAATTATAATCTAATTCATAACCTGTAAAACAGGAAGCATAAAGCCATCATTAATAATCGGGGTACTCGAAATCTCCATAAATTCATGATCGTGAATTCCCATCATGGTTCGAGAAACACGTAAGTATTCACATCATTACTGAAGTTTATTGATATCCATTACCGAATAATAATTATGTGTTCATATCATAAATGTCATGTGGTTATTATATGCACAAGAGCTGCACGATAACCACGATCCGCTGATAAATGAGGATATCTGGCGCTTATCTTGTAGTCCTTTGCAAGACGCAATATCGTACGATGGTTATATCGTGAATGGTTATAGAATTCGGACGAAAGATAGTAAAAAATCACGAAGAACCCAAAATAGTGGGGTTGTCGTCAACGGTGAGCAAGAAGAATTAGGAAATATCGACTTCTACGGAGTTCTCAATGAGATTCTCGAGATTAAATTCCTTGGCCAAAATCGGATCGTATTATTCAAATGCGATTGGTATGATGTTAATAATCACGGGACTGGTTATAATGTCGACAAATACGGTTTTATCAGCATCAACACTAGCAAGAGATTGAATACCCAATATCAAGATCTATTCATTCTTGCTTCTCAAGCGAAACAGATATTTTATGCACCGGATAATACCTTTCCAGGTTGGCAAATTGTAGTCAGGTCACCACCCAGAGATTTTTATGACATGGGAGACAAGGATGCGGGGGTCGTCGATGATGATTTGAATGTATACCAGAATGATGAGATAATCATTGTCGACGCAGTGCACGACGAAAATGAAGAGGTCGACAATATAAACTGGACAGCGAATGCAGATCAAATGATAGAAGAGGAATGCGATGAGAGTAACAAAGATAAGACAGAAAATGACTAGACCGTATGTAAATCAAATTGTTTCATATTTAAATCAAATTGTTTCATATATAAATCATATTGTTTCATATGTATATCATATTAATTTATACTGTTTCATATGTAATTCAAACTGTTTCATATTGTTTCATCTGTTTCATATGTAAATTAAACTGTTTCATATTGTTTTATATGTAAATCTTACTGTTTCATATGTAAATTAAACTGTTTCAGATGGCATCACGGTCGAGGGTTCGTAGAGGCAGGGGTGGGGTAGCTCAGAGCGCTCCGGCTGCCACCCCAGGGTCCGAGGCCGAGCCGTCCGGATCTGGTAGTGCTGTTCCTCTCTCCACACCAGTTCCTGATGTGGTCGCAGCCTCCGGAGCTTCGAGCAGTGCTCAGCACTCGGCTACAGTGTCTACGCCCACAGGTAATGTTTAGATCTAAAGTTTTATACATGTAGTAAATACTTGTTCAATACTGATGTATATTTTATTTGCAGGATCGAGGATCACCAGGCACATAGGTGACCGGGGCGTGACGATGGCCCGGCGCTTGTCGACCTTACACGAGCCGCTTTCCCTACAGTGGAGCGGTAGGACCTTTGTGGGCGAGCACGCTTCTGACGCCGCCACGTGGGTCGGTATGATAGTACGGGAGGAGAGGAATGCCCCGATTATGGGGTTAAGGGGGTAGAAGAACATTAATGCATCATATAAGGAGAGAATGTATCAGGTGTTTTTGGTACGTTAGTTTCATTAAATCATTTTAGAATAATATTGTACTTCTTTATAATTTGATTTGATAAAATGACTTGTTTCTAAATTGATTTTATAGGAAAAATTTAAATGGGAGAACATGGAAATCGACACCCATCGGAAGGACTTGTGGAAGATGATGGGTGAGCGGTACAGGGATTATCGTCACGAGCTCTACCAGTTCTACGGTTACTTGGTCGGCCAGCCGGCTGAGGAGTTACAGGCTGCGGCTGGGACGAGAGACGTGCCACCGCTACACGTTCTACAGTTTTTGGTCGCTCACTGGGCCACCCCTCACTTTCAGGTATAATTATAATTTTGTTGATTCGTACTTGTTTTAATGTTATACTAAAAATTTGTATTGATGTTTCAAAATTTAATCGATTGACACAGACGAGTTCACGTAAAGGCAAGCAGAATAGAAATGCCTCGACGACACATGCTCCAGTGAAGGGGAGGACCTCCATGCCCCAGCTTGCCCAGCAGCTGGTAAATGATACAAATATTGTTATTATTTAAAACTCTATACATGTTATATTAACTCATCTATTTATTTTATATGTCCAACATACACAATCCTTGGGTCACGAGCCTAATCGGATTGACCTTTTTGAGGCCTCTAGGAGGCGGCGTACCGATATGGCATTTCTGGACGACAGGGTTGCCTCGCAAGTGGTAAGTAATTAAATTACTGTTAATATATTCTTATATGTATGCCATAAAATATCATTGAATATCATTGGTTGTTTTCATATAGGAGAGGATACGACTTTTGGTGACCCCGTCGGGCGAGGCCGGCTCCTCCTCCAGCTCAGTATCTATCGAATCAGTGATGGATACTGTGCTTAGACCGGCCATCCACGGCCGTGTCCTCTGTACAGGCCTTGGAGTCATGCCCTCCTCCTACTTTGGACGAGAGGGTATGCGCTCGAGGGCACAGAACACCCAGACCGGTGCTCTCACTCAGTTGAAGTCTGCGCTAGACGCGAAGCGAGAGTAGAGGCAGGCCCTCGAGCAGAGGGTTGAGGCGGAGTGAGAGCAGAGGCAGGCCCTCGAGCAGAGGGTTGAGGCGGAGAAGAAGGCCCTCGATGAGGAAAGAGAAGCTCGCAGGGAACTGGAGCATCGGCTTAATGACTTCATAAGCCGGTCTAGTGGTGGCTCATGGTCATGATCAGGTACTTACTAATCTTTATAATATTAGTAAAAAATATGAATCTTACTAATTTGAGTTTAGATCATATTATCATACTTATGATTTTCCAACACTTAGATTCTAAATCGGTCAATCGGAGCGTAAATTGTTCAAATATCCAATTAGAACTCGCTCGCAAGTTCGAAATACGGAATAATTCCAAGTTCGAATTATCGGATGCCAATCCGATGACGATCCGATCAAATCCAAATCTATTTCAAATCCGAAACACGCTAACTTATGATTTTCCAACACTTAGACTCTAAATCGGTGAATCGGAGCGTAAATTGTTCAAATATCCAATTAAAACTTGCTCGCAAGTCCAAAATACTGAATAATTCCAAGTTCGAATTATCGGATACCGATCCGATGACAATCCGATCGAATCCAAACCTATTTCAAATCCGAAACACGCTAACTTATGATTTTCCAACACTTAGACTCTAAATCGGTGAATCGGAGCGTAAATTGTTCAAATATCCAATTAGAACTCGCTCGCAAGTCCGAAATAAAGAATAATTCCAAGTTTGAATAATCGGATGTTGATCTGATGACGATCCGATCGAATCCAAACCTATTTCAAATCCGAAACACGCTAACTTATGATTTTCCAATACTTAGACTCTAAATCGGTGAATCGAAATGTAAATTGTTCAAATATCCAATTAGAACTCGCTCGCAAGTCCGAAATACGTAATAATTCCAAGTTTGAATTATTGGGTGCCGATTCGATGACGATCCGATCGAATCCAAACCTATTTCAAATCCGAAACATGCTAACTTATAATTTTCCAACACTTAGACTCTAAATCGGTGAATCGGAGCATAAATTGTTCAAATATCCAATTAGAACTCGCTCGCAAGTCTGAAATACGGAATAATTCCAAGTTCGAATTATCGGATGCCGATCCGATGACGATCCGATCGAATCCAAACCTATTTTAAATCCGAAACACACTAACTTATGATTTTCCAACACTTAGACTCTAAATCGGTGAATCGGAGCGTAAATTATTCAAATATCCAATTAGAACTCGCTGGCAAGTCCGAAATATGGAATAATTCTAAGTTCGAATTATCGAATGATGATCCGATCGAATCCAAACCTATTTCAAATCCGAAACACGCTAACTTATAATTTTCCAACACTTAGACACTAAATCGGTGAATCGGAGCGTAAATTGTTCAAATATCAAATAAGAACTCGCTGGCAAGTCCGAAATATGGAATAATTCCAAGTTCGAATTATCGGATGCCGATCCGATGATGATCCGATCGAATCCAAACCTATCTCAAATCCGAAACACGCTAACTTATGATTTTCCAACATTAGACACTAAATCGATGAATCGGAGCGTAAATTATTCAAATATCCAATTAGAACTCGCTCGCAAGTCCGAAATACGGAATAATTCTAAGTACGAATTATCGGATGCTGATCTGATGACGATCCGATCGAATCCAAACATATTTCAAATCCGAAACACGCTAACTTATGATTTTCCAACACTTAGACTATAAATCGGTGAATCGAAGCGTAAATTGTTCAAATATCCAATTAAAACTCGCTCGCAAGTCCGAAATACTGAATAATTCCAAGTTCGAATTATCGGATACCGATTCGATCGAATCCAAACTTATTTCAAATCCGAAACACGCTAACTTATGATTTTCCAACACTTAGACTCTAAATCGGTGAATCGGAGCGTAAATTGTTTAAATATCCAATTAGAACTCGCTCGTACGTCCGAAATACTGAATAATTCCAAGTTCGAATTATCAGATGCCGATCCGATGATGATCCGATCGAATCCAAACCTATTTCAAATCCGAAACACGCTAACTTATAATTTTTCAACACTTAGACTCTAAATCGGTGAATCGGAGCGTAAATTATTTAAATATCAAATTAGAAATCGCGCGCAAGTTCGAAATACGGAATAATTCCAAGTTCGAATTATCGGATGCTGATCTGATGATGATCCGATCGAATCCAAACCTATTTCAAATCTGAAACACGCTAACTTATGATTTTCCAACACTTAGACTCTAAATCGGTGAATCGGAGCATAAATTGTTCAAATATCCAATTAGAACTCGCTCGCAAGTCCGAAATACGGAATAATTCCAAGTTCGAATTATCGGATGCCGATCCGATAACGATCCAATCGAATCCAAACCTATTTCAAATCAGAAACACGCTAACTTATGATTTTCCAACACTTAGACTCTAAATCGGTGAATCGGAGCGTAAATTCCTCAAATATCCAATTAGAACTCGCTTGCAAGTCCGAAATACGAAATAATTCTAAGTTCGAATTATCGGATGCAGATCCGATGACGATCCGATCGAATCCAAACCCATTTCAAATCCGAAACACGCTAACTTAAGATTTTCTAACACTTAGACTCTAAATCAGTGAATCGGAGCGTAAATTATTCAAATATCCAATTAGAACTCGCTCGCAAGTCCGAAATACGGAATAATTCCAAGTTTGAATTATCGGATGCCGATCCGATGACGATCCGATCGAATCCAAACATATTTCAAATCCGAAACACGCTAACTTATGATTTTCCAACACTTAGACTCTAAATCGGTGAATCGGCGCGTAAATTGTTCAAATATCCAATTAGAACTCGCTCGCAAGTCCGAAATATAGAATAATTCTAAGTTCGAATTCTCGGATGCCGATCCGATGACGATCCGATCGAATCCAAACCTATTTCAAATCCGAAACACGCTAACTTATAATTTTCCAACACTTAGACTCTAAATCGGTGAATCAGAGCGTAAATTGTTCAAATATCCAATTAGAACTCGCTCGCAAGTCCGAAATACGAAATAATTCCAAGTTCAAATTATCGGATGCCGATCCAATGACGATCCGATCGAATCCAAACCTATTTCAAATCGAAATCACGCTAACTTATGATTTTCCAACACTTAGACTCTAAATCGATGAAACGGAGCGTAAATTATTCAAATATCCAATTAGAACTCGCTCGCAAGTCCGAAATACGGAATAATTCCAAGTTCTAATTATCGGATGCCGATCCGATGATGATCCGATCGAATCCAAACCTATTTCAAATCCAAAACACGCTAACTTATAATTTTCCAACACTTAGACTCTAAATCGGTGAATCGGAGCATAAATTGTTCAAATATCCAATTAGAACTCGTATGCAAGTCCGAAATATGGAATAATTCCAAGTTCGAATTATCGGATGCCGATCCGATGACGATCCGATCGAATCCAAACCTATTTCAAATCCGAAACACGCTAACTTATGATTTTCCAACACTTAGACTCTAAATCGGTGAACCGGAGCGTAAATTGTTCAAATATCCAATAAGAACTCGCTGGCAAGTCCGAAATACGGAATAATTCCAAGTTCGAATTATCGGATGATGATTCGATCGAATCCAAACCTATTTCAAATCCGAAACACGCTAACTTATAATTTTCCAACACTTAGACTCTAAATCGGTGAATCGGAGCGTAAATTTTTTAAATATCCAATTAGAACTCGCTGGCAAGTCCGAAATATGGAATAATTCCAAGTTCGAATTATCGGATACCGATCCGATGACGATCCGATCGAATCCAAACATATCTCAAATCCGAAACACGCTAACTTATGATTTTCCAACACTTAGACACTAAATCGGTGAATCGGAGCGTAAATTGTTCAAATATCCAATTAGAACTCGCTCGCAAGTCTGAAATACGGAATAATTCTAAGTACGAATTATCGGATACCGATCCGATGACGATCCGATCGAATCCAAACCTATTTCAAATCCGAAACACGCTAACTTATGATTTTCCAACACTTAGACTATAAATCGGTGAATCGGAGCGTAAATTGTTCAAATATCCAATTAAAACTCGCTCGCAAGTCCGAAATACTGAATAATTCAAAGTTTGAATTATCGGATGCCGATCCGATGATGATCCGATCGAATCCAAACCTATTTCAAATCCGAAACACGCTAACGTATGATTTTACAACACTTAGACTCTAAATCGGTGAATCGGAGTGTAAATTGTTTAAATATCCAATTAGAACTCGCTCGCACGTCTGAAATACTGAATAATTCCAAGTTCGAATTATCGGATGCCGATCCGATGATGATCCGATCGAATCCAAACCTATTTAAAATCCGAAACACGCTAACCTATAATTTTCCAACCCTTAGACTCTAAATCGGTGAATCGGAGCGTAAATTGTTTAAATATCAAATTAGAACTCGCTCGCAAGTCCAAAATACGGAATAATTCCAAGTTCGAATTATCGGATGCTGATCCGATGATGATCTGATCGAATCCAAACCTATTTCAAATCCGAAACACGCTAACTTATGATTTTCCAATACTTAGACTCTAAATCGGTGAATCGGAGCATAAATTGTTCAAATATCCAATTAGAACTCGCTCGCAAGTCCGAAATACGGAATAATTCCAAGTTCGAATTATCGGATGCCGATCCGATAACGATTCAATCGAATCCCAACCTATTTCAAATCAGAAACACGCTAACTTATGATTTTCCAACACTTAGACTCTAAATCGGTGAATCGGAGCGTAAATTGTTCAAATATCCAATTAGAACTCGCTCGCAAGTCCGAAATACGAAATAATTCCAAGTTCGAATTATCGGATGCGGATCCGATGACGATCCGATCGAATCCAAACCTATTTCAAATCCGAAACACGCTAACTTATGATTTTCCAACACTTAGACTCTAAATCGGTGAATCGGAGCGTAAATTATTCAAATATCCAATTAGAACTCGCTCGCAAGTCCGAAATACGAAATAATTCCAAGTTTGAATTATCGGATGCCGATCCGATGATGATCCGATCGAATCCAAACCTATTTCAAATCCGAAACACGCTAACTTATGATTTTCCAACACTTATACTCTAAATCGGTGAATCGGAGCGTAAATTGTTCAAATATCCAATTAGAACTCGCTCGCAAGTCCGAAATATGAAATAATTCCAAGTTTGATTTCTCGGATGCCGATCCAATGACGATCCGATCGAATCCAAACCTATTTCAAATCCGAAACACGCTAACTTATAATTTTCCAACACTTAGACTCTAAATCGGTGAATCAGAGCGTAAATTGTTCAAATATCCAATTAGAACTCGCTCGCAAGTCCGAAATACGGAATAATTCCAAGTTCGAATTATCGGATGCCGATCCAATGACGATCCGATCGAATCCAAACCTATTTCAAATCCGAAACACGCTAACTTATGATTTTCCAACACTTAGACTCTAAATCAGTGAAACGGAGCGTAAATAGTCAAATATCCAATTAGAACTCGCTCGTAAGTCCGAAATACGAAATAATTCCAAGTTCGAATTATCGAATGCCGATCCGATGACGATCCGATCGAATCGAAACCTATTTCAAATCCGAAACACGCTAACTTATAATTTTCCAACACTTAGACTCTAAATCGGTGAATCGGAGCATAAATTGTTCAAATATCCAATTAGAACTCGCATGCAAGTCCGAAATATGTAATAATTCCAAGTTCGAATTATCGGATGTCGATCCGATGACGATCCGATCGAATCCAAACCTATTTCAAATCCGAAACATGCTAACTTATGATTTTCCAACACTTAGACTCTAAATCGGTGAATCGGAGCGTAAATTGTTCAAATATCCAATTAGAACTCGCTCGCAAGTCCGAAATATGAAATAATTCCAAGTATGAATTATCGGATGCCGATCCGATGATGATTCGATCGAATCCAATCCTATTTCAAATGCGAAACACGCTAACTTATGATTTTCCAACACTTAGACTCTAAATCGGTGAATTGGAGCGTAAATTGTTCAAATATCCAATTAAAACTCGCTCGCAAGTCTGAAATACTGAATAATTTAAAGTTCGAATTATCGGATGCCGATCCGATGCCGATCCGATCGAATCCAAACCAATTTCAAATCCAAAACACGCTAACTTATGATTTTCCAACACTTAGACTCTAAATCGGTGAATCGGAGCGTAAATTGTTCAAATATCCAATTAGAACTCGCTCGCAAGTCCGAAATACTGAATAATTCTAAGTTTGAATTATCGGATGCCGATCCGATGACGATCCGATCGAATCCAAACCTATTTTAAATCCGAAACACGCTAACTTATAATTTTCCAACACTTAGAATCTAAATTGGTGAATCGGAGCGTAAATTGTTCAAATATCCAATTAGAACTCGCTCGCAAGTTCGAAATACGGAATAATTCCATGTTTGAATTATCGGATGCCGATCCGATGACGATCCGATCGAATCCAAACCTTTTTCAAATCCGAAACACGCTAACTTATGATTTTCCAACACTTAGACTCTAAATCGGTGAATCGGAGCGTAAATTGTTCAAATATCCAATTAGAACTCGCTCGTAAATCCGAATTATGGAATAATTCCAAGTTCGAATTATCGGATGCCAATCTGATGACGATCCGATCGAATCCAAACCTATTTCAAATCCGAAACACGATAACTTATGATTTTCCAACACTTAGACTCTAAATCAGTGAATCGGAGTGTAAATTGTTCAAATATCCAATTGGAACTCGCTCGCAAGTCCGAAATACGGAATAATTCCAAGTTCGAATTATCGAATGCCGATCCGATGACGATCCGATCGAATACAAACCTATTTCAAATCCGAAACACGCTAACTTATGATTTTCCAAAAGTTAGACTCTAAATCGGTGAATCGGAGCGTAAATTGTTCAAATATCAAATTAGAACTCGCTCGCAAGTCCGAAATACGGAATAATTCCAAGTTCGAATTATCGGATGCCGATCCGATGACGATCCGATCAAATCCAAACCTATTTCAAATCCGAAACATGCTAACTTAAGATTTTCCAACACTTAGACTCTAAATCGGTGAATCCGAGCGTAAATTGTTCAAATATCCAATTAGAACTCGCTCGCAAGTCCGAAATACGGAATAATTCCAAGTTCGATTTATCGGATGCCGATCCGATGCCGATCCGATCGAATCCAAACCTATTTCAAATCCGAAACACGCTAACTTATGATTTTCCAACACTTAGACTCTAAATCGGTGAATCGAAGCGTAAATTGTTCAAATATCCAATTAGAACTCGCTCGCAAGTCCGAAATATGGAATAATTTCAAGTTTTAATTATCGGATGCTGATCCGATGACGATCCGATCGAATCCAAACCTATTTCAAATCTGAAACTCGCTAACTTATGATTTTCCAACACTTAGACTCTAAATCGGTGAATCGGAGCGTAAATTGTTCAAATATCCAGTTAGAACTCACTGGCAAGTCCGAAATACGGAATAATTCCAAGTTTGAATTATCGGATGCCGATCCGATGACGATCCGATCGAATCCAAACCGATTTCAAATCCGAAACAAGCTAACTTATAATTTTCTAACACTTAGATTCTAAATCGGTGAATCAGAGCGTAAATTGTTCAAATATCCTATTAGAACTCGCTCGCAAGTTCGAAATACGGAATAATTCTAAGTTCGAATTATCGGATGCCGATCCGATGCCGATCCGATCGAATCCAAACCTATTTCAAATCTGAAACACGCTAACTTATGATTTTCCAACACTTAGACTCTAAATTGGTGAATATGAGCGTAAATTGTTCAAATATCCAATTAGAACTCGCTCGCAAGTCCGAAATACGGAATAATTCCAAGTTCGAATTATCGGATGCCGATCCGATGATGATCCGATCGAATCCAAACCTATTTCAAATCCGAAACAAGCTAACTTATAATTTTCCAACACTTAGACTCTAATTCGGTGAATCGGAGCGTAAATTATTCAAATATCCAATTAGAACTCGCTCGCAAGTCTGAAATACGGAATAATTCCAAGTTTGAATAATCGGATGACGATCCGATGACGATCCGATCGAATCCAAACCTATTTCAAATCCGAAACATGCTAACTTATGATTTTCCAACACTTAGACTCTAAATCGGTAAATCGGAGCGTAAATTATTCAAATATCCAATTAGAACTCGCTCGCAAGTCCGAAATACGTAATAATTCCAAGTACGAATTATCGGATGCCGATTCGATGACGATCCGATCGAATCCAAACCTATTTCGAAACACGCTAACTTATGAGTTTCCAACACTTAGACTCTAAATCGGTGAATCGGAGCGTAAATTGTTCAAATATCCAATTAGAACTCGCTCGCAAGTCCGAAATACAGAATAATATTCAAAGTTCGAATTATCAGATTCCGATCCGATGATGATTCGATCGAATCCAAACCTATTTCAAATCTGAAACACGCTAACTTATAATTTTCCAACACTTAGACTCTAAATCGGTGAATCGAAGCGTAAATTGTTCAAATATCCAATTAGAACTCGCTCGCAAGTCCGAAATACGGAATAATTTTAAGTTCGACTTTTTGGATGCCGATCCGATGACGATCCGATCGAATCCAAACCTATTTCAAATCCGAAACATGCTAACTTATGATTTTCCAACACTTAGACTCTAAATCGGTGAATCGGAGCGTAAATTGTTCAAATATCCAATTAGAACTCGCTCGCAAGTCCGAAATACGAAATAATTCCAAGTTCAAATTATCGGATGCCGATCCGATGATGATCCGATCGAATCCAAACCTATTTCAAATCCAAAACACGCTAACTTATGATTTTCCAACACTTAGACTCTAAATCGGTGAATCGGAGCGTAAATTGTTCAAATATCCAATTAGAACTCGCTCGCAAGTCCGAAATACGAAATAATTCCAAGTTTGAATTATCGGATGCCGATCCGATGACGATCCAATCGAATCCAAACCTATTTCAAATCTGAAACACGTTAACTTATGATTTTCCAACACTTAGACTCTAAATCGGTGAATCGGAGCGTAAATTGTTCAAATATCCAATTAGAACTTGCTCGCAAGTCCGAAATATGGAATAATTCCAAGTTTGAATTATCGGATGCCGATCCGATGACGATCCGATCGAATCCAAACCTATTTCAAATCCGAAACACGCTAACTTATGATTTTGCAACACTTAGACTCTAAATCGGTGAATCGGAGCATAAATTGTTCAAATATCCAATTAGAACTCTCTTGCAAGTTCGAAATACGAAATAATTCCAAGTTCGAATTATCGGATGCCGATCCGATCGAATCCAAACCTATTTCAAATCCGAAACACGCTAACTTATAATTTTCCAACACTTAGACTCTAAATCGGTGAATCGGAGCGTAAATTGTTCAAATATCCAATTAGAACTCGCTCGCAAGTCCGAAATACGGAATAATTCCAAGTTCGAATTATCGGATGCCGATCCGATGACGATCCGATCGAATCCAAACCTATTTCAAATCTGAAGCACGCTAACTTATGATTTTCCAACACTTAGACTCTAAATCGGTGAATCGGAGCGTAAATTGTTCAAATATCCAATTAGAACTCGCTCGCAAGTCCGAAATACGGAATAATTCTAAGTTCGAATTATCGGATGCCGATCCGATGACGATCCGATCGAATCCAAACCTATTTCAAATCCGAAACACGCTAACTTATAATTTTCCAACACTTAGACTCTAAATCGGTGAATCGGAGCGTAAATTGTTCAAATATTCAATTAGAACTTGCTCGCAAGTCCGAAATACAGAATAATTCCAAGTTCGAATTATCGGATGACAATCCGATGACGATCCGATCGAATCCAAACCTATTTCAAATCCAAAACACGCTAACTTATGATTTTCCAACACTTAGACTCTAAATCGGTGAATCGGAGCGTAAATTGTTCAAATATCCAATTAGAACTCGCTTGCAAGTCCGAAATACGGAATAATTCCCAGTACGAATTATCGGATGCCGATCCGATGACGATCCGATCGAATCCAAACCTATTTTAATCGGAGCGTAAATTGTTAAAATATCCAATTAGAACTCGCTCGCAACTTCGATCGGATGCCGATCCAATCGAATCCAAACCTATTTCGAAACACGCTAACTTATGATTTTTTAACGCTTAGACTCAGTTATAGATATAAACCATTTTTTTAACAAATACATGTTAATTGCAGGAGCCGGGCGGCGTCAGGGGATGAGAGCACCAGCATTGGTGGCGGGCCGCGTGGGGTGGTTGAGATAGGGCATGTATCATCTCTCAGTTTTGGATTGTATAAAAATTATTTTGTAATATGTGGTTATTTTTTTTTCTTATCTATAATTGTCGGGTATTGTGGTAATATTTGATAATTTGCTGTAATATTTTAAAATTTTAGGTAATGTTTGATAATTTGCGATAATATTTTATAAATTATGGTAATATTTGATAAATTGTGGTAATATATTGTGGTTATGTTTTCAATCACAGGAATTAAATAACATTATTTAGGTAATTTTATTTTAAAAAAAACATACTTTTTACCGACGGAAATTAAAGATTCCGTCGGTGATAATCTTTTTATTTTTTTAAATTATTAATAAATTTTCGACGGATAATATATATCCGTCGGTAATATATATATAATTACCGACGGTAAATATAATAACAGTCGGTAAAAATCTTATATATTGCCGACGGATAGTTATTTTCCGTCGACAATAATATATTATATTTATTATTAATTATTCAAATATTACCGACGGCTCTAATATTACCGTCGGTATTAATTATTATTACTGACGAAAATATTTAGTCTGTCGCATCTTTTTCCCGACATCTTTTTTGCCGACAGACTGGAGACGGAAATCTCCTCCGTCGCTATAAAGTATTACCGACGGAAAACTAATATTACCGACGGATATTGTCCGTCTGTAAAAACTGTTTTTTTTGTAGTGACACCATGAGGCGTGAATGGTTGAGCCGCTGAGTTGGTTCATATTTTATTTTTTAAGCTTTTAACTTTAGGTGCTGCTATTTGCCCCTATAGAATTACTAGCAACACCTTTAATTTTTTACTTTGAGATATTTCATAAGTTGGAATTTGGGGGTGCTAGTAATTATGTGGGTGCAAATAGCAACACCCATCACTTTTCAGCTTCATCATACCGTTAAACACTTGAAAGTTTTGAATGCACCGAGTGGTGGTAATTGGGGTCACCACCATGTAATGTACAATATTAATGAGACTGTACACTGTACAGTAGTAACACTGAGGGTATAGTACCAATGGTTTGGGTTGGGTTGGTTCGGGTTAAAAAACTCACAGCCCAGAACCGAACCGACCATAGCGAGTTTTTTATTTTTTTGGAACCGAGTCAAACCGAACGGTCAAAAATACCCAATTCAAACCGAATCAAATGGACAGATTAAGTTTGGTTTGAGAGTCAACCCGAACCGCTGAACACCCCTAGTCGGGAGGTACCTTAGTCTCTCTCCAATAACTGACTCCAAAGTAAATTTAATATGGTTGGTAAGCCTACAATGCCCAACTTAGTGGTGAAGCACTTCCAAAGCTCTTTCGAAAATAAGCATGTTGAAGCTCATGGCTCCAACAATCGTTTTGGAGAAGTATTGAGCTATATATAGTTAGTGCAACAGTGTCATTTCTCATACCCATCCTAACCCGACCCAATCTCGCAAGATCCAAACCGAGCTAATATGGTTTGGTCCAGTTGGGTTAGGAATTCGATGACCAGGTTGGGTCAAGGTTAGGGTTAGGGTTGGAGTTAAGATTGGGTTTTCTCAAACCGAGGTTGGATTTGGTCCTGTTAGGATTGTCATTTGTAACTTAAAGTTGGGTTAGAGGTGATCTCAACCCGAGTTGCAGCCCTTAGGTTGTAATGGCAATAGCCGGTGATCGCCATGACGATGGCGGTTGCCGACACCAGCAATGATGATGTCCACGCAGGGCTAGCTCGATACAAGTTGACGCATAAGGCGGAAATAGTAAATATGATTTTTTTGATATTAATATAATAATATATATTAAATTAAATTTTTAAGTAGCATGAAAATTTTATCTTATACGGGAGCCTTAGGTTTTATTTTGCAAGACTCTCAGGTTGTTTAAATGGCTTTGAGTTTTGGGAGGGCTTTGCAAAGTAAAAATTATTAGAGCACGTATTGAAAGATCACCTCATGCACAAGTGGTAGCAGCCGCCTCTTTTCTTATGTAACAGTTTTATCTTATCTCTAGATTTTCTGTTGAGCATAGACGCTTTAATACTGTTGGAGGATTATTCTCTCACCTCGGTGAAGTAGAGGGCGGAAGCGATTCCTATATGTATATTTGTGATGTCATCTCAACACCAGGGTTTTGGGATATAGGAAATCTCACATGGTATCAGAGTCTAACCGTATCACTCACTTTCCAGGTGTAGTCCCCACACATCTATAATCCATGTGACAAGGACTAGAAAAAGATTGGCCTACACGTGAGGGGGAGTGTTGAAGGATTAGTCCCACCTCGGTGAAGTAGAGGGCAGAAGCAATCCTTATATGTATATTGGGATCTCATCTCAACACCTGGATTTTGGGATAGAGGAAATCTCACATATAAAAGGCAATCACTATATATAATAAAAAGTTATGAAGTGAAGCTTTTTTATTTCCACTCTTTCTGTAATTTTTTTAAAAATAACTATAAAGATTCTTGATAAGCACATGTCATGTACTGAGCATTGGCCGATGACCCCTCATGGGCATGATTAATGCTATTTGAACATGCTACGGGACAATCCGCGATGGTGTGGAGACGACGGCCAAGGATTGGTGCGAATGCCGATGCACTGAGCTCTTGCCGACACCCCCACATTACCGTGAGATTGTCCCATAGTAGAGAGAGAGAGAGAGAGAGAGAGAGAGAGAGAGAGAGAGAGAGAGAGAGACTATTGCTGACGTGAGAGAAGGTAGGGGGTGATGTAGATGGGATAAGGGTGTATGGTGGTTGAACGGTTCGCGTGATAGAGTTGGTGGGGTTGCTATTGTTCTCTTTTGCCATTTTCTACTTTTATACATCTTGAAGGAAATGATTGAAATCATTCGACTGCCTAACTCACAGTGACATGCGGCTGGCTAAGGTTTATGATGTTTATCTATGTTTTTTGTCTCTTATTATTATTATTATTATTATTATTATTATTATTATTATTATTATTATTATTATTATTTTTATTTTTAAGATCGGCGGGTGTTCTGAAACCTTTCGGGCATTGGCCCACTTCGGGCTCGGACTAATCCCTCCGAGAATGAAGTCCAACCCACTCGGCAATTCCCACTTCACTCCAAGATAAATCGAGGGGAGGAGTCGTCGAACCTACAACCTCCTCACCAAGCATCAGTTACTTTGCCAACTCTTCTATCCCTTGGTGGGTTGTTTATTATCCTTTTTATTTTTTTTTGAGAGGAGGGGAGGCCACAATCGGACCTCATGGAGGTGCCACTGTTGGAAATCTAATCGTTCTATACTAGCAATCTTAAGGATTTATCAAGTACTTTATATTAACTAATTGAATATTTAGCAAATATGATTTTTCACGCAAGCAAAAAACAAGTCACAAATTTCTTTTAGAAATTGTTTGCCAAGGCAGAGCGGGTTCTATGGAACCGTCATTCACCTTGCCGAACTTTTCTAAAAGAGAGAAATAATCTATCTCTAATTATTTAGGTTCCTCTATTAGATGCAAATTGATTAATTAGAAGAATAGGACAAGAGTAGAGTTAGAAACTCTGGCCTGTGGTCGAAACGTGCTAGGCACTGTCCCAAGAAACTTATTGCCCCCCTCGTGCGGGTCTCGTGGCAATGGTTCTCGGAGATATGACGACCCCGGTCAGGCGACCTCCTTCTCGTCGGCACGACTTCAAGAAGGCTTTGCGAACCTCGTAGACTTTCAGGAACCCAGCGACTCGATGACGACTTCTCGAGGCCGGGAGGTAGCACCGCAGCAAAGCTTTGGTCCGAGAGAGGGAGTCTCTTCGGAGCAAAGGGGCAGCACAACAGCAACTCGGCACGAGAGAATGGGAGAGGGAGAGGCAGTAAGCAGGGAAGAATTCCGATTTTCGGAGTATGTAAATCCCATAGCTGCACCGGGCCTTATATAGGCCTCGGGCTGTTAATGGGAGGCTGAAAGAGGGGAGCGGTTAATGGGCTGCGATTAAGCCCATTAACCTCGCACGTTACAGCTCGCAGCGAGCCTGTACGTAACGGCTAGCATGCAACGCTTCTCGCGTAACGGCTAGTGTCCCAAATGGTAAATAATAAATAGTGGAGGACTTAAGAGCAAAAAACAAAAATAGGGCAGGTGCGGACCAGCCCATTTCGGAGGTGCTATCGTGTCCGGGTCCGCGGGCGCACACACACGCGCCCCCCAGCCCATGCCCAAGCCCGGCCCGGCCCGGCTCGGCTCGGCACGGCACACACACGCGCGCGCGTGTGTGGGCTAGTGGAGCCCCTCCTCTAGTGTGATGACTAGTGGGGGGAAGTGGGGAATCCTATTTAAGTTGGTAGGGGATTTTTCCCCTTACCGATATGGGACTAAAAGCCCATTCCTTTGTGTGGTTTTAAAACACACACCCAACAATCCCCCACATGTGTTTAAAACCACTAAATATTAAATATTAAATAATTAAAAAATTCAAAAGGTAAAGTAAAAAGACTTTGCTGGATTCCTTATACTACGCAGTAGGTGTAGGTACCTTCCGGTTTGAACCTCCACTTAGTACAGTTGTATACATCCGTGAGGACTTGGTGGACTACGCCTTGAACCAGTCTCATTTATCGGGTTTCTACAAGTAGTACACGTAGTACAGTTTTCGATGGTTCTAAGCGGGTTGCGCTATTAATGGCCTTGCGCATATATCTTTTCTTGTATGTTTCTAGGGAGCAGCCCTGGTCCCAGAGTTGCGGCCTCACAACGACATACATATAGGTAAGTCCTAATAGGGGTGTGAGCAAGGCGACACCCCGCCTCATGGGTCTTGGACTTATTAAGAGTTTTAAACTCATCCTACCCCTTGCTTTTAATAAGCACTGACGTCATAGGGACGGGAGCATTATTCAGTGCTCCTCATTTTCAATCACTACTACAGTTTGTTTCTACCCATTGAACCTCCGTGAGGTTGGGTTCCCACTGCGGTGATTTTTCTTATGGGCTTAATCCCATCCCCCTCGACGATTCTAAGACCACTGTCCTAGATAGGCCCTTAGTTAGATGATCCGCCAAATTCTTTTCGGATCTAACAAAGTCTAGGGCAATTATTTGATTTTTCATCTTATATCTGAGAGATCTATGTCTCACTTTCAGATGTCGATTTATTTTCACGTCAGCGTTTTCTTGATTACATTTATCAATAGCTGATCGACAATCACAATGGATAGATATAGCCGGTAAAGGCTTTTCTATCAATGGGATCTCATATAGAAGATCTCGAAGCCATTCTGCTTCTGTGCTAGTGGTATCTAGCGCTATCATTTCTGATTCCATAGTACTCCTAGCTATAACAGTTTGTTTGGTGGATTTCCAAGATATGGCTCCACCTCCTAGTAGGAATACATATCCGGTTGTGGACTTAATATCTATTGAGTCACTAATCCAGTTAGCATCAGAGTATCCCTCTAATACAGCTGGATATCCACTATAGTGGAGACCGTATGATATGGTTCCCTTAAGATATCTAAAAATTCTTTCTAACGCATTCCAATGGGACAAATTTGGGTTAGACGTATAACGACTAAGTCTATTTACCGCGTAAGCGATATCGGGTCGAGTATAGTTTGCTAGAAAACCTAGCGATCCTATGATTTGAGCATACTCGCTCTGTAGTCTAGGAAGTCCAGTATTCTTTGTTAGATGGGTATTTGGATCATATGGTGTGGATACCGGTTGGCAATCGGGGTCGTAAAATTTCCTAAGGATTTTCTCGACATAGTGGGATTGGGATAACACTAAACCATTGTTCTTCCTAATGATCTTAGTGTTCAAAATAACGTCGGCTTGTCCTAAATCTTTCATGTCAAAGTTTTGGGACAAAAACTGTTTGATATCATTTATGATTTGTATGTTTGAACCGAATATCAGAATATCGTCAACATACAAACATAAAATGACAATATTATTACCATCTACTTTATGGTATACACATTCATCCGTTGAATTGATATCAAATCCATAGGATAAGATAACTTCATCGAATTTCATGTGCCATTGTTTTGGGGCTTGTTTAAGTCCATAGAGGGATCGAATTAACTTACACACCTTTCCCTCTTGTCCAGGTGCAGTAAATCCCTCGGGTTGGTCCATGTATATTTCCTCATTAAGGTCGCCATTCAAGAAAGCAGTCTTTACATCCATTTGATGTATGACTAGCTTATATATTGAAGCTAAGGCGATGAGGATCCTAATCGTGGTTATCCTAGCGACAGGTGAGTAGACATCAAAGTAGTCTATCCCTGGTTTTTGGGTAAAGCCCTTGGCTACAAGTCGTGCCTTAAATTTATCTATGGTACCGTCGGGTCTAAGCTTTTTCTTAAACACCCATTTACATCCTATGGTTTTACAACCAGGAGGTAAATTAGTGAGTTCCCAGGTATGGTTTTGAAGAATAGATTGGATCTCGTTATCTATGGCTTCTTTCCAAAAAGGTGAGTCTATGGACTTCATTGCATCTGTATAGGTGGAGGGAGAGTTCTCCACCATAAGTGCATAGAAGTCATCAAAGACTTTCTCTACACGGGCACGTTTACTCCTCCTAGGTTCGGTTTGGGTTACCGGTTCAGTCTGGTCTTCAGGTTCTAATTGGACTTCAGGTTCGATCTGAGTCACCTGATTAGAACTGGAGGCCTGGTTATTGGTATTAATCCTAGTGTTGATCCTAGTCTTATAAGGAAAGATGTTTTCGAAGTATGAAGCATCTCTTGCTTCGATTATGGTGTTATTGGCTATTTCGCTTATTTCAGAGTTAAACACTAAAAAACGATTAGCATTACTGTCTGACGCGTAGCCAATAAAGATGGCATCTACAGTCTTAGGTCCTATCTTCTTCCTTTTGTGATCGGGGATTTTTACCTTAGCTAGGCACCCCCACACTTTTAGGTATTCTAAGTTAGGTTTCCTATGTTTCCATACTTCGTATGGGGTCAAGTCATTATGTTTGAACGGAATGCGGTTAAGGATAAAACAAGCCGTCATTAGGGCTTCCCCCCACAAGTTCTCTGGCGCTCCAGAGCTTAATAACATGGAATTGACCATGTTCATTAGGGTTCTGTTTTTCCTCTCCGCTATACCGTTGGATTGGGGAGTGTAAGGAGCTGTGACTTCATGGAGTATTCCATAGTCATCACAGTACTCACTTAACTCATTTGAGGTGTACTCCCCTCCTCGGTCTGACCTAAGGATCTTAATGGTTTCGTCTAATTGGTTCTCAACCAGTGCTCTGTAAATTTTAAATTTACTGAGAACTTCATCCTTAGTTTTAATAAGGTAGAGGTGGCAATATTTTGAAGCGTCATCTATGAACGTTACAAAATATCTATTGCCACCTCTCGAGGTTCTCCCAGAATCACAGACATCGCTGTGAATTAATTCAAGTATATGGGAGTCTCGATCGATAGTTTTAAAGGATTTCTTAGGTTGTTTCGCTTCTACGCATATCTCGCACTTGTCGAGATTCCTAGTATCGGATTTGGGAATGATATTTAGGGTCATAAGTTTCTTAATTGAATTATAATTTACATGACCTAATCTTTGGTGCCAAGTGACCGAAGATTCAACATTCAGAATTGTAGACGAAGGATTAAAGACATTTAATTTAAATAAGCCATCACAAAGAAATCCTTTTCCAATAAAATTCATTCCTTTAGTTATTACAACTTTATTGGACTCAAATACAAGCTTATAGCCCTGTTGGACTAATAAGGACCCACTAATTAAGTTCCTCCTAATCTCCGGAACGTGGTGGACTCCGCGCAGGGTTAGGGTCTTCTCCGACGTCAGCTTCAGGTCGATCCGTCCTATCCCTAGCACACGAGCCTCAGCATTGTTCCCCATGCTTACAGCTCCTCCACCTGAGACCTGATAGGTGGAAAACAAAGATTGATCAGAGCAAACATGAATGTTAGCTCCTGTGTCAATCCACCAATCAAATGCTTGAAAGGTCATGTTAACTTCAGGGGTGAAGAGAACAGACCTGAAAGCGGTCCCAGAAGAGCCAGCTCCAGAGGTCACCATGTTGACTTGAGAGCCGGGTGGCGTTGGACCATTTCTTCTTGGATTTGGAGGTGGTGCTGTCTTCTTGTAGAAGCATTGGTTGGCCATGTGATTGGTCCGACCGCAGACGTAGCAGCAACGCACTCCTTCCTTCTTTTGGTCCTTGGGATGGTTTGGGTTATGGTTGCTATGGTATGGCTTCTTGGTATATGGCTTAGGCTTAGGGTGGAAGGGTTTCTTCTGGAACTTATGTCTAGGTTTTTGGAATGGTTTAGACGATTGACCCTCTACGTTGTTGACCTTGGGTTTGGATTCAGAGGATCCCTTTTCCCTGAGCCTATGTTGCTCCTCAATTCTAATAGAGTTTAGAACTTGAGTTAGGGTTAGGTCACCTTGGGTATGACTTAGGTGTTTAGAAAATTCAGACCAAGAAGCAGGTAGTTTATCTATAAGGCAGGCTATTTGGAAGGTTTCATCAAGGGTGGAACCATTAGTTTTCAGATGTTGGACTAGGTTCTCAAACTCATGAATCTGATCATTCATGGGTTTGGAGTCAACCATTTTGAAGCTGTTGAAGTCAGACGCTTTGAAGCGTTTTACTCCAGCATCATCTAGGCCATACTTACGCTCTAGGGTATCCCATAGGTCCTTAGGGTTTTGAATGGTATAATAGATATCGTATAATCTATCAGATAAGGCCCCTAGGATCCTATGAAGGCCATGGTAGTTGATTTCTTCTGGGGTCCTAGTGGGAATGCCAGAAGTGGATTCAGGTTCAGGTTGTGAAGTGGAGGCTCGGGTGCGACGAGTTTGGCTAGACCCGTTGGATACTCCTGGTGCGGTTTCACCTATGGCTGACAGTAACCCAAGTGTGGTTAGCCAGAATCGCATCTGGTTTTGCCACCTCTTGAAGTTAGACCCGTCAAACTTCTCGGGTTTAGCACTAAGGGTTTCACGGTTTGGTGAGGCCATTTCGGACCAAAATTAGGAATTGAAATCTGTGGATTGAAAAACAAGTTTTGTCAATTTTAAAGTACACCTAGATAGATTCGACTTTTAGAAGTCCAAATGAAACTTCCAAATCCTAACGGCCAGATGGGCTCCAGGTAGGAGGTGGAGCACTAGGCTCGCTCAAATACCAAGCTACCTTGGGCAATTTAATGCCGGTTTGACAAGCCTTTCTTGACACCGTAGGCAGTGGAATATTTCAATGACGACTTTTAGTCTTTTCTATAATCTATGCTTCTAATTTACTTTTGTAGAAAATAGTTTTGTAATTAGTAGCAACTAATAGGTAGCACGAAATAAAGACTAATAGATGATCACGTAGGCTAACTTAGTGAGCACGTTGCAAAGAAAATAACTTATGAACGATTAAATTACAATAAGTTTCTTGGATTGTTGGAAATCTAATCGTTCTATACTAGCAATCTTAAGGATTTATCAAGTACTTTATATTAACTAATTGAATATTTAGCAAATATGATTTTTCACGCAAGCAAAAAACAAGTCACAAATTTCTTTTAGAAATTGTTTGCCAAGGCAGAGCGGGTTCTATGGAACCGTCATTCACCTTGCCGAACTTTTCTAAAAGAGAGAAATAATCTATCTCTAATTATTTAGGTTCCTCTATTAGATGCAAATTGATTAATTAGAAGAATAGGACAAGAGTAGAGTTAGAAACTCTGGCCTGTGGTCGAAACGTGCTAGGCACTGTCCCAAGAAACTTATTGCCCCCCTCGTGCGGGTCTCGTGGCAATGGTTCTCGGAGATATGACGACCCCGGTCAGGCGACCTCCTTCTCGTCGGCACGACTTCAAGAAGGCTTTGCGAACCTCGTAGACTTTCAGGAACCCAGCGACTCGATGACGACTTCTCGAGGCCGGGAGGTAGCACCGCAGCAAAGCTTTGGTCCGAGAGAGGGAGTCTCTTCGGAGCAAAGGGGCAGCACAACAGCAACTCGGCACGAGAGAATGGGAGAGGGAGAGGCAGTAAGCAGGGAAGAATTCCGATTTTCGGAGTATGTAAATCCCATAGCTGCACCGGGCCTTATATAGGCCTCGGGCTGTTAATGGGAGGCTGAAAGAGGGGAGCGGTTAATGGGCTGCGATTAAGCCCATTAACCTCGCACGTTACAGCTCGCAGCGAGCCTGTACGTAACGGCTAGCATGCAACGCTTCTCGCGTAACGGCTAGTGTCCCAAATGGTAAATAATAAATAGTGGAGGACTTAAGAGCAAAAAACAAAAATAGGGCAGGTGCGGACCAGCCCATTTCGGAGGTGCTATCGTGTCCGGGTCCGCGGGCGCACACACACGCGCCCCCCAGCCCATGCCCAAGCCCGGCCCGGCCCGGCTCGGCACGGCACACACACGCGCGCGCGTGTGTGGGCTAGTGGAGCCCCTCCTCTAGTGTGATGACTAGTGGGGGGAAGTGGGGAATCCTATTTAAGTTGGTAGGGGATTTTTCCCCTTACCGATATGGGACTAAAAGCCCATTCCTTTGTGTGGTTTTAAAACACACACCCAACAATACTGACACAACAACAAATGAGGCCCGCCACCAACAGTGGGGATACAACCTAAGACCACCATCCGGTGGGACGACCGACACCCGACAGAAAACTTTACACATCATTCCGGCGGCTAGAGGGCACCAACGCCACCACCACAACTCCAGCTCACCGGCGGAGATCAGAACCCAACCCCAAATCTTGAGGGGAGAATATCAACACCACTCACCAAAAATTCGAACCAAAAAAAGGCAATCCAACGCCAAATCCAGCAACACAGCTCACCAAATGGAGTCGAAGAGGATGTCGCCGAATCCGCCGTCTAAGCCACCACCTCCGCCGCATCACCAAGAACCACGCGCCGTCTAGAGGTGGCGGACTCGACAACCACCGATAGAGAACCACGACGACGGGGCTAGATCCGACCAACCTACTGCACCAGGCAGCAAATCTGGCCCCAACGTCGAGAAAAGGCCGTCGAACGAGCAGGAGTGACACCATCCGATTCCGCCGCTACGAACACAAAAAAACTAGCTGCGAGCAAATCCTATCTGCAGAGGGAGGGAATGGGTCAGATTACCCCCCTGAAAAATGCACATCCTCAAGGCCCGGCCTCTCCGGTGCCACTAGCGGCGACAGCCGCTGGAGACCAATAGCTCTGACGACAAAAACCCTAACCCTAGGATTGAAAGGTGGAAAATCGTAGGCGCTCCGAGTTGCACCTGTTTGGTGAACCACTCGGAGTTTTTTCTCCAAGTGATTCTTTTATTACTTCAGGCTCGAACTAATCCCTTCGGGAGTGAAGTCCGACCCACTTGAAATTTTTCACTACACTCCTAGGTAAATCAAGAGGGCAGGAGTCGAGCACACAAGTATCAGTTGCATGCAACTCTCTTATCCCCGGGTGGGTTCCCACACCCGATTTTATATATACAGGTACGTGATTTCACCACTAGGGTTCCAAATGAACTGGGCCGAGCTCTGATTGATTGAGCTCGGCTTGTTTATCAAATGGGCCTAAAGTCCCCTTGGACTTGGCTTGTTTAACAATTGATCCGAGCCAGGCCGAGCTTTTATCTGATTGAGCTTGGCTCGTTCATTAAACAAGCCCAAATATCATGCTAGGGTTGGCTCGATTAATGCTCGAACAAACTCAAACGATCCCTTATCTAGTTTGTTTGCGAACTCCCAATTCAGACAAAAGCTTAGAGTATACATGTTGGGTCTATTCAAGCCTAAGATTATTCACGAGCTACTCACAAGCCCTTAACAAGCATGTTCGTGATCCTAACCGAGCCGAGCTATGCTATGCTTGAGCTTGGCCTTTTTAATAAACGAGCCTAAACTCTAGGTATGGGCTTGGCTTGATTAGTAATTGAATAAACTCGAACGAGTTTTTATCAAACTTGTTTGCGAACCGCTCACGAACATCTTGGTTCATTTGCAGCCCTAGTAAGTGGTTTAGCTCATAAGCCTACTCCAAAGAAGAAGGAGAAGGAGAAGAAGAGTTTCATTCATACTCCTTACATTGGGAGCCTCTCAATAAGTAGGGAATTAGTCATGCAAATCTTAATGCACATCTTAATCAGGGTGAGTGCTAGCCTACCGAGATAATGGTCCTTGATACCTTATCCTTGCTCGCCTCGGCCAAGTAAATCGACCTCATATCGATGCTGAAGGCACTATAAATAGTGCTCAGCATTGGGAGACTGTCTTTCTCCTTGAACATGCCGACTAGTGTGGTCCAATCATCACAACGACTCGCTACCTTGTAGTAGCCGGTGTCGTACCCAAAGAGTGTCTCCTCCTCTACCGGCAGCATAGGTGCTACCTTTGCAAACAGGCGCGAGACCTTAGTAGGTTTCATCAACGACTCCTCCTCCTCAGGGCACCTCTTGAACACCTTCTCGCCTCCATTCGCTCCTGGAGTGCTGCCTGAGGAAATGGGTGAACCAGCTACCCGAGCAGATGACTCCCCAGAGACACGAGCTGAGTTCCCTCCCTTTTCCTCCTTCAGGGTAATGTCGATCGTCTTCTTCCCCTGGTCTTGAGACCCAGCAGCTCTAGCAAAATTCATCGAGCAAGTTAAACGGAGGAAGAATACACTCAAGGGAAGAGAGAGAGGTCAAGGGAGCTCAGTCAAACTCTTAGAGCTTAGAGCAAAAGTTAACAAATTCTTGTAGGTGAGATTTTTTGAGCCCCACTAAGATCTATTTATAGAATTGGGATCCCATTTTCCTGCCAAAAACATAAAGGCGGAAAATAAAAAGGCAGGAGATGAAAAGACCGAGCCAAATTTGATGAACATGGAATGACCCTTCGCCTTCCAATAAGCCATGTTAGCACCAAGCTACATCATCACTGGGCCACGTCAGTACTAAGCCACTTCAGCATCAGGCCATCTCAACACGAGGCCACGTCAATGTTCACCCGCTTCAAAAGTTAAGTCACCAGCTACCCTACCGACACACGACCGACCGATCGATCGCTCAGTTGCCCGCGCCTGATCGATCGGGTGCGATTTCCAAAGGGTTGGGCGTTAGAACGCCTCTGGCACCCAACCCCCTCGACTATTTGCAATGCCTGATCGACCGATCCATTGGTCGCCCATGCCCGACCGACTGGTCGATCAGTTGGGCGCCATTTCCAAAGGATCAGGCGCCAGAACCCCTCTGCGTCAGACCCGCTCGACCTCGATCGATTGGCAGCACCTGACGCCCAACTGACCAACTGATCAATCAATCACCCGCGCCTGACCGACCGGTCGATCGGTCGAGTGCCATTTCCAAAGGACCGGACGCTAGACCCCCTCGACCGCAACCGGTTGGAAGAGCCTAATCGCCTAACTCTTGACCAACCGACCGATTGGTCGGTCGCCCACGCCTGACCGATTGATTGATCGATCGGACGTCGTTTCCAAAGGATCGAGCACAAGAACCCCTTTGCCGCCCGACCCCCTTGATCGAGGTCGGTCACCCGTGACCGACTGCCTGACGTCCAACCGACCGACTGATCGGTCGGTTACCTGCGACCGACCAACCGGTCATGATCGACGGATCGCCCCTCCCGATGGCTCTATGTTTCATCGATCGGCCCCTTGGCAGGGGGTCAGCAGACACTACGGAAAAAAAACTTCCATATGCCTTTTGGTAGACCCTTGGTAGGGGGTCGGCAGACGCGATGGTCAACCCTGTACAACGGGCAGGTAGAGACGGACCTCTGATTGGTCCTTGGCAGGGGGATCGATAAGGGGTCGGTAAACGTCTGCCACAGTTGATCTATTCCCGGAGATTCAACAACAGCTTGAGAGTGATCGCCTTCAACAATATCAACTTGAGCGCGATCATCGATTCCAGAGGCAATTACTAGTAACAAACGATAGACTGCCCCTCTTCTGGTTGACCCTTGACAGGGGGTCGGCAGATATAACAATCGACCTCGGACAGCGGGTCAATAGACAGAATTTTGGTAAGTGTCAGAAGCGGGTCGATAAACAAATTCTTTCCAAACGCTCGTCAAAGCCGCCTCGACATCGACAAACCAGTTTTGCACCATAGAGTCCCAGCCAGCTAGGTTAGCACCTGCCTAGCTGGTAGGGAGTAACTGTGGGTGCAAAATCTGACTAACGCTTGATAGTGGGACCCACCAATCCTGCCTGGGGCCCACAAAGACGACGGTGGGACCTGCTAGCCCTGTCTGGGGCCACGGAGATGACGGTGGGATCTGCCAACCCTACCTTGGGCCCACTAAGACTGTCTGGGGTCTAGTAAATATCCCTCGGATATTTACCAAAGCCCCAGATATTTCCAAAGTTCTATAAATAACAAATCCTGTAAATAATCCAGACCGGAATTCATTATTCACAATCCTACTTTCTGTTTTATAGAGCTCCCTGAGCCTTTTGGTAATCAGACTAGTCATGCCCACTCTGCCCTCTGTTTACCTGTATAAGTAGTCCTCGGCCTGTCGAGAGTAGCTCTACTTTTTCAGAGTTAGTGGATTCAAAGGTTGTGTCTTAGCGCATGGAGACATATGCTTTGGCTGAACTTTGTCACCACATCCTGTGTCAACTCTCTTTATATCTATCTTTTTCTCTATTCAACAGTGCATGTGTGATAGTTCACCAGACAATAGCTCAACATTGTAAAGTGCATCACACTAGAAATCAACCATTAATCGACTGTTGGTGGAAAACCGTATGACGGCTGTAATTTTTCCCCACAGACTTTTGGCAGCCGTGTTCATCGAACAGATCTATTGACCAGGACCTTAGATGAAAGGCATCTTATGCCGGTCCTTTTCATCCCATCTATCTATTGTTAGGGACCTTAGACACATTAACCCTTTTTTTGTGTTTGTTTATTACCAAAAACACATCTATCCTTATCAAGAATCTAAGCCTTGTTGTCTTTCAATTGTAAGGGCATCACGGATTGAAACCTAAAGGTGATCTCCTTCCCTAGCACTCAGGGACGAAACCAAAATTTCATCTTGGAGAAGGCCAAAGCATGAACCAAAATCTTTTCACCAATCCAAGAATAAAAAAAATTCATCTTGGGGGCGAGGAGGATATGACAGAGAGATAAATCCAAAATGATAAATTAAACTTTGCCCCCTAAATTTTAGCTTAAAAACACTTAACCCCCCTAAGTTTATTTTGTTCCAAATCGCACTCGAAAGTATGAAATGTTACCACAATACCCCCTTTTGTCAACTACTTAATTTCCTCGTTTGGGGGGCAAAATATAGTTTTTAAACTATAGGGGTTGTGTTTTTGAGCTAAACTTCAGGGGGCGAAGTGTAATTTATCTAATCCAAAATTTAAGGAGGGCCATGGCCTTCCTTGATCTCTATGTAGTTCCGGCTCTGCTAGCACTACATTAAAAAGACATAAAATTTACTAAAAAATCCAAAACTATTTTTAAAAAAATCCATAATAAGGAACCAATTAGGAGCCTATTGGAGTGGTAAAAAATTCTTGCTCCATCGAATCCAGATGCATCTAGGTCATTCCTTAATGTCCAATTAGAAAGGGAGCAGTCTGATGGTGGGTGATATGCACGATCGTAGCTGGGTGTAAAGTTTAGATCGGACGGTCCGCATCTGGAGTAACAATTTCCATTGGGACTTTTTTTAATTTTTATTGCCCATTTAGCTCCCTAAATAGAGAGCGGGGTTAGGAGTTGGAGATGCTCTGATAACTTCAATTTTTTCTATAAAAAACACCAAAATGCAAATAAAATTGGGCAAGCATCCACTCCCGCCACCGTCAAGGTCACCGCGGAGCGAACGACACCGAAAAGTCCGCCGGAACCCTAACCCTCTCCGCCCATGCCTGAGAGTCCAGCAGCACCTTCGACATCTTGCCCTCCACCCACGTCATGTCCGGCCGCATCCCGGGCTCGGCCTCCACACACCTCAGCGCCACCCCGACCAGCCTCTCCGCCGCCTCCACTGGGAACGAGTCCCGCAACCTCCGGTCCACCCACCGCCTTATCCTCCCCCGCCTCTCCTCCGCCTCGTCCTCGTCCCCCACCCCGATCGCCGCCCTCGCCGTCTCCACAACCGAGGCGCTCTCGTAGACCGCCCTCTCCCTGTCGAACCTGTACCTGAGCGGCTCCTCCCCCGAGAGCAGCTCCAGAAGCACCACGCCGAAGGCGAACACGTCGGACCTCTGCGAGATGTCACCGCCGGCGATGACCTCCGGCGCCATGTACGACCTCGTCCCCTCGATCCTCCTCCGCCAGCTGCCAAACCTCACCGGAGGAGAAGATATCTCCGAGATCTCCTTGGCCTCAGCGGCGGCGGCGGGGATGACCCCGGTGAGATCGGCCGCGCCGAAATGGCAGATCTTGGCGCGGAAGTGGGGCTCGGTGACGATGACGCTGGAGCTCGTGATCCGGTTGTGGACGGTGGCGGCGTGGCGGTGGATGTACTCGAGGCCCTGCGCGAGGTCGGCGGCGACCTGCATCCGGGCGGTCCAGGAGGGGAGCGCGGTGAAGTTGGGGTTCCGGGGGTTGCGAAGGCAATCCGCGAGGCTGGATCCGGCGGTGTACTCGTAGGCGAGGTAGATTTGGTCGCCGGCGAGGGAGGCGCCGAGAAGCCGCACAAGGCTGCTGTGGTGGCTCCTGCAGACGGCCGCGAGGCGGGCGGGGAGGGCGGAGGGGTCGCCGCGGAAGGGGCGCTGGCAGACGACGACGTCCTTGCCGCGGAGGGAGCAGCGCCAGGAGGAGGAGGAGAGGCGGCCGGAGAGGAAGCTGTTGGTGGCGGAGCGGATCTGGGCGAAGGGGTAGAGGGCGGGGAGCTCCGGGAGGGAGGAGCGTAGGCTGGAGAGGGAGGAGTGGCTGGTGGCGGTGGAGGATGAGGCGGCGGCGGTGGTGGCCGGGTTGCAGCTGCTGGTGTCGGTGGGGAAGCTGGAGGCGGCGGAAGAGGGGTTCGTGGCGGAGGATCTCGACGACCGGGGTTTCGGATCGGAGGCCAGGGTGCTGATTCTGTCCTTGCACATGTACAGAGGGCGGGGGAACCTCCGCAGGATTAGGGTTTTGAGGGGAAATGAGAGGTCGAAAGGTAACGGCGGGAAGAAGGAGGGGGGAAGGCGGGTCCAATACGTCTCCTGCTCGTGGTTCATGCTGCTCCCTATAGACTGACTCCCTACTTTCTGCCCCGGCGACGCCAAACTTTGGTGTAGGACACGTACAACTTTTAAAGGCAACCCACCTTTTATTTTTTCAAGGGCACCGCCTCCGTTTACCGTCTTCTTCTCGGTCTCATCCAACACATTGTCACTGTCTTCTCCTCCACATTCCATTCTTCCTCCTCTCCCTCTTTTCTTGTTACCTTTTTCATCTTTCACTTCTTCTTTCATATATTCACCCAATAGAGATTGACTGTCTACAAAACATTCGTCCAGTCGGCCTTCACTGGCCGAATGTGTTACAGATGGCCTCCATGGGTGCACGTATGCACATAATGTGCACTCGACCTAGAATGACCGAGCATCACTCTTTCCATGAGGAGGAGGGAAAGAGGAGGAAGAAGGGGATGAAAAAGGAGGTAGAGGAACAGGGAAAGAGGAGGAGCAAGGGAGAAAAGGATAAGGATGAGGAGTCATTGGTGGGTTTGCATGGGGCTGGTGGTAGCAGCAATGGTAGACATCAGCCTACACATGATAGTTGCCCTTAGCAAAAGGGACACATCAAGGATATGTTTGATATTTTAAAATTTTAAGTTGGGGCTGTCTTAGGTACATCATGAGCCTTAAGTAGAATTTTTCAGATACATTATCTAGTAGTAGGCTTGTAGCTTTATTCTTGACGTAAGAATATAAATCGATGGATATCTTATTTGATGACATATGATATAGATACACATTAAATTAACTTTAAGAAAAAGAAAATAAATGATATTTTTCGGTATGTTTGGTTCATCATTTGGTATACTAAAGGTCCCGGGTCAAGATATTGTTGGTCCATAGACATGACTCTAGACCTTTGATTTGTTGATAGATGGAGTGGTTTATGGATTTGGTAATGTGTTGAGCTTGAGGCGGTGATCTTTATATTTTGCTTTTGTTTTGACTTTGGGTCCAATTTAACAACATTGTGGTCCATTTATTTGAGTTTCAATTTATTTTATTTTTTATTCTGACATCAACAGGTGTCTCAAAACTAGGGGTGTGCATCGGTTCGAAACCGACCTATTTAGGCAAAACCCAAACCGATTCAATCTAGGTCGGTTTTGAGAATTTGCAATCCGATCCAAACCGATTGAGACTAGAATCCAATCCAATCCAATTAAAGTCAGTTTGGATTGGATTGGATGGTCGGTTTGGGCTTTGGCCCATATGCTTACTAGTTTTTTTATTTATTTATTTGGACATAGATTCAACTTTAAAATGATTATTTTTAAAATTATAAAATATTACTACATTACTTACCAAAATACCAAGTTATCAACAACAATACCATTATGTCCACAATATTCATATCTATTAAATATTAAAAACTACAAAGTACAATTTTAACAATTAAACAAAAGTTCACAACAGTTACCATTAAATTAGTAAATTATAAACCGGAGTCCGGTTCGGTTTAGGTCAGTTTTTAATTGATAAATCCGATAACCAATCCAATCATATCGGTTTTGAGAAATCCTGATCCAATCCAATCCGTTGAGTGTGTCGAAACCGATCAAATTCGGTCGGTTTGGTTTGGTTCGGTCGGTTTGGTTTGGATCCTGCACACCCCTACTCAAAACCTTTTGGGCTCGGACTAATCCCTACGGGAATGCGCACCAATCCACTCAGAAGTCGCACTCAAAAGATCAATTTAACTCGAAGACCGTCTAATCTGTGTTTAAAGGCGCAAATCAAGTCGATAGATATGGATGTGAGGATTTAATCTCTCAAGATCTATTTAACTCCAAGTTCATCTAGTCCTGTTTAAAGACTTGCTTACTCGATGTGAACCAGTTCCAAGAGGGAGAGGTCCAAGGACAAACTCTCTTGCTCACTCAAGGGATTCCAATGACCTCTAGCATGCATCATGAGCTCACTGACCACATGTCTGCGTGGCAAAAAAAAAGGGGCCAAATTACAAAAACCTCCCATGAACTATACCCCTAATTTCAAATGATCCCTCAACTTTTTTTCTTTTCGAACTGATCCCTGAACTATGTTCCGTCTGTATTTCACCCCCTCAACCATCAAACTTAATTTTTATCCCGAAAAAACCCTTGACTTAATATGGAAAAGTAAAAATATATGTTTAAAAAATAATCAGTCTTATTAGAAATTGATAAGGGTATTTTTGGGATAACAATTAAGTTGACGGAGGGGGCTAACATGCAGACAGAGCATAGCTCAGGGGTCAGGTTGTTCAAAAAAGAAAAGCTGAGGGACCAATTTGAAATGAGGTGTATAGTTCATGAAAGGTTTTTGTAATTTGTCCCAAAAAAAAAAAAGAGGGATAAATGATTTTTCGAATAACATACAACTGATAAAACCAAATGTGATAAATCTCAATTTCATTCTGGCCAAAACACTGAGTCAACACATATTCCCTCCAAACCCTAAAAGCTCTATTCTCCGCTTGGAGCTTATGAACAAGTGTTCTATTTGGTACATGCTGAGAATCACATTAAATAAAAAATAAAAAAATAAATCACCTAAAAACTGATTTTGAATCGTGTACACAAAAAAGAATCGGCAAACTAATAATTAATTTTCACAAAAAAAAATTACTTCTTTTGGAAGGTTACCATGCAAAAGAAGGCGACGCAGCGGGAGACAATGCCATTACCAATGAGGACAAGTATGCAAAGGCCCCAATCGTTGATATTGTATCCGCTGCTCATTAGCGAACCACACCGGGTTATCAGCCACACTCCTGAATACCTGCCGGTAAGGAATCGAAAAAGAATCGAACAGTGGTTAGACCTGAAATGGCTGATCTTTACTTAGTATTAATTATTTTCACATGATTTCTTCTTTCGATGCAACACCAATGAGTTCTAGTTTCTTTTTCTTGAATATGTAGTGGAATGATCAAGTCCTACATTAAACACGAAATACTCTGCGTAGGGGTGCAACTTGGTC